>BJBW01004221.1:31018-85814 GCA_004320125.1 Scolopax mira
GTTACGTCGTTACTCCGGGTCCGGCTCCCACTCCGACAATAGACCAGATTATTTTTATTATTATTATTGTCCATGAGGCATGTCCATGCACTGTTTTATTCTATTCAGCACTGGCATGAACTCTGCCAAGCAGAATTGGCCACAGTTAAGGAAGGATACAAACCAGGTGGCTGGGGTTCAGAGAAGAAGAATGTAAATTGTTAGACTTGTGAAAAGCTTACTTAGGAAGACTATTTGATGAGGAGGCAGAGAGCATACAGTAATAGTTAAATATGTAATAAAAATGTCATAAAAACACAATGAAAATAAAATCTTTCCTTGGTAAACTTTTGGGTAGAACAGCCTGTGTGGGCATCACATGTAGAGCTGCTTGGTTGATAGTATCAGAGCAAACTTTCTACAATACTGAAGCACAGGAATGTATTCCAGTGGAAATTGCAGAAACTCCCCTATTAGAAATTGAAGAAGTAACTGTTAGGAATGCCAAATCTATAGATGATCTTGCTTTGCAATAGTAGGTCATTTTCTTATGTTGATGTACTTCCTTTGTTTTCCGTCATGAGGCTTGCAAAAGAATCTCTGATTATTTCTATGCTTGCTTTCTGCTAACCTGAGGGCTATTTTCTTCTTATCATTTGTTTTGGCGATTTACTCAGAGAATTCTTTATAATAGACTTAGTAGGATTTTTCATAGATAATCATCCCTTCTATTTCAAGAGCTATAGAGTTAAGACAATATTCTTGGGTATTTTATAAAAAAGGGATAAAGAAAAACTGATATGTGCTACCCTATGATATATATATATATGGCATGTTTAAACTGCGCATTCAGAGTCTACATTAGAGAGGTCTGAAAGTGACTTTGTCTTAGTGACTTTGGTTACAATTGGAGGATAAGAAAACAGAAAAAAACTAGTCATGAACTTCCTCAAAAGAAAATATATAAATTGTTATCAAAGAACTTTTTATGGAAGCTCAGGAAATATTTCCTTCACTAGGAAAAAAAGCCCATATCTGTATTATTACTGGCAATTATCATTTCAATTATAAATTTAATAAAGAATCAGAACGTGTTAATCTGGAGTATTTGGAATTTTTTTACATGTGCCTAGAGCCTACATTTTCAGCTGAACTTTATCTTAGCATGTTTTCCTCATGATAATTATCAGTAAGGAGAAAATATTACTATTAAAAAAAAGTCAATATAAACAACAAAAACCAGAGGTATATGGCAAAATCTTTCATGACTGGAACTGGCCTGAAGAGTTCTTCATAACTATCAGCATTAATACAAAAATATTCTGAAGACTTTCACTGTTTCAAGGGTGTTCAAAATCATCATTCTCCTTGTATAAGTAGGAAAACTGTGAAGAGGCTGGCCCAAGGAGAAAAGAAATCAGCAGAAAGGTAAGTATACAATTCCTTAGAGAATTCTTTAAAATTTTATGTTTATAATAAATTATTTTCCCATACACATTCAGTTCACTTCAATTTGGATCACCTCATAATCTTGCAAACTCACGTTCAGTCACTGAGGAAGTGCTAATTGTAATCTGGAAGTATGCCATAAATATGCAACAGTCAACTCTCTGAATGATCAGGGATAAACACTATGTTGTTGGTTTTTTTCTTCAAATAAATCTGATGTGCTCTTATTATTTGATTTAGGAATGTATAGGCATATTTTTAGTTGTTTGTTCTAAAAAAGTTTATTTGAGTTGAGTATCTTTTTTAGTTTCTCTGTAATGGTTTTCAATTTAGCTTTCCAATAACAAGCAAAAACCATTGGTATGTATAGAAAAGTTAAAAAAAATATGTGTTGTCTCAGTAAATTAAGGCCAAAAATTCTGTCTATGCTTGAAGGGTTGGACGTTTACCTAGAGATATGATAAATTCAGCTCCAGCTTGCTTTGAGAACTCTGACCCCTCAAATCAGACTTGCCTTCTGATGGGTCAGTGCCAAGCAAACATCGCTTTTCTCTGCCTCATGTGGCTATTAAAAAAGAAAACACCATCAGCTCAACAGGTCTCCTTCCAAATGAAATCTCTGCAGATTGTGCAGTAGTAAGATGAACGCGTTATCCCACTGCTTCACAGAATCTGAAATTATTGCAGTTAGTACAAGCAATGTCTGCAGGGTCTTTTTTAGAGAGTATTTCAAAGTCAAAACTTGTGCCTACCAGGTGACTCACAAAAGAAACATTCTATTTCAGGAAAAGGGCAAACTGCTTTGTGTTCCCCACTGGTCAATCCCTGAAATGGGCTTTTAAAATTCTTTTGCAGTTGAAATGAATGTCAGTCATTCTTCTGTTTGTTTAGTCTGAGTTTCTTATTCAGAGAAGTGGATAAATTCCATTTTGAAAAAAGTGCCATTAAAGAGCTTCTAAACATGTAAAATCTTTCAAATTCTGTATCTTTTAATAACACCTTTGGCTAAGACTCAAGGAGCTTATTATAAAGCTTAATTGTAAAAGATTTGGGGTTTGAGTCCCTATTTGCAGAATATTAATTTATACAGTGAGTCTGTCAAGCCCATTTTCAGAACCTGAACTTTAGTGTAAAATTGCCTCTTAGATTCTTAGAGTGACCACAGCAGCCCAGATCTTCATGTACCAAACAGCATAGCACATGCATTGGGACATGGATATGTTGTTGTTGCAACAGCATTGTACAGTTAAGTTTCCTCCCTATAAAACATATTTGAAAGAGAACCTGTTTATTTGTACTTTGCATATGGATTTATGAGTTGGGATGAAAACTTTTTCCTGAATATCTTACAGATGCTTGAATTGAATCTGGATTGGAATAATGAAGTAATTTCCTACCACTACCAGTAAAAAAAAATAATGAAAAGACTAATAAGCAAACTTCTGATATGAAAGATAAGAAGGACATTTAAACTATCACTAAGGAAAATTGAAGAGTTTGTTACTAGAAATGGACGCTACATAGATAAAGAGATTTTTAATATTAGATGTTTCTAAACTGTTTAGATGAGTTCTGAGCAGAACAACCTTTCTGACTTTATTTCATACTTTGGCTGTAATTTGCAATAATAAAAATTATATGTATGACTAAAAAAAATCCTTGAAACAGATTTTGCTGCTGGTCAAACAGCTCACCACTTAGAAGTTATATTTTATTGAAATATTTTATAGCCTTTATTGTAATTCTCTGCATTCACTAATTAGTAAAATGAAATTGTGTTGACAAAATTATGTGACTTCTTAAAATTAAGGATTAAAAGATAACATGATCATACAGCATTCTGGTTTTAATATTTCTGGTTATTTATGCATAATACTTCATATAACAATGGTTCCTGGGGTGGCAATAGAGGAAATGTTGAGAGCTAAAATTATATTTTTCCTGAAGCAGCAGCAATATAATATAAGTGTTCTATCACCAGTAATTTGATTTGCTGTTCATTATAATAACAGTAATAATAACAAATTCAATTGCTATTAATGGCAATGTCATATGCACTTTCATAAAGGTTTTATTGTAATTCAGTATTAATCAGTGTATCATTAAAATAAAGTGTTATCATCTAATTTGTATTTATTCAAGCATAAAGGCAAAAAAGTCTCTTATGATGTACTGTACCGTTATGCAACCAGTTCTTTTAATAAAACAATTTCGCTATAAAGTTGTGTTATTTTCTTAGAGTGTACCAGAATGTGCTAATTCACATCATACACACCCAGTACTTTATTGCAATAACAAGGTTAAATTTGCTCAGTGCTTTCCTAGCAAAAGCATCTCTGCAAAATCTTCAAGGTTAAAACATGTTGAAATAGTTTTCAGGACCATAATGTATCTTGTCCATAATAAAAATGTATTTTTATTTGAATATGTTATCTTCATTAACACAGATTATCGACTAAAATACTGTTTGATATAGCAGTTTCTAAACTGTATGAGGGGCAGATTCTTCTATTTTCATAATTAAAAATATGAGTTCAACTTTTTATTCATATTTTACATTGTCAGGCGTGGTTACGTAGAATGGCAAAATTGCATCAAAAATCCCTTAAAATTGGAGAAAAAAAAAAGAACATTAATTTCACTGACTTTTATCGTTTTTGTAAAGTAATCATTGGGCCTTTATGATGAACCATTTTTGGGCATCAAAAAATACCAAGCAATTTCAAATGTAATTAATTATATAATTCATTCATTCATTGAAGATTGAACTAAAGCTTAGCAGTTAATTTCACGAATGACCTCTAAAACAGTAAAAGATTGAGGATTATGTAGACTTCTGGGTTATTTTTGATTTTTGAGAGGTGTGGCTCCTTCAGCATATCCAGAGATTGGGGTTAAGGTATTTCCATCAGTGTAAAGTCAAGGTAGAGTTGGGCTCTCTGAAACGGAATAGATTAAAACCAAAATGAAGAACAAGCAGAGATCTAGAACTTGCATCAGAAAAGAGTGAAGAAAAAGACATGTCTAAAAAGACAACAAAAGAGGACATCTGTGCACTAATTAAAGCTGTTACTTTAGATTCTCTTAAGTTTTCCCAGCCCTTGTCTCTGAAAAGCTTTTGTTTAATAACGCTTTTTATTAAATGACTTAAGATGCAAAAGCAGCTCTTGACAAAGAAGTGGTTCTCACATCCCTTATAAATGATTAGGATCCTATCTATAGGCCAATAAAGCTTTAATTCTTGCCTGAAAACTTATTCACGTTCAAAATGATTAATGAAATGTTGCTTCAGGTCAGCCAGAAAACGTGATTCTTGCCTAGATAGTAAAAATCCTGTGCCTGAAACCCTTCAAGCCATAAATCCAGTTCAGTTATGTCTCCTATGATATATTTACCAGATTTTTGTGAAAAACAAAGCATCTTCTGCATGGAATGGCTAAGTCCAACGGGATGAGATTCAATAGGGACAAGTACTGGGTCCTGCACTTGGACCACAACAACCCCAGGCAGCACTACAAGCTTGGAGACGAATGGCTGGGGAGCTGCCTGGCAGAAAAGGACCTGGGGGTGTTGGTTGACCGTCGGCTGAACATGAGCCAGAAGTGTGCCCAGGTGACCAAAAAGGCCAATAGTATCCTGGCCTGTATCAAGAACAGTGAGGGTGATCGTCCTCCTATTCTTGCTGCTGGTGAGGCCCCACCTTGCGTATTGTGTCCAGTTCTGGGCCCCCTACCACATCAAAGACATTGAGGTGCTGGAACAGGTCCAGAGAAGGGCAACAAAGCTGTTGAGGGGTCTGGAGCACAAGTCTTATGAGGAGAGGCTGAGGGAGCTGGGGTTGTTCAGTCTGGGGAAGAGATTGAGAAACCTTGTCGCTCTCTACAACTACCTGAAAGGAGGCTGTAGAGAGTTGGGGGTCAGTCTCTTCTCCCAGGTCACAGATGATATGACAAAGGGTAATGGCTTCAAGTTGTGCCAGGGGAGGTTCAGGTTAGAAATTAGGAAATATTTCTTTACTGAAAGGGTTGTCAGTCATCGGAATGGGCTGCCCAGGGAGACCCCATCCCTGGAGGTGTTCAAGAGCTGAGTTGACCTGGTGCTCGGGGATATGGATTAGTGTTGGGTTGGTGTTGTTTTGGGTGTGGTGTGGGGTTTGTGTGGCAGTTTTTTTGTTCATTTGTGGTTTGTTGTTTGGTTTTGGTTGGTTTGGTTTGGTTTGGTTTCGTTTTTTTTTCATTGGTTGAACTAGATGAGCTTAAAAGGTCCCTTCCAACCTAGATGATTCTGTGATTCTGTGATCATTCACTAGGTGTGAGCATAAAGGATGATGTCTTTAAGTTATTGAGAAATTTATCTTGGAAGGGACTTCTGAAGATCATCTGCTCCCATCATCTGCTCAAAGCAGGGTCAACTACAAACTCAGGGCAGATCCCTCTAGATCCTCTTGTCCAGTTGAATTCTGAGTATTCTGAGACAAAGACCTCACAGCATCTTTGTGGACCCTGTGCCTAATAATGAAAAAATACTTCCTTATACCTACCTGAAATTTTCCCATGTTCAGCTTGTGCCTCTCAGCTCTTGTGTTTGTCTGTGAACCTCTGGTAGGTGTCTTTTTCATCTTCGCTTTAACAACCTACAACCTACTAGGCAGCAAAGGCAGTAGCAAGGTCCCTCTCAGCTACCTCTTTGTTGGTCTGAACAAGCACAGCTCTTCCAGAGTTCCTTTGAGTATCATGTGCTTTATTCCCCAGGCGTCCCTATGACCCTCCAATGGACATGGTCTAGTTTTTGATCCTCTCTCCTGCACTGAGGAGGCCTGAACTGGACACAATACTCAGGGTGAAATATCATAAGTACCAAGTAGAGGGGACTGGGAATTTCCCTTGACCTTTCATCCCTTTTCTTAGTAACAGTTATAAAGGGCACAACGCTGGCTTATATTCACCTTGCTGTACAACAAGACACCCAGGTCCTTTTCTGCAAAACTGCCTTCTGTCTAGTCACCTGCCATCCTTTACTGGTGCATGGGGTTATTCAAGTCCAAATGAGGACTTAAAATTTGTTGAACTTCTTTGTTGAACTTTGTTGCCTTTGTTGAACTTCAGAAAGGTTTCCATCAGCAAATTTCTCCAGTCTGTCAACAGCACTTTGAATGGTATCCCTGCCCTCCAGTACATCAACTGCAAAACCACACCCCTGTTTGATATAGTCTGGGAATTTGCAACACTACATTACATCATCCACCTCAAAAATAACTAACAATAGTGTCCACCATATCAAATCCTGAAAATTGTTACTCTGAACTGGTTACCAGCAGACTTCAAACTGCTCACCACAGACAATTGAGCCCAATGTTCTGGACAGTTCTGCAAATAACTTGCAATCCCTTCATCCAGTCCTTACCTGCCCAACTTGGCTACCAGGAAGCAATAGGAGATGGTGTCAAACACCTTGCTGAAGGCAGGCAAAATGACAACCAACGTTCTTTTCTATTAACTAGTCATTTTATCACAGGTGGCTCTAATGCTGTTGATGTGTGATCTGTCTTTGATGTGGTGACTTAAGCCACCACTTTTCAAAGATGGCAGAGAAACGCCTTGCAATGTTGTTGGTGAGCTCACTCTGCACCCTTCAATGCATCCCATCCAGTCATCTATGCCCAGGTTGCATATATGGTCCCTAATCAATCTCCTTATAGCCTGGGTTATGCTTCATTCCCTCAGGCTCTACCACTAAGCACAGGGACCAGAGAACCTGAGAGCAAACCCTGACTGTAAAGAGAAAGGAAAGACACGTTCGACTTTTCCTTGTCTGCATTCTTCACTACACCCACACATTTGGTGCCAACATACCCAAAGAAAACTTTCGCTGCCATATTCTTCGTTCACCAGTGTCATGCCCAGCTGAACTATGGCCTTCACAGTCCCATAGCTGCATGCCCAGGCAATACATCTGCGTTCTTTCTGGATATCTTCCCCTGCCTTCCATGTTTTCTATTATTCCTTTTTGTGTTTGAGCACAGTCAGGAGGGATTCATGGTGAATCAAGGCAGGTCTTTTCCAGGTCTGTTCCTGACCATTAGAGCAGATTATTCCTGTGCCCTAGGATGGCCCTCCATGAAGGAAGATGCTGTGTCTATGCACATACCTGAAAAAAGAGCCCCAGAAGCAAACCTAGTATGAGATTTCCATGGCACTAATCTATACAGTAAATGAGCCAGGTCTGTATGGTCAACCAGAATTTTAACTTGGAACAGGAAAGAGAAAGGAGAAGTCATATTCTCCAGCACTTCTGCTTTCTGGGACACTATATCAGAGTTATTTGCAGATGTGAATTAGGGTTAATTACAGGCTGGACTTCCCACTATGAGAGAAACTCCTCTTGTTCGTACTAGCTAGCCCCATCTGTTAAGGTACTTTCTTCACAGTGAGTAATCAGGTACTGTTAGTAATAGAGAGTCATCTCCAGGTCATAGATTGACATCAGAATGAATGTTTTTAAGACTATTATTTTTCTCATGCTATAGAACTACGTTATATAACCAGCATCTTTAGTTCTACTGCCTCCTTATTGATTTAAAGTCTAGATTTCAAACAAATACGTATGTATGTATACATAGAATGATATATCTCAGCTGGTGTGCTGCTTCATTCCAGTCACTACCACCAAAGGGAGTTTCTGAATTAATGTAGACCATTAGTAAATCAAAAAAGCAATTCAATTCAACACAGCAGGGAGAAAATGCAATATTCACAACACTGCAAAAATATTTTAAGAAGAGCAGTAGTTTGTTAAGAGCTATGGAATTCAGAAAGACAATTTAACAGAATGGTCTAATAAAGATCAGAGTTGTGCTGAACAATAATAAAAGCCAGAATTGAACAAAACAAATCCAGGAAATATCCATAAAAACCTATAAAATTATATGACATGCTCTCCCAACCCAGGAATTTGATTATAACCATGGTCAAGAATAGATCTTTTATGCTGCTCTGTGCCTTAAACCTCAAGGTACACCCATGAAAATACCGAAGTACTGCATCATACAACTTTTAGACAGCTAACTTTGACAGACTTTGTCTTTTTTTTTTTTTTTTTTGAGTAAGCTTGCAACCTGATATATAATTCTATATTTCCATATACTCCATAATGATGGCTAATTCCTCCAATACTTTCTCCTCCTTCATTAGGAGAAAATAATCTGTGCTGTTTTAAATATAAATTATTCTCTCCTAAGCAGCTGGCATACCATCAGACAAAAAGTAAAATCACCACCTCCGGGACTTTACTTCCTGTTTTGTAGTTTGGTTTTTCTTAAAACTTTCTTTTATGTATCATTATCAGCTCATAAGGGAAGAGTTAGTAGGTAAATACACTAACAGGATTCTGACACTTCAGTCAATTTCTACCCACAAGCTTTTTCCAGCCGACTGACTGGTTCATTTTAGCTGGAAATGCATTTTTGCCTCTCTGCCTGAAAACTTAAAAAATGTATAAATGTGTTTGTGTTTTATATTCCTCTCACTACTTCAGCTTAAGAAATCCAAACACCAGAAGAGGTGACTTTGCTCTCAGATTATGTAGGGATCTTTCAAATCTATAGTGGTTAAAAACAAGGAAACAAGGGACAGTATTTCCAGACTCATGTAGTAACCCATCGATACCATGTGAGAGGAATTCCTGACCAAAATAGTGCGAAGGTATCCACAAATCTTTAAGTGACTCTCAGTAACAACCATGATGATGATTGTGACATATCTTACTGAAAAGATGCTACAGAATTCACGTAAAATATATAAGTAAGGTACGTATTATCTCCTACTCATTGATTTCAGCAGGCTGGGGAGTAAGTCCTCATCTCCAAGCCAGTCCCAAGAGTCTTTTCATCAGCTTTAGAGCCCAAATTAATCAGATACAAATTAAAAGGCTATTGAATTAAAACCTAGTTGGTAAATTTGAATGTCTACATGATGTGTTGAGAAGTGAACAAAATTTTTCCCTCCTTTCCTTGCAGTCATGGCACTGCATGGAGAAATTCTTATCCGTCAGGAAGGCAATTACCAGATTGTAAATTGAGAAATTTTTCATCTTTTTCAGTACTCTGGACAAGTCAGTTCCTTTTATATTTTTTTATATATTTGTCAGTTTTGTCAGGGAGTGTTTATCTAGACTGAAGGAGTATCAGCCTCTAATTCCAACCAAGTGCACTTAAGATGTGTGTGTCTACTTAAACTGGGGCCAGCGATGTTTTGGATATGGACTATTCTGTTACCTATTCCTTCAAAACTGCAGCAAGTACCCAGTTTTGGCTCAAATCTTTAGGCATTACTGCAATAATAAGCTCAAAAATTATCTTAAATTTAGCTCTACAGACTATACATGTCATATTATGATGATTTTGTACATAATGTTTTCAGAAATAATTTGCTATTAAAAATGTTTTTATTCATCAAAAAATAGTATGGACTTCCTGAAAAACCTGACACATCTTATAAATGTATTTCAATTGTTTACCCCTTAAAGACATAATTCCCATATCAGGATGCAAACAATGGTCTTGTGTCACAAAGAAACTGCAAAGAATCTTTCAAAGTATAAAATATTACTTGTCAGTGTCTCTTGTGCACACCAAATTATTTACTACCAATTACGATGTGGCTTTTGTTAGATATCCTGTTTAAATGATTAAGTAGGATTTGTTTCATAATTCCTGATATATACATGTCTTCAAAGTAACATAAACAAAGTCTGTATTAGGCAAAACATACCAGCAAGAATTAAAGATTACTGCCAAGTTATTTGCTGCTATTTAATTATATTTTAGAGACTTTAAAGTCAAGTAAAATATGAAACCATCTTTACCTGAAATTATCAAAATAGCTCTACCTTACCTCACCCTCAGAGAGTGCTAGACCCAAAATAACAGTTCATTATTGTAGAAATATAGAACAAAAGGCAAAGTAGTTTTTTTCCTAACTTTTTTTTTTTTTTTTTTTGACATGGGAACTTCATATTGCTTTTCAGGAGAGAACTAAGAACGTGTCTTATAAATGCCTTAGGCCCCTGTTCACATCTCCAGTTTAATGCTTTGCGATAAAGAACACAAAATCAAATATACCCTGTATTTACATTGTGTGAGTCACTAGCTGCTTGATTTTAGTAGTTTTTCTCACTTTTTTTTCCCAAGAAACCCTACTTATGTAAAAAAGGTGAGCAGGAGTTGTTTAAGAATTTTTTTTCCTGTGAAAAAAAGAAAAGCAATAGCCAGAATCACACATTCCGCTTATATTCATGCAACCAATACTGTACAAATATAGCAAAATAAAGATCACACAGATGTCGTTTAGTCACTACTAAAACCAGAACTACTTTCTTTAAAAAAAAGAGAAAGTATATTTTGAATCTGTGCATCTTAAGATTTCTACAATCAAGGTTAGTAACCACCTCAGTTTCTCCAGAGTGATGGGAAGATTACCCAAATCCCATAGACAGACTTAATTTATCTCAAACTTGAGAGAACCCTTAACTTTCATTCCAAACCACTTTCTTCTACTGCTTTCACATTGCAATTAATTTTTTTTTTTTTTTTTTTTGAAGACTGAAAAACCAGACTTACTTCCAGGATTAGCAGTATTACTTATATCCCTATTTAGCTAGAAATCTCCATTCCCAGCATCTTCTCTCTTTGAATTTTAAGATGACAGAACATTTTTGACTGAGTGTGTATTTTTACAATAGAAGTAAAATCATGAGATGTAAATTGGTTAAGGGTGTTTGATCCAAACCCTATTATACTCAAAAGGAATACTGCTACTCCAGCAGAAATAGAAGTCATTCTATGAAAACTGCCAAAAAATAATGTGCATTCACTATCGATGAAGTGTTAATTTTTAATTATGCAGTGGGGAAAAAATTTTGCATAGATATATGCTTATATTTGTATTTTCCTAGATAAGGAATTAAAACTGATTTCACTTTTAGCTTTAAAAAGTTCCCTTGAAATATGTATCTTCTTTTTTCTGATTATACTTCCTGAATAGCATTGAAATTCTTGATAACCACTATCTAAAGTAAATGGATTAACCACAGGATAAGTGACTAATTGTTTTGAATAAGAATAGAAAAATTGAATCCTTTGAAGGTATTATTATTGAACTTCATTCTAATCCTATCATTTTTTTTTTAAATCTGCAAATAAAAGAAATATCAAGTTAAAGATATAAACAGGCTGACAAGTTCATGGCAATTAATAGATAGAACATTGCATTCCTTTTTGCTGTATTTCTAAGTAGCACTATCAATCAAAGATTTTCTATGTAAGACTAATGTCAAATCTGCATATAATAACAGTTTTGACAGGTGCATTTTTCATACACTGTTACCTCTTTGACATGCAGAGGCTAGTTTTTGAAGTCATAACTAGCAGAATCTATTATATATCTCCTTATTTGACCCATGAACCACTGCAAAGGATTAATTTTGTCAGTCAGTCCAGTTTTGAAATATGCAACCCAGATCCTGATTCTGTTATCTGTTTGTATATTTAGAAATATAAAACTTCATAGAATTCATAGATGTTTTTCTTTTTATCTCTTTTTTTTTTTTTTCCTTAACTGGAGCATATTATTCTGGCTGTTCCAAAAAAACCCAGTTTCATATACATTAGAATTAAGAGCCATTGGTTTCCTTTCTTCCCATGGTGTATGTATATGTATATTGTATTCTGGCAGCACACCTCTTGATGACTCCGCATGCCAGAAACAGTTGGCATTTTTATTTTGCATAAGACAAATTACCAAATTGACTGAGAGAGAGAGAGAGAGAGATGGAAATGAAAGGAAGGGAGACTAAGCATGTGGCATTATGACATGAGAAGGAATCATCCTAGCAAGGCTCTGCACTGAAAGAAGCTCCTCTAGATGAAATAACAAAACTGTAGTGCTGCACTCTAGATTTTGTGTAATAAAACTCATAGTCATCAGACAATATGTTGTGATATTGTCACATGATACTGTCATGACCCTGGCACAGTCACTCTGCCATGATGTAGCACATGACTTCTTCTGTTAAAGGATATTGAAAAGTTGAGATGCTTGCTAAAGGACCAAGTTGATTTCACCCATTCTTGTATGTGTTCAGTAAGGTAAGAAACAGATTCAACCAACAGTAGGTCCTAGAAGGACTCAGTTTTATTCAGTAAATCAATCAACGAATTGTAATATGGGATAAGGAGACAGATGGAAACACTTTTAATGGTATAATGTGTGTTAGCTAAAACATTAAACATGAAATCATGAAACGTTCAAACAGGACCTCTTAACTGACAAATTAATCAATAGCCACAAATAGTATCCGAAAGAAACACTGTCATTGTGACAGATTTTAGCAGGACTGATTTTTACATATTTCCTGACTTTGAGAGATAGTGCCTGAATTGTAATCTCAAAGGAATCATATATGAATGAGAATTGGTATCTTCCATGCAGGGTTAAGATCTAATGTTTTATGCATTCAAGTTAGGAGAATTTTCAGTCATTAAGAAAATCTGAAAGTAAAAACCTAAGTTGTTATAGTCAATGAGACTCTAAAACCATTCTCCAAATAAAAAGTTATTTGGAGAACAGTCTGTCACTGCCAGGGGACAACTGCAGGTTGCTGGGATTGTGTGCAATGAATGGTCAAGGGAAAGGACAGAAAAGGCTGTATTATGCCAGAAGCTTTACTTAAGTGTCAGGAAGAACAAAGAAACATGAGATGCCAAAGGCATGCAAAATGTCTGAAACATCTTAATCAGGTTTACACAGGAAGTTAGGCTCTACGGTGCTTATCTGAGCTGAACAGTGTTGCTGAACTTTCTCTCTTGAGCCTTAATTTTAACTGTTAGGCATTGAAAACTACAAGCACATTTTTTCAGTGCAGAATCTGAATGAAGGCAAAGCCACATCAGGGAAAAGATAATGAATTTTTCTTTGGTATTTAAACATTATACTCCTTTTGTGGAAAACACTCTGGGCTAAGTCTAGTGCCATAATTCTTGGTTAAGGTCAAAAACTGCTTCCACATAGTTTTTCTTTTACTAATGATTTACTAATTATACTAATTTTACTCTTTTCAATCATTCCCTCCCCAAATTCCATTGAGGGCAGACATTTGCAGAAGAAAATCAGAGCTCTTAGGGCTTATGCTGCTCTCCATACCTGCCCCCACACTGAAACACAGAGAGCAAGAACAGCAATAATCAATAACATAAAATATTATAATTCCTCCACAACAAAGCCAAATGAGTTACCATTGTGGTAGGAGTGGCATATGAAAGGGAACAAGCTGAAGCAGGTATGATAATACTTTTGCACCAGTTGAAGAGAGCAGAGGCTGTTGTATGTGTATTCTTTCTTCCTCAGTCATTGAAGAGGAGCTGCTGTCACTCCAGAAACCCTAAAGGTTCAGCGTGGTCAATTTCAAATATGCCACTTCATATCAGAGCCTATTAGGTTAACCACAGCAGTGCTATAACATGGCTATATGCCCTCTTCAGCACTCAAAGGCAGCTTATTCAAATGGCTACATGGTGATATCTCATCTGAGGCTAAAATGCACTTATGAAAAAGCATATTTTGCTGAATTACTTCTATTTATTTGTTTAGTTTGTTTTTTCCATGAACTTTTTGGCTTTAGAAACTGCAGATCACTAAGCTTTTATTCAGCCTTGTTATGTTACCAAGTGAGACACCTCTCCACTGAATTTTAGGAGTGCAGGTTTCCCTAAGTTATTTATGTATTATATTCATTAGATAAATACCAGAAGTCATTCTATGATCCAGCAACCCAAGAAAACAACAGAAGCTATCCTAGGTCTTGCCTCTAAACATGAAGTAGTTTAATTACTGTACTGAAGAGACAAACAGCTCTTTAGTTCATTCATTATCTATATCCTTGGTCTAGATCTCAGCATAACTGGTTATCTTTGGTCACAGCAAAGGAAGTGTTTCCATTCATTGTTTTCTTCGCCTTTCCACCAACTCAGTCATTGTGACCTGTTTAAATGATTTTCCTAGAGAACTGTGGAGCAAAGTGCAGGCAAGAGCCTGTTGGGGTTTTTTTCTCTCTGGTTTTCAGTGGGTGGTGCTCCAGTCCAGGCTTCTTGGCAAAAGGCTGGGGCTATCCACACCACTCTTTCCTTAGGCACCTCAGCTTGGGAAGGAGGCTCTGAACACCAGTTCGTCAGACAAGCCATATCATGTCTCCAGTTTGGTACCTGAGGCCAGGCCACACCACCTTTCTCTCCCTTGCCATACATGTTGATAATTTCTATCACTGTGTTGGACAACTGACTTTCTTTGCTCACTCTACAGAATGTGGAAGTACCTGATTTATTACTGGGAATTCTATTTTGGGGCATATGTGTTTACTTTTGATTGTACCATGTTAAATATAAGTCAATACACCAAGGAGTAATGATCAATAACTCAAATTCAGGAAACCAAAGTCAACAGTCAAATTCAACACACCGAAAATTCAGCATGCATTTTAGGTATCCACTTCCAAAATGGAATGCAATTTTCTTCAACTATTTTGTTAGAAATATTAGGTTGCAAATGAGTAATTTTTTCTGATTTTTTTTTACATGTGCAGTAAATTCTACTTATAAATTCTACAAGTCATTGAAGCGAATTTTTCAGAACTTACACTGTCTGTATCTTGCTCTGTATTCAAACCAATCCCCTGAAGTTACAGAAGTAAATATCACTCGTGTGACTGGTTTCATTTATGATTTCTGTCTTCTAATGTAATACCATTATGCACAATATTGAAAAGTAAAAATTAAATTAAGACAAAATAAACAAATCCTGGTTCATTGACATTTAAAACCAGCTACAAACATCTTGTCCAGCCAAACCCTCCAGGGCTTACTTCATCTCTAAGATAGAACACAAAATTTGAATAAAGCGGAGTTTCTCCTAGGGAAATGTAGCAAAAAATAGAAGCCTGTGCCACCCATAGAGTTTGAAACCAAGCAAGGTATAGTAAACACGTTTGTCTTGAACCCAGGCATAAGCACACTAAAGCAGGGTAATCTGTGAATGTATATAAGAATTCTATAACATTGTAAGAGAGCTAACAGAAATTTCTAACACAACTAAACATAAATTTATAAACAATACATAGCCACAAGAGGTAAATGAAGATTTGTGGTATAACTGTACAACTATGGTGGAGGAAAATGTAAAATCTGCAAGGTAATGGGTACAGATTTACAGAAGGCAAGAAATATGTGTAATGAAACCCGGAAAGATCAGGAGAGTATTTTGATGGAACCAGAATGATCCTGCAGAATAAGCAGGAAAGATGTCTGTCAAAACAAGAGCTCGCTCTGTTCCCCAAAATAAGATGCCTTATATCAAGGGCAGATCAGATCACCCTCTCTTCTTCTGGGAAGAGAGCAAGGATCATAAAGCATCAACAATGAGAGAAGAAAGATGAAGAAGAAGACTGACGGCCTGTTTCATTTCCATGTTCTTTCACCATGGAGCTCTCAAACATGATTGCCTTGGCCAAGGCAACAATGACCATCAACACTAATTACTCAGTGTCAGCTCACTGTTATTGTATATCCAAAGGTTTTAATTGACTACAGAATTGAGGTTATAGTGTTAAGGATGGACTTCTTTGAGTATTGTTGATAACAATTGAGAGTGATTAAGAGCTAACTGCTAGCAATATGACATTAATGACTATCAACCAAGCGTTGATCTGTTGAAAGTGACCTGATTCATTAATTTTCAAACACTCCATAACAGTAATCTCCAATTTCCTAACTGATACATAGACATAAATATAATTTATTTGTAAATCATATAGATAATGTGCTTATATTAATGTGTATGTATAAACACCCACACATATACTCAGTAACAACAAAACTATCTGGAGATATGCCCTCTCAGATACCCCTTTAGGATATCTCAGACATATCGGGGATATGTAATTTCATTCCAGCTTCTAAATTAGACTCTGTAAAGGTAGGGAGCCATAACATAGCTCCCTGCTGCCAGAATTAAGCAGATCTTGGATTGAACTGCTTGGAAGAAATAGTCTGGCTCTTTCTAACAGGAAGAAGTTGCCTGGCAGCTGCTGAGGAGCTTAATATACTTCAGTTGGTTGTATTGCACTTTCAAGGACTCTGTTTTCTCCTGGCACTGCACTTCAGCCTGCAGGGTGCATCTCTACTTACAGCAATCACCTTGAATATTTTCTTCACTTCAGATCACAGGGTCTTAGCTTCATTTTTTTCCACATAATGGAGACAGAATGTTGATAAGCAGCATACATTTTTTAGCTCAACTTGTATGCCCTACAACACTATCCAAAAGCATTACAAATCTGCTGGTGACTTTCAGAGGCTGTTGTCAGATCTAGTTTCCCAAAAGGAAGGGTTTTAACACAAGAATTTCATAATGCACCATTTTCTAAACTTTAGAAAGCAAACCTGAGGGATATGTAATCACAGGGATATGCAGGAATTAATATAGAAATTTCAAAATTACAATCACCAAGACAAGAATTGTCCAGAACTATGGTTTTGCAAAACAATGTTTGCTACCTGGGCTCTCACCACCAAAAAAATCTACAGTAAATAATAGCAAGAGTCTATGATTGAACAGATTTTTATCAAGGGAAAATCATAAGCTCTGCACACCATAGGAAAGTGATTTGGAGAGGAGTATATTTCCATGCTACTGCAGAATGCACTGATTTTATATTAGATAATATTTATTTTGATATGTTCCCAGACCTAGAGTAATTAAATGAAATAATTTAATTTTATTTAACAGCAGCACTAGATTCATTCCAAATTAATCAATAATATAATCTTTAGAATAATATAATATTTATTTCTCAAGTCCTCGTCACAATATAATTATGTCTTTGATTTGTTTCCTAGTGTTCCTGACAATATTAGACCTAGAGATGAACACTTATGATGCAGCCTTTTAAAATTTACTCCAGGCAAAATTCAAATCTGTTAAAATTTCTTAGTCTGCTCTTTATAGATTGTTTTAAGTCTAGCCAAAATTTGGGTGCAGCTAAATTCAATTATTAAAATAATAACAGTACATAGTGCCCTTAATTTTTGAAATAGTTTGTGAGGTGGTATTTTCACTGAATTCCTTCACAAGTGAAGCAATTTTAATTATTATTTAATTATATATTTTATATATATAAATATTAATTAATTATTAATCTTAATATATTTCAGTGGCTTGGCAGAGTTCATAATGATTGATAACAACAAAAATTGCTGTTAAAATGAAGAAGTCCCTATCAGAGAAGCAAACACAGTAGAAGTGATTATCTTTACAGCTTCCTAGAAATTCAAGGAATCCTTGAAAATATGTCTGTTAAGATAAATCAGCCTGATTGAGAACAGACAGAGAGAGTCAAAGTCAGTGAGATAACAGAGTGTGTGCTGTGGATGTTAGCCCATTCACTAGATACTTTAAGGTAAAATGCTGTCATCTTAAATCTGATCTTTGTGGAGGAAGCCTGGACTAAAGAAAAGAACTGAGCTAAAAACTCTTCAAAACCTTCTTTTAAAATGTAACTTATTGGTTGAGCAATTTGGACTACAACTCTTTTTTTATTTTTAGAGACATATCAATATTACAGCAAGTTCCACCTGTCCATGGCCAGCAGGTAGTAACTTCATTTATATCTGTAAAAATTTCCCGAGATTTCAATGCTTGGATTTATTTTATAATATTTTTGTAAACGTACAAAGTTTCTTATTTTCTTATTTCTATCTCTTGAAGGGAAAACAGGCATTTCATGTAACCTCAAAGCAGAAATAAGAAATACTTGTAACTCAGGTTTTCTCAAAAATAATCCACTTGTGTACTAGAACAAAACTTGCATTAGAGAGAATAGTGATGACTGCTTTAGCATGTATGTCTCAAGAAAAGGCTGGCTTTTGCTAGAAGGTTGACAAATTTAGAGGAGGAATTTAAAAAAAGTTATTTCTTGTAGCAGACATTACTCAATAGAATATCTATGCTTAATGTGCACTTTTTTTAATACCTGGTATCTAGGACACAACAGACCCTGTACACTATGTAAAGTCCAAAATGTGCAGGCACACAGCCAGTTTTTGAATTCAGTGACATCACAGTCAAACAATTGAGGGACAAGGTCTGCATCACTTTCTGTGAGCTATGTTTGCCCATGGTATAGGTGTTGCCCCTGAGTTTATGAGATGGGAAGAAGTCATCCTTTACCGATGAGTATGGAGGCCAGGAGACCAGGAGGGAGAATAATCACTCTAAAAAATTCCGCATCATGCATCTTCCTCTTTCCCAGTCACTATGTCTTTGTGCTGGATCTCCCACCAAGTAATTAAACTGAATGGATGTAATCAGAAAGAATTTTTCATGAGACCATAGGGCCATGATGTAAAGGGAATTTCACAGTTGTTCAATGTATTGAATGAACTCCTTGTTATTTTAGTATGCTGTATCTTACAGTTTTATAATAACTTTTAATTGTCTTATGCTGTAACCAAGAGAGAATAAGGCTTTCCTTTCTGTTATTTACAGTTAGCCTGATAATTTGTAATTTATTTTATAGTCCAGGCTAGAAAATGCTATAAATTATATGTTATTATGGATTAGGTCTTAGGCCTCATGTTGCACTTATCTATAAACAACCACAAATAAACAAAACAAAAATAATGCATAACTTTGTATGATGACCTTGATTCATAAGGTTGAATAAACCCTCCAGAAACAGAGGGTGGTCTTTTAAAGGTTCTAAAACAGAGAATAAATCAAAATAAATTCAAAAACCTATGTTAATATATATATTTAAATCATGTTAATATATACTACATTATTTTGTTATTTAGAATATGAATTTACTACATTATTTTACCTTTAAATTTCAGTTCTAGTACTTACTGCAATTTATATTTTTTTTTACAAAGAATGACAAACACACAATTATTTGTATTAGAATTTAATGGCAGGTGAATGCCTAACTACATTAAAGGTTAGTGGTAACTATTTGACTTCATCATGGCAGATCCTCAAACATGCCAAAGTAAGGGGGAATGAAGATTCTGCACAAGTACAAGACTTCACCAATAATGACAATTAAAAGCAGTCTGTAAAAAGTATGGAAACTGCACTACATAAATAAAGTCTATTTAAAAAACTGTGTAAGTGAACAAACGTCAGTGTGGACCAAAAACCAAGAAGACACGTGGAAAGTTCATATATAAGGAGACTGAAAGCAAGGTGGTGTTTAATTTTGCTTAAAAAAAAAAATACAAATTGCAACAGAAGTAGGATGCAAGTGCAAAAGCAAAATCAGTCACGAATAAGAGTCTGGAACCTAGTATAGAAATAGAGTGCCTGCCTCTGGAGTTAAAACTTGGAGAAAAGGGGATTTTTTAATCTGCTATACTTCCTTTAACACTCAGTTATCGTTTAAATACAGCTACATCTTCATCTGTTTCAAAACTTGATTTCATAAAGGTTGTTTTAGGTAGGATGCTAAAATTACTACTGAACCTACTGCTTTGAACTTTCTGAGTTCTATTTGCCACTCCAATCCTCATTGCAGACATTTAATTTCTTTTTCTGTCACTTTCCAAAATAATTATCTATTTCCATTTCATTTTGTGATTGATGCACTGGACCTCCTATCCAAAGTAGCAGTAGTTCAGTACAGGCTCCAAAGGAGGTAAGAGCTCCCTAGAGACAAGGGAGAGGGTCTGGAGAGAGAAAGGCTTTCCCTCTGTTGGGGAGGAATGGATTAGAGACTACTTGGCCAAACTAGGCATCCATAAGTCCATGGGCCCTGATGGGATGCACCCACGAGTACTGAGAGAACTGGTAGATATTATTGCTAAGCCACTCTCTATCATTTTTGAGTATCTCGGAGAACAGGAGAAGTGCCTGAGGACTGGAGTCACACCAGTCCACAAAAAGGGCAAGGAGGACCCAGAGAACTATATGCCAATTAGTCTCACCTCTGTCCCGGGGAAAATAATGGAGCAGCTCATGCTGGACGTCATCTCTAAGCACATTGAAGATAAAGAAGTTATCGGTATTGGTCAACACGGATTTACCAAGGGTAAATCATGCTTGGCCAATCTGATAGCCTTCTATGATGTTGTGACTAATTGGTTAGATGAAGGGAGAGCAGCAGATGTCATCTACCTTGACTTCAGCAAGGCTTTTGGCACTGTCTCCCATAACATCCTCATTAGAAAATTAAGTAAGTGTGGGATAGATGAGGGCGCAGTGAGGTGGACTAAGTCCTGGTTGTGTGACAGGACTCAGAGGGTTGTCATTAATGGAGCAGGGTCAAGTTGGAGGCCCGTGACCAGTGTCATCCCTCAGGGGTCAATACCAGGCCCAGACCTGTTCAACATATTCATCACTGACCTGGGTGAGGGGACAGAGTGTATCCTCCACAAGTTCACTGATGATACCAAATTAGGAGGGCTGGCTGACACTCCAGAAAGCTGCGCCACTATCCAGTGCAACCTGAGCAGGCTGGAGAGCTGGGCAGAGAAGAACCTAATGAGATTCAACAAGGACAAATGTAGAGTCCTGCACGTGGGGAGGAAGAACCCCAGGCACCAATACAGGTTAGGGATGGATCTTCTGGAAACTACTACTGAGGAGAAGGATCTGGGATTCCTGGTAGATAGCACATTTTCCATGCGCCAGCAACATGTCCTTGTAGCCAAAATGGCCAATGGAATCCTGGGCTGCATAGGAAAGGAATCCTACTGGCTGCATAGGCCAGTAGGTTAAGGGAGGTCATTCTCCCTCTCTACTCTACACTAGTGAGGCCACAACTGGAATACTGTATCCAGTTCTGGGCTCCCCAGGTCAACAGGGAGTTCAAGGGAACTACTGGAGAGAGTCCAGTGTAGGGCAACGAAGATGATTAAGGGATTGGACCTCCTCCCTTATGAGGAAAGGCTCAAGGAGCTGGGACTCTTTAGCCTGGACAAGCAAAGTCTGAACACTTATTTATGTTTATAAGTATCTAAAGGGTGGGTTGAAGAATGTTGGAGCTGGACTCTTTTCAGTGGTTTCCAGCAACAGGACAAGGGGCAATGGGCTTAAGCTGGAACAAAAGAAGTTCTACTAAAATATGAGGAAAAACTTCTTTACAGTGAGGGTGACATGAGGTGAGGCTGTGGAGTCTCCTTCTCTGGAGATCTTCAAGACCCGCCTAGATGTAGTCCTGAATGATGTGTTCAAGGTAATCCTGCTTTACCAGTGGAGTTGAACTAGATGATCTCTAGAGGTCCTTTTCAACTCTGACAGTTCTATGATTCCATGATTACTAATACACGTACCTATTAAATATAATTACTATAAAGTTAATATGGATAATTTCATTAAACAGTTGTCCAAATCTGAGACTAAGATTAAACATAACCACACCAAAACTCAACCCAATCTTTGCTTTGTTTAGAAATCTAAGAAATCTAAGCTTTGCTTAGGAAGAAAATGGACCCAGTTTGAACCTCATGACTCAAGGAGAGGGTCTTCCTTACCCTTTTGCTTATCTCCAGAGACTTATCTCCAGTCTCTGTGTGAATCATTGCAACTTGATTCTAAATCGGTTTCCCTTTGTATGCTTTTTCCATAAACAAAGAATAAGGTGAACTTCAACATCAAACTATTGAACCTTGGTAAACTGCTGTTAAATATTGTTCAACTCCATCTAATTTATTGAGCTCTGTCAAATTATTATTTTTACATCAATAAAACATATTGCTGCTTCTGTCTTTTGAGTGAGGTGCATTCCACTGTTTCACTACATCTTTCCTTTTTTTAACTGTGAGCTCATGTTACAATATGGTCTTGCAAAGCTATGTAACTAAAAAGCTGAAGTTCCTTATGTTAATTTTCCATGTCTTAATCTCTTTTTCTTAGCTATAAGTATCATTTCGCACTGTCATCTATATAGTATCAGAGAAAGCTGCTTCTTATAGTAGCAAAACTGTAATTTAAATTTGATCTACATGATATTTTGGAGCAGATGAGGTTTATTGTGTGTCTCCTTGGCCTGAATCTGAGTGAATCACTGAGTGATGCAACTACTGGGATATTTGCAGTAATTGCTTGTTGGTTTTCTTTTGGCCATTTGGGGCTGAAAGCACTTTTGATTTCCTTATTATACACTGGAGAAAGGTCACTGATTTGATTTATGATAGTGTTCAATTCTTCTGTTAATGCTTGTGTCAAACATGGTGTAAAAGACTGTTTTATTATGTCTCCAAGACTCCTTATAATTGACATTTAAATTGTAATCAGTGCATTTATCTAAAATTGAAGGTTCTCAAAATGAAATATTTATATCCAGGGAAATAGAGAAGTATTTAAAAAATATGATAGTCTTAATCCTCATTTTAACAGTTTTGGAAACCAAAAGGACAAACTACATTGCAGCAAGACAATAGCAGTTCAATATTTTGTCTGAGAATATAAATATACATTGTTCAGTATTAAGTTTTGGATGAGGCACAGAATGCCTATATTGACTCTTTTATGACAAAGTACACAATTTGGGGACTATAAATCAGCTTTTTTCTTCCCTGATGTGGGAAATAGAAACCTGGGACAATACTGCCCAAATCCTTCTCTGATATAGAGTTCTGCTGCAATTCCTCATATAAAAACACAAGACAGTTCTTAAGAGGCCCATGTCACACAGATACTGAATGCCTTTGGCCATCTCTGTCATGTCAAGGACAAATTCTACCATAAGATTTTCCTTCTAAGTCACTGATACTTAGTGTTGCAACAAAAGGATAACGAACATTCCACTCTTTCATAATGTGATTCCTGGGTTTGCCTATGTTCAGTTTTGTAGCACATTACAATGTGTTTCCTTTAAAACGGAATGCATATTAATGTATTATTGATGAAAATCTCTTATTTCTTTATCCACTGACTGCCAAGCAGCTCAACATCTTTTTCTCTGAGTTCTGTAGTTCTTGCTTTTTGACAACATAGTCTCCACTCTGACACATGAGCAGTACTAATGGCTACTTCAGTATGGCTATTTCATACTGCAATGAAGCAATATTACCTTATTGACATTGCTATTACAAATGTATGCTTGAATCTGAGCCAGCTGTGTCAGTTTGACAAATGTGAAGAGCATTGATTTGGATTGGTAGGGATTCTGATTTTTCTTCATTAACATCCTAAGTGCTTCACAGCAGAAATGTACCGCTAGGACAAGGCAAAAATTAATAAACTATGGACTACCTCCATGATACACGTCTACTTTCACCCAAGATTCCTTGGGACCTTAAAACTCAAGCAAACAGGTAAAGAGAACCATAGCCTTTCTTGTACCCCTTATTATCTGGCTTTATCTTAAACTACCTATGACATCATCTTCTGGTACCCTGGCATGCCACTATACTCACTCCTGAAACTTGGAAGACTTGTTTTCAGAGTGACGCTTCCAGCAGTTCCAATGCCAGTAAATGCAGTCTGCAGTCTGGAGATTTTTTTCTAAAAAAAAAAAAAAAAAAAAAAGAAAAAAAGAAAAAAAGAAAAAAAGAAAATAGAAAATTCTCCTTATTCTTTTTTTAGAAAAGTATTTTCTCTCTTATTCATTTCACAGAGCAAACCAAGCCAAAAACGAAACAAACAAACCAATCTTTGGGAAACTGCAACTATGTTTTAGCTGGAATGGAAAGCAGGAAACAAACTAGCACATCAATTCTGGTAAACACCAGTGAGGTTTGCTTATGACTGTTTCAGAAGCTCTATTCCATAAGCATGTGTGTCCATATGCACACATATACATTGTGATTACAGAAATTATTAACTCCAGACATCCTCAGTTGATTGCCTGTACTAGCTTAGCTGAAACAGAAGATCTCTTGTAGCTGCAGATTTAGACTGAGATGGATATGGGAGTGCTCATACAAACTGTATGAAAACAAGAAGACAATGAGCAGCTAGCTAAGTTGACAATTATGTTCATTTCTGTGTAGTACACCTGTAGCCAGAGTCTGCAAGTCGTGCCTTGTTATGAATGTATTTCTCTGTCATTGTAGTTCAAAAGAATCCCTGATGTGAAGTCATGTTTTCACTGCCACAAAGGTCAGAATCAACCATGGGAACATAGAAAAAAACATGAGGGAATCTGACAGAATCCCTGCTCCCTAGGATAAAGAGCTCGCTCTCTAAGTCTCTTCTCTTTTTCTTTTTCTTTTTTCTTTTTTAACTTTGATTTTCTTCTGCAAATCAATGCACAAACCATAAAGTAAGCATATGACTCATGCACTCCACAGCATAATCCTGAAATCTTACAATGAATACAGTTACAATCATAATCTGTTGTCATATATATAATAGAAACATAGAAAAATACTAATGAAAGCATGCAAAAAAACCATCTAAAACTATGGAAGAATACATCCATGCAAACATAGCTGTCCTGAATTAACTTTTCTTCACTGATACCTAGAAGAAATAGATTATTCTATGTGTGTCTGGTTGTCAGTTCAGTGTCTTAATGAAAATACTTTTCATTTCCCATTCTTGTTTAGAAAAGTTCCCAAACAAGTAACTTTGATGCTCAGAAATGCATTACTCTCATAAGTCATGCAAATTTTCATGTTAATAAACTACTTTTTTCCTCTTTTTTGGCAAAAACTTCTATCAGGTGTAGGTAAGATGTTTCTCAATTACCAAAGTTCATAAAATTTCTGTGGAACAAAGTTTAACATTCATTACAATGAGATCAATAACAAAACTCCTGTCCAGAACTTGTTTTTATAAATATGAAATATCAAGAGTTTTATTAAGCAATCAGTACACCACATTTAATTAAGGCATGGATATATGTCCACATTGATTGAATTGTCATGGTTTAGCCCCATTCATGGTTTGGGCCAAGTGGGCCAATGACAAGATGACAGATGCTCTTCCCTACCTCTCTCTCCAAGGAGATGAAGAAGAGAAATAAATACATTTATGAGATTTTAAATAGGTAAAGCAAAAGCCATGCACACAAGCAAAACAAAATCAATGAATTAATTCACAACCCTCCATCAGCAGGCAGATGTTCAACCATTTCTGGGAAAACAGGGCTCTATCATGCATAACAGTTACTTGGGAAGACAAATGCTATAACTCCAAATGTCCCCACCCTTCCTTCTTGCCCTAGCTCTATATACTGAGCATGATGTCACATGGTATGGAATATTCTTTTGGGGATCTGGGAAGTTGGGTTCATCTATCCCAGCTCTATCATCTCCCAGCTTCTTGTGCCCTCCTAGCCTGCTCATTAGCAGGGTGGTATGAGGAGCAGAAGAGGCCTTTACTGCTTAGCAGCAACCAAGAACAGTAGTATGCTGTCATCACTGTTTTTCATCCCAAGTCCAAACCAAGAAAGTTAACTAGCAAGGAAGTTAACTCCATCACAGCTGAAACCATGAAAACTATGTACTGAAAAAAGGACTGTTAGACAGAATTAGCACTGTATGCAAAGACGTTGACTTTCTTTTTCTATTTCCCACAGATTTTTAGCACCCACTCAAAGGAATTCTGAAGAAGGTGAGTCGTAGATTACTAGGTATGCCATGCACCATAGACAAAAAATAGGGAAGAAAATGAATCACCAAAAGAGTACATTTTCTAGACACTAATTTACATGTTGCAAAATATTGCACCATAACCATCTTATAATTAACCAATAAAAGAAAATACAGATTCACGGTTGTGTATATCACATGATTTCATTCAATTGGGCAAAAATACTTATATCTCTAATTTTGCAGGAACAGTCTTCCACTTTAACCTCAACTTTTACATTTGTAGGAGAAGGGAATAAAACCACTTTAAAAGGACCCCCAAATACTTGTTTTTTAAAGTCAGTAAATGTTGGTGAAGAAGAAAGGTGAGAAAGAGAATCAAAGATGTTCTCAGATCTTGCTTAAGTAATCTAATCTCTCTCAGCAGATCTAAAACACTTGATGCCATAAAATCAAAGCAAAGTACACCTTAGAATGACCAAAGTCTGGAATTACACCAAGAAAAGACTTTACGTGTGTATAGTAGGAGGAAAGGTAGTAATGCTCTGCTGATTTGGGAACCTTTAAATGAATTTGTTTTAAAAGATAGGTGATGTAAAATATATACACAAGTGAAATGTAATAAATACACTGACTAGCACTACCATTAATCTTATTTAGGACTCGTAACATGAATGTACAGTGAGCTTTTGGCCATCTATAAAAAAAAATGCACTATCACAAGGAGTTATGGGGACACTGACAAGTTTAATGAGTGAATTCTAGCTAGTCAGTGAGTTTGTGGAGGCTGTCTCTTACAGACAAATTGCCATTGCATCCCTTTTAATCATGCACCTAAAACTATGACGAGAGTAGTGCATGAGATTTATATAGTATTTTTATTCATGGGTTTTAGACCTTTGGATGAACTGATTTATTAACTAAGGATGGATTTCTCACCAAGAGATGAATGGAACATAATATTTTCCCAGGTTTCTGATGCAAAGCAGCTGCTTCAGAGAAAATTTGCAAATATAGATAGCTATAAATTAGGAATTCTAAGTTCATGTTTTAATTTCATAGGATAGAAAAGCATGTAGCCTTATCACAAGTTACTTTTGAGTTTAGATTCATTATAACATACATCAACTAAATTTGGAAAACACATTCCAGAATTTGGCCAAAAAATTTTAAACCACTCTTCACAATTCAAGGTTAATGCCAATATTTTAAAGCCACTCTGATGTTGTGAGGAAAACATGTGGCAGAAGGCATGAGTCTCCTTTCCTCTTCTCTTGATGATAATGCTGCACTTAAAATTTAGCTGTAAAAGCAGTGTTGTTTTTCTATCAGAATTCAACTGCAACTTCTAAATCATGTGTTTCATCTCCTCCATGATCACTGGCAAAGTGAAAAACTTGAAGCCAACAACAAAACTAGCTCTAATCATGTGGTTTTTAATCCAAGCTGAGTGATTCCTCTCCCATTGTACCATCTAGCATATCTTGTTACTATTTTGTACAGCAATACCAGTGAAACAGGAGCTTTTTTGCTCCATTCTGTCTGTCAGCACGTGGGGCAGAATGAGATTTGCTCACCCTTATATTCTCATAGATAAGAGAGGAATAATCTGCTACCATACAAGTAACAATCACCCTTAAGCGGTGAATACTGGCTTTAAACAGCTGGGAACTACTGTCCTTCAGTTAGGAGAGCTCCTCCTAACACCATGGTTACGTTGAAATTAGTAAACATTACTTTGTATTCCATGAAAACAGGCAACTATAAAAACTCAGTTACAGTGAATCATTGGCCGAGTAGTTATTACACACTCTGTATGTGTGTGTGTGAGTGTGTATACATGCATGTGGGTGTGTGCATGAAAGGTTGTTTCCAGACATCTGTAGAAAACTATTGAGAGTTATTCACAACATTTTTGAAATTTGGACCAGAATGAATGCCTGACGATTCCTTTGATAAAAGACAGGAAGCTCCCATTCATCATGCAGCCAGCTGCTGTTGTTACCAGCTCATTTGCTACTTCCTCTTCCCTTCAGGAGATGGCTTCTTGGCAGCAAAGTGCGCCACTAGTCTCTATGAGGAAGAATAGATTGCAATAGAGCAAAAGACAATCTAAACATGAGACTGGTTTTACTGTTTGATTAACTAAAAATTATAAGAGGGAGAATGCTAAAAATTATACTGTATTTTATTGTGCATCATTTCTGTCAAACACTTCTACTGCTATTTTAGCTACTAGTGCAAGCATTTCTCTCACCATTCCCCTTGAGCCTGGCACAGGCACGACAGCAGGAGATTTCAACAGTTAGCTTCTAAGAGGAAAGACTACGTGTTAATCTTACCCTTACAAAACCCTTTGGAAATAAATAATAGCTAAAAAAAAAAAAAAAGGCAACATTTGTCATCTCATGGACTGAAGAGATCATCTCATTTCTTCCATCACGAATTAAGAAAACTTGAGAAGGAATGGAAATGTAATTAAAGACAAGGTGACATTTTCACTGAGGCAAGTAAATAGAAAATAACAAAAATAATGCCCTTTATGTGATTACCTTTGTCTCATTAAATTGCAGGAAGGTACTTCACTGAGATCACTTACAGCTAAAGAGTAAAAAATGAGATTGAGCAGTCACAATGCACTCTTCCCACTCAGAGTATTCCCACATTAAATAATCAGTTAATTTAAACATTCTGACAAGATGTTTTTCAACATGTTGACAGATTACTGTGATAAAAATGTGATTATGTAAAGTATCTCTTTGAGACTAGTAACCTGGTTACTTTCTTAAGGGTGCATTAAAAAAAAAAAAAAAAAAAAAAAAAAAAAAGAAGAGAGGAGGCAAGGGAAGACAAGGCAAGGCAAGGCAAGGCAAGGCAAAGATTATGGCACTACTACAGATATATACATTCATCATAGTTTTGGAATACTGATTATTTCTGAGAATCAGAATTTAAAAATTAATCTATAAATTATTTTGCCAAGAAAATTGCTGACAGAAAATATACTGATGGAGCAAACTGTGCCAGGATAACTTCTTTAACAACGTACACTGGTTTTCTTCTTATTGAAGGTAAGATCCCTGTCACTGAACTCAAGATAATTAAAAGCTATACCCTGGTTTAAACCAGTCAACTAAATACTCATATAATCAATGGACAGGCAAAGGGGAGAGTTGTCCTTGTCTAAGACAAGTGTCCAAGACAGTTTAGACTAATTGATTTCAGGAAAAGTCTAATTCTCACTGTGTCTTACAGAGAGAAATGAGATGATTAAAGAAAGTGCCATAGCCAATGTTTGGGTGGCTTTGGTAGTTAATGGCTTTTAATAAGTGGCAGGGGAAAAACCTGTTTATGTTTGTGTCTGACAAATAAATGATCTGTGTTCTGGATATCTATCTTAGACCAGAATTGGTGGAAGCAGCATGGATCCTTGGAGGTATAACTTGTAAAAGATGCTTCATGTTGAATGATAAATCCTAAAGGCAAGCTGAAGGAGAATTAAATTGGTTTGGGGATGAGTTGTTCCAGGACAAACAAGCATCAGTTGTTTAGGCAGGTTAAGTAAACTAGAATATGGCAATGTTACAAAAACCACCTGAAGCTGTCTGTTTGTATATACAACAGGAAAAACATTGTCTTGGAGCAAAGAAGGATAAGCCTGTACTTTCTTAGCACATTAATATTAGGAAAGCCATTTAGATGAATGTGAAGAAGTGAAAGAAAAGAGACAAACTATTATCCCTTTCTTTGGGGTAATACAATTTTCAGAGGCAATAAGGTAAATCATGTTATGCAGAGTGAATCTTTCTAAAAATGTAAGGATTTCCAAAGTCTAATTAAAGTGCCAGCATACACTTCTATTTTCTCATGTTAAAATGTTACTATGGTTGGTTACCAAGTGTGAAGATGTGAAAAAACTTAGAAAGTAATGAGATAGTTGCACAAGAGTATTACACATAATCTGAATTTCCATGCAGTAAAAACTGATATCATCACTAATTGCTTATGGCTCATTTTGTAGAACTATCTAACTGCTCATTTTTCAGGTAGCGATAGACAGCACAACAGTATTTTGTAACAGTTGACTTAACAGGAAGAATTATAACTTAACTTAAATATTTACATTTTTCCGCTTTGCCAATGTAAGTGGTGTTAGAGTTTGCATCTGTCCTATTGCTAAATATCCCAATTGCCATCTGCACTTCAAAATCACAAATTATTTCTCACAATTTCCTTCATGCCAAAATCTCTACTTCCCCTTTCAACCAGCTGCAGAGATATCTGGTGCCTCAAAATAAAAGTGTTTTGATGTTAAAGATGCTGTTGAGTAGAGCTGAACAAGGGATATTTCCAATGATGGATACAATTCATTGCTGCAGTAATTTGGAGATCACTGGAAGAGCACTAGCAAAGGATCAAACCTGTCACAGCATAGTGGTATCTTTTTCTTTTTAGTAAGTTCATTGCTTTTTGAAATAACATGGTGTGTGTTGACACAAGTCTTAACACTTTAAGCAGGAGGTGTTACAGTCTTATACATGATTAGTGTGACTTGACATAACATTTGAATTGTGAGACACAATCTGTTGTTAGGAATTTTTCTGTCATTCTGGGTTATCCTAATTTTGTATGATTACACCAGACTATATCTGACCTTTTGAAGTTACTGGGTTCATATAATTGTCTATCAGTTTATGTACCCACACACATACACATGCATATTTGTATGTGTGTAAAAATTTCTGATTAGATGCTTGAAATGTAATGTCTACTATTTAAAAAGACTCAGCATATAGGCAAAATTCCTGATACTAATGGTAGTGGGTTAACCTAAGCAGGCCACCAGGTGCCCACCGAGCCATTGTCTCTCTTCCCCTCCCCAGCAGAACCAAGGGAGAAAATACAATGAAGAAATTAATGGATAAGTACAGGAAGATCACTTACCAGTTACTATCACAGGCAAACCAGACTTGAAAAAAATAATTTAATTTAATACCAACTAAAACTAGAGTAAGATAGTGAGAAGCAAAACCAAAACTTAAACCACCTTCTCCTGATAACTTCCTTCTTTGCAGATCTACCCCCTCCTCTCCCTGTCAAGTGGCACAGGGGGGTGGGAAATGGGTATTACAGTCAGTAACTCCTCTCTGCAGGTTTGTTTTTTTTTTTTTATATGTTACCACAAAAATGCCACCAGCTTCACGGATGGGCTCAGCTTTGGCCAGCAGTGGGTCTGTCTTGAAGCTGTCTCGCACTGGGTTTGTCCAACATGGAGGACACCCTGGTGCCCTCTCACAGAGGCCATCCCTGCAGCACCTCTTCTAGCAAAGCCTTGCCATGTAAACTCAATACACTAGATTTGGAAGATTTAGTTGATTTTGACTTGAAGAAAGCAACTATAAGAAGAAAAAAAAGTTTAGTCATTCAAATTATCCATTCAGTCTTTAATTTCTTCATTAAAATAGCAAAAAAAGTACATGTCTAAATTTTTTTGGTACCCAGATAATAAACATTAAACCATGACATTGTCATCTAGCAGTAATGAAGTTAGGTTATTGATATTAGATGGGCTTATATTACACAAGAAATATTAGTACACTTAGTCTCCTTGTCAAAGATGAATGCTCTGTGTGTGAAACTCTGTGTATCACTCTGAAATTCAAGTATCTAATTTTATTAGTCAAGAAATTTACTTTGGACAGGAACAGGAATTAAGCCAGACATAACAAACAAAACACTTATCTTAGATAAACTTAGATATAATATCTTCCGAGCTATTTTAGTGTTACTGTATCTTTTCTTCAATGGTCATTAATTAATTCTGTAATTTTTAAACAAGCTCTGCCAAAGCATTCCAGAAAATCCTGGCCATTCTAATTTGAACTGTACTTACCTGTCCTGGTAAAGTGAATTGAGACAAGTTCTTTGGCTAAATTATTCCACATGAATATTTATCATCCTTTTTGCAAAAATCTTTGAGAAAAAACTAGAACAAAAGAGTTCTTAAGGTAGATTAATCAACTGTACTAAGAAGAAACGTGTAGCACTTTTTGGTTCACAAACACTGGGAAGCAATGAGGAATCATTTCAGGGAGAAAAGTGTTCCTTCATTTTTATGAGCTTAGATGCTTAACAACACTTCATGGACTTTAGGAATGAATTTTTATGGTCAGCTGCATGAGTACAATCTGAAGAGAACTCTGATAATATTTGTAAAAGCTTTAAATTCATAGCTGACCTGCTGCATAATGAGAGCACCACAAGACAGAAAGGTCTGGATAATAGTATCAGATAATGGTATGGTATTTATATGGTGATCTTTCCATTCTCTTCCTACTCTGCAGAGAAAGATTTTTCTCATGTGGCTTCAATGATAGTCTAACGGGGCCTCTGCAATCAAGTGCTTTTATTTAAACAGAGTCTCCTAAACTTTGCTGAATGTGTCCGAATTTCACCCTGCTGTAGAGAGTCAGTACAAAGCCTGTCTACCCTTTACTAACACATCTCTTGAAGACCTTTGGCCTAAAGGAGTCTGCAATGGGTCCTACATGAATCTCTCAATAAAGATTTAATTTAGTTTCAAAAGAGCAGATGACCAAAAAAGAAAAAGCAAAAGTATCTGCGAAGTGTTGCTCCAAAGTATATCTTCAAGTATACTCTTTAGTTTGAATGATTCCGATCAATGTTAATTATACCTCAAACGTGTTGCTCAACTGGCGTTGTAATGCAGTGCTCTGCTGCCCATTTAAAGCCCATGTGAGAGCAACAGAACAAAATGACAAAAAATGACAAAAATGAGAAAATTACTGTTATTTGTCTTACTGACAAAGTCACCTTAGCTATTTTGTTCTGGTTTCACTTTAAGTGGATTGACAACTACCACTGTTTCCTTAGACTGCATTATGAAAGTTTGTTATGTATCAGGTCACCACACTCATGCTGGGAGATACAACACTACTACACAGTGCGAAATCCCTTGAGGTCTTTTAAGATCAGGCCAGTTGACCATGCAGCAAACTCACGGCCAATCATAACACTCTGTGAGACTGCATATCCTCCCAGGTAAGTCTGTCTGAGATGCTTTTAAACAGCCCGAGACACGACCCTGTAAATAGTCTGCGTACGGGGGCAGGCAGATTGCACATAACCTGATGCAATTTCATCTGCTCTCATATCCATCAGCTGATGTGTTGACATGGATGAAGAGATTCATAGTCAGGTAGAAAACAAAGAATGCTTCAAAGTGAGGACTACAAGAAATGTGAGAGGAGAATGTAGCTGTATGTACAGGATTGTCTTTTTAGTATAAATGGCATAAATGACAAAATACTACCCTAAAAATCTATGATTAAATTGTAACACTCATTTAAAACACATTCAAAATAATGTCTAAGAATAAGTTTTACGTCAGCATGATATTATCCTCTTTGTAAACATGGCAGATACAACTGACAGTCAATGTAATAAGTGAAGAAATTGCAGCTGTGAATGTTTTTAGTCGTGTATTGTATGTGTTTGAAGTACCAGTTGATTTATCTTTTGATCAGTTTCCCTGATTTCCTTGTTGGATCATACTCTTTTCCACATATAGCTTTAGTCATTTAAGAAATTATCATCCCCAGCAGCTTATTACTTTTCCTAGTTAGATGTGTCTGCCACCACAGTTGAAATGTCATGAAGTTAGATCACCTCTGTTTAAACTGAGAACAGCTAGAGCTTTGAATACAACTGCCCCCTGAGCGTTACCCACCTGCCTCTGAATACCAGTGGCCCATAGAAAAGTTTATTGTTTGTGCATTATCACCTGTATCTGTAAAAATCAGCCATTAACAGAAACTGTTCCAAAATGAGGGGTTTGGCAGCTGCAAAGTCAAAGGGAGCAGAATGAAACACAGCCTTCTTTCTTCAAAAGCTGTGCCTTGGTGCTGAAAGGAGTTTAAAGTCCTCCGAGACAGTAAAAAAAAAAAAAAAGGTGCGCAAAATGAGATATGACTTAATTCTATTTCTAGTGGTTCTTATTTTATACTGAGTTTTCATTGTGTGAAACATTTCAGTATTACTCAGATATCCCATAGGTCAGTGCTGCAATTTGCAGTAAATTCCCTTTTCATTATTTCTTTGGCCCGCCGTTGGCATGTGTGTTTCCAGGAATATGGCCAATTCAAGAGAAGGACTGGAAAAAATGCACAGACAGAGCACAAGCACACACACACAGAGTGTAAACTGGGCTTAAGGTTCTGTCTGGGAGAATAGATTGAATCATATCATGTTCAGTCACTACTGACTAATGCTAAACAGAGGGGGAAAAAACAAAGACAAAATAAGAACTATTGTGCTTTAAGTTGCTCATCAATTGTAGTAGTAGCAATAATATGATATTATCAATGTTGCACATTTTTAACAGTGTTGAGGTGTCATTACATAATAATAGTTGTATTTGTGGCAAATAGATGGACTCTTACAGGTATTGAACTGTCAAACAGTATTTTCAGAATAACTGAACAACTGCCCTGTTCTCTGCCCTCATTCTTGTTCTGGGTTCTTGTTACCTACTTTCTTGATAAACCATTACTAGCTATTGTACAAAGTGGAATTACAGCCACCTTGTCTGAAAAGAAAGCAGCCCATTACTCATTTTATGTGTCAAGGCATCCTCTCCGACTTCTAGTGATGTGTAGCATGAGACTGCTGACTGGATCAGCTCCCACAGGGGATGTGGACTGAAGAAAACTTGGTTTATGGTTTCTGATTCAGAGTTTTAGAGCAAATGCCTTAGCCCCAACAATAGAGGTGGAGTTCCAAACATATTAGTAGTGCAGCTTTAATTATTTCTGGAGCAATGAACAAAAAGAGCCAAGGCCACCACAGGATCTGGGTAGCTTCAAAGTTAGATGACATATGAAGAGCAGGATCAGAAGTTAATACCTGGGTATTTTTCCTAAATCTCTTTTTAGATAAATATTGTGTATTTATAGCCATCAATATTTTTTGAAAGATTTCCTTTATTGTGTTTTTCAAAAAAAAATCTTAACAGCTAATATGCTTACTCAGTGACTCTGGTAAAGCAAACAGTGAAAAAAACCAAAATAATTTGCTGCTTCTAGACCTAAGTTTAATACAGATTTTTTTCCAAGGATTATTTTATTTTCAAGTGCATACTCATATAAAAGAGTACAGTATCCCAGGAGACTATTTATGTGGGATGCTACCAAATATCAATAAAACTTATAAAAAACCCCATATAAGCATATTTTAATGATTGTTTAAAGTGAAATGTTATGAGATTAGAATCTTCAAGTCATACAGAAAACACATATTTTCTGGAACTTCTACTACAGAGTTTCTGATTTACTGTTGTTGAGGTTTTGTTACCTAATGTCTTGAAAGAGCTTTGACTCTGAAACAGGGAAAGATAATGCTAAGTATATACTTTCAAAAATCAATACACTCAAACATCATAAACAATTTTCATAGAGCAGCAAAGGATATTAATGAGAGCTACATGGAGAGATTAAAGGAATAGTGTATGTGGATGATTATTTAGACTTCTAACTTCAGTAACTGGAGCTGTATTATTTTAACACCCGATGGGATCCTCATCGGGGCTAAACTGGCACAGTGTTACTAACACCAGCAAAGATAAACATAGTTATTTTACTTCTCAAGAATCTGGACAGCTACTGTTTATACACTGATTTCCAGGGACAGGATTCTATTTCCTTCCCATTCCTGTGACGCATGCATAGGATGGATGAGTGTGACCTCTTATAAAGAGGATCTTTTCTCTAGCTTTCTTAATCTTTCTCAGGAATGTGTACCTGGAGAGAAGTGTTTTTTCTTCAGTCACAGATACATAAGTCTTTCAAGTTTAGTCTTTAGAGAAAACTGTTTTGGAATTGTAGAGTCATACTGTGAACAACAAAGTCCATAAATAAAAGAGTGCCCCACAGATCACAGGTTATCTGTTTAACAACGACAGCTTTGTTCTTCTTTCTAATTTAACACATTTCAGTATACTAAGATTCTGTGGTTTAATCATTCTTAACAATTGACTAAAACGATTCCCACTGAAGTTTGAAAAGCAAGAGCAACCAGAACACAAGTCTAAATCAATGTATGCCCTGCAAGCAGGTTGAAAATTACAAAATTTGTATCCTTTATTTTATTATGTGAAAAAAATTTAAAAGTGGTAGGAACTTGTTTAATTATATATGCATGCTTAGGTCCCTAATGTCTAGATGTTTCTTAGAATACATTTATAAAATAAAATTCTAAAATATTGGTTCTATTGACAGCAATGAGATTTTAGGCATTGAGTTGAATTTGATTATTTTATCCCTTATGGAGACGTTAAAATGAAAGTAAAAAAAATCCTTGGATTTATTTTAGCTGAGTAAGATAAGATTCTTCATTGGTTTTATTTAATGCCTTGGCTTTATTACATGCATCATTTAAAGGATTATTAAGTTGATTTATCAGTAAAATGAAATAATTGTAGGTAAAATTATGAGTTCTCTGTATATCCTTTTATCAAGGCATAAAATGTATTTTGAATGTATGTTTTTACTTCTAACTAAAATGTCGAGCAGGCCCTAAGATTTATTTAAGCCTTTTACTAAAGAAAGTCTTATAATAGCACTAAATGCTTTGTTGATTCCTGTCCCCAAACCATGGTTTTCAATGGAAGCAGTTTAAAGAATGAAACACCTGTTGGAAGGCTGGGATCACTTACTATTGACAGAGGAAACAGGTAAGTTTTAAAACAGCAAAGGATGTATTGCAAATCATTTGGCAGCTCAAGACAAGCAGAACTAAATGCTTTGTAAGGCAGGAGATAAATTTGTCAGGTTCTCTTGCTTTCTCTGTGAGTTTTCTTTAGCAGACCCCTGTTTGACACTTGCTTTCTAGAGCAGCATTTATTCCCAGAGGGCTACTGTGTCATCTCTTCAGTTCTTGGATCCCATATCAAAAACATAGATGAGTGACTATTCCTATTGGGAAAAAAAAAAAAAAAGCTACAGCATAATAGAAAATAGACACATATTTGGTCAAAGGATGACCCTTCCTCCTGCTGTTGCTGCTCCTGACATGGAGGTGGGGAGGTCCGGAAGCCCAGTGCAAAGAATTCAGTGAAGTGGGCAAGAACCGGCTTCAATGTTTGAGAGGTGTGAGCCTAGTTGCCCCGAATACTTGTGAACCACAAAAGGAAGGAGTGGGTATTTAAAAGTGAGACATAAGAATGGGTGAGCTTTTGTCTTTGAAGGTAAGAGTTATATGAGAGACAACTAGAAATTCAAAAATTGCACAGGGAGAAACACTGTCTTAAAAAAACTCCATTAGCAACATCTCTTAGAGATCTGGAGTAATTTTTGTGAAAGAATAATTTTTCTTTTAAAAAGATTGTCAATGACATTTCACTTCAATTTTTTTTTTTTTAATTTTATACTATTTTTCAATATTACTGTGGCATGATGTGAAACTCACAGAATGACAAAATTCATTGCTTTCAGCATGTCAAATTCTTTCATTATTTAAAAAAAAAAAAAAAAGAGGAGAAGCTCTGAGAATGTGATGTGTTTGAAAGAATATTAAATTACAAATTCCTTTAATTTTAAAATAGAAGTGAATTATAGCGTTTAGTCCAACCTACTCATAGAATCATCAAATAGTTTGGTTTGGAAGGAACCTTAAAGACCATTGAGTTCCAACCTCCTTGCCATAGGTAGGGACATCTCTCACTAGACCAAGTAACTCTAAACCCCATCCAACTTGGCCTTGAATAACTCCAGGGATGGGGAATTTGCAACTTCCCTGGGAAACTAGTTACAGTGTCTCACCACCCTCAGTAAAGAATGTCTTCACAAAATCTAATCTAAATCTACCTTCTTTCAGTTTAAACCCACTACCTCTCATCCTCCTGTTACACTCCCAGACAAAGAGTCCCTCCCTATATCTCCTGTAGGCCCCCTTTAGGTACTGGTAGGCCTTTATAAGCTCTCCCTGGAGACTTCTCTTCTCCAGGCTGAACATCCCCAACTCTCTCAACCTGTCTTCATAGGAGAGGTGCTCCAGCCCTCTGATCATCTTTGTGGCCTTCCTCTGCATTCACTTATGTCCTTCTTGCATTGCACTGGACACAGTCTCCCAAGAGTGAAGTAGAGAGGCAGAATCATCTCCCTCAACCCGCTGGCCGCACTTCTTTAGGTGCAATTCTATTATTTCATGTTATAATATACTCTTAATGAGTCATGGCATGAATGTTGTATAAAATACTAGTAATAACACCAGTAAATAAACCAAGAAAATATTCTTTTTAATAAAATATTTTTAATTCTTACACAATAAATTATCACAATTCTATATGTCTATCTTTGTGGGGGTTTTTTTAATCCATAAGGATATAGAATAGTTGAACTTGTTCTAATCAGAATAGAAATCTTATAGAGACAAGAAAATTCATCTATGAACAGAGCAATTTACATTTTTAATGCCTCTCACTGGAATTTCTATAACTAAACAACGTGCAAAAATTGCAATATTGCTGTAACTAATTCACTAGAGTATTGTGACACACAATGCATGCCTTGAGATACTGAAACCTATTTTACCATAAAGTCCAATAAAACCAAGTTTCTCTTGTTGATTTCAGTTTGAAATATAAGAGCTATATTTACAAAACAAGTGTTATATAGCAGCTTTTAATGATTTATAAAAGCAAATGAAAGTGCTTCATTGACTTTAATACATTTTGCACAAGAATTAAAGCAGTTGTGATCCACTAATGGAATATATAAATAGGATTATAAGGCTTCTCCTCTGCTCATGTCAACTCAAAGGATACATAAGCCAACTGAAAGGAATCCAAGTAAGTGTATCAGAAAAGTCAGTGATTTGCAAAATATGACCTATCAAGAAAAATGAATTATTAGTGATTGGTTAGTCTAACTAAAGAGAGAGTGAAGAGGGAGATAACAATCTTTAAATATATAAACTATTTTTCATTTTCATGGAGAATAGAACTAAAATGAGATTATGTAGGATCTGCAGAGTTAGACAGTGAAATTTTTCAATGCTAATGTCAGTGAGGTCCTATAGCACTTTGCTGCTGACAGTTATGGGCTTTTAAATAACAGAGGCTCTTGGAGGACAACAGAGTCCAGAATAATACAGTTATAGAGGATCTGCTCAGCAGAAGTTGGGGGCAGTTTCCTTTGGTCTCTTTGAAATGGAGATATGATGTGCATAATGAGAAGAGTGAGGAACATTTTGCTCTGCAAATAAACATGAGAAATCACAAATATTATAAAATTATTTCAAGTGTTTGACTAAATAAAACCAGATACAAATAAAATCAGTGATCTTAATTCCCGCTTGTTAAATCTACGAAGAGAGCAGTCTCACATTTGTTACCCAAATCAATCCCAAAGAACACTGAACCTGCAAAAGGGCTCTAGAGTAGAAAACTTCTTCATTATGGACAGTATAATGCATGACTTGGAACTTAGGTCACATGCTTGCTAAGGTATTATTTTCCTTCTAATTAATATACCATTAATTAATAATATTAATATAACGATATATTTTAATTAATATACCATTCTTTTCCTTTTAATTAATACACCATCAAACTGTTGCATTTTGGCCTCTGCATTTCTGAATAAAGGCCTTTGCAACATAGAAGAGATAGGCTTAAAACCAATACAAGTGATTTTAACATAAAAATACTTTTTTTTAATATGAAATAACATTTACTTTTATTTTTTAAATTAACTTGATATTAATTACTTGTATGTGATTTAATGTAATTTTTTTTTTTCAAATCTGAATGAGTCTAATTAGAGATCTCAGGGATTATGAATTCAAATTGGAGAAGGAAGGAAAGCAGTGTATAAGTAACTGTGATGATGGTTCATTTCTGCTGACACTAGAGTTAGTAAGACATCAGTTGTGGGTAAATTGTACTTGACATTATTGATGAAACAGAGAAAATAACCAAAAAAACCCCCCCAAACCAGTATCTCTTTCATTTATTTAATAGATTCATGGACTTTTAAGGCCAGAGGGGAGACCATTATGAGCACTCTCCTGACTGCTTCAATTACATAAGGCATACAACTCCCTTGGATTAACTTTTGTTGCTGAAGTGGAATATAAATTGTTCTAGTATTTTAAAGTGTGAATTATCTCTAATCTGTATATGTCTATCTACAACTTCCATATGCTATAAATCATTATACAATTTCCTTCTAGATTCGAGAATCCTCTCAATAAAGTTTTATTCCTTATATTATTTCTTATCAACTGCAATGAAATCACACTTAACAAGTGGTGGAACTGATGTGGAGTTCATACATTCTGGTTTTTTGATATGGAATCTTTATGTTTGCGCAAATTTCACATTATTATTGGGCTTTTCCACTTTTCTCTACTACCTTTATGCCTCAATTTTGAGGAGAAATTCTGAGGGTAATTGACACAAAACTAAAGCAAACAAACAAATTGGGAAAATGTTAATTGAGAATGGAAACAAACTAATGGAAAATATGCGAACTGTCAATTTAACAGATCAATTAGTCTAAAATTTCTATTGATCTTATCAGTCAGTTTCTTTTCAAATACTGGATTCTCACTGTGGAGATGTCCTGTCCCCACAGTGCCATTGGAAGGACAGTTTGATGCCACCACAAGACTGAATGTGACAAAATTGTCTCATTGTTTAGGTGACACCAAGGAAAAAAATATCAAACATCTGCCTAGAAACAACACCCAATGATTAGCCAGATCATTCCTAATCAGCTAGGACAATATAGAGTCAGGGGTGCACAATAGATGAAGGGATGCACAATGATGCCCCAGGACAGATGAGTGGCAGCAGCCCCTATGAGTGAGTAAGGAGCTCCAGTGGGACATCAGACCTCCATAGAGCTCCACAGGAATCATAGAATCACAGAATCATTTAGGTTGGAAAAGACCCCTGGGATCATTGAATCCAACCATCTACCCTACTCTACAAAGTTCTCCCCTACACCATATCCCACACCACCACATCTAAATGACTCTTAAACACACCCAGGGACAGTGCCCGACCGCTCTTTCTGTGAAAAATTCTTTCCTAATGTTCAGTCTAAACCTACCCTGTTGGAGCCGTTCCTTCTGGTTCTGTCACTATTTATCTGCAAGAAGAGACCAGCGCCAGTGGTCCTTTCAAGTCCTACATTTCAAGTAGTCGTAGAGAGTGATGAGGTCTCCCCTGAGCCTTCTCTTCCTCAGACTAAACAGTCCCAGCTCCTTCAACTGCTCTTCATAAGATTTATGCTCCAGGCCCTTCACCAGCTTCATTGCCCTCCTCTGCGCTCGCTCCAGCACCTAGATATCTCTTTTGTATTGAGGTGCCCAGAACTAGACACAATACTCAAATTGTGGCCTCACCAGTGCCGAGTGTACGGGGACAATCACCTCCCTACTTTTTCTGGTCACACTATTTCTCATACAAGCCATGATGCCATTGGCTTTCTTGGACACCTTTCTGGCACCCATGGCAGTGCATGGGGTTATTGTGGTCTTGTTGAAGCTCATACCATTAATACTGGACCAATGACCCAGTCTATCTAAGTTTCTCTGTAGAGCTTCCCTATCCTCATGTGAATCAACTCTCCCGATTAACTTGGTGTCATCTGAGAACTTGCTGCTGATACACCCTATGTCCTTATCAAGATCGTCAATAAAGATGTTAAACAGAAATGGTCCCAACACTGAGCCCTGAGGCATACCACTTGTGACCAGCCACCAGCTGGATTTAAATCCATTGAGCACCACTCTTTGGGACCTTCCAGCCAGCCAGTGCTTGATCCAGTGGATTGTTTGCTCATCCAGGCCATATGCAACCAGTTTTTCCACGAGAATTCTATGGGGGACAGTATCAAATGCTTTTCGAAAATCCAGGTATACGATATCCACGGCCTTTCCTTCTTCCAATAACTGGGTCATCTTGTCATTAAAGGAGATCAGGTTTGTGAGGCATGACGTGCATTTCATAAACCCATGCTGACTAGGCCTGATCCCCTGGTTGTCCACTATGTGCCTTGTGATGGCACTCAGGATCACCTGTTCCATGACCTTCGCTGGTCAGACTGACAGGTCTATAGTTTCCTGGATCCTTCTTTTGCCTTTCTTGTAAATGGGTGTTACACTTGCCACCCTCCAGTCCATTGGGACCTCCCCAGTTAGCTACAACTTCTTGTAAATGATGGAAAGTGGTTTGGCGAGCATGTCTGCCAACTCTTTCAGCACTCTTGGATGTAGCCCAGCCAGTCCCATAGACTTGTGTGCATCAAGCAGCATAGCAGGTCACTGATCTCTTCCTCTTTAATTGTGATGCCCTCATTCTGCTTCCCCACCCTGTCTCCTAGCTCATGAGGCTGGGTGACCAGGGAACAGCTAGTTCCACTGGTAAAGACCAATGCAAAGTAGATGTTGAGCACCTCAGCCTTTTCCTTGTGCTTCATGACTATGTTTCCCTCTGCATCCAATAAAGGAGGGAGATTTTCCCTAATCCTCCTTTTGTTGTTAATGAATTTATAGAAACATTTTTTATTATCCTTAATGGCTGTAGCTAGGTTGAGCTCTAGATATGCTTTAGCTCTCCTAATTTTCTCCCTGTATAGCTTCTTTATAATCTTCATGAGAAAGGTTGTAGACTCTCCTTTCATTTTTGAGATGCAGCAAAAGACCCCTATTTAGCCAGCCTGGTCTCCTTCCCCACCTACTTGTTTTTCGGTACATGGGGACAGCCTGCTCCTGTGCCTTTAAGACTTCTTCCTTGAAGTATGTCCATCCTTCCTGGACTCCTGTATCCTTAAGGGCATCCTCCCAAGCGATTATGTCCAGCAGTCTTCTGAACAGATTAAAGTTTGCCTTCCAGAAGTCTACGATGGCAGTTTTGGCAACCCCTCTCCTTGTTTTTCCAAATATTGAGAACTCAATCATCTCATGATCACTGTGCTCTAGATGGCCTCCAACCTTTACTTCCCCCACAGGTTCTTCCCTGTTCACAAGGAGCAGGTCCAAGAGGACACTAACCCTGGACAGCTCACTTATCAGCTGCATGAGGAAGTTAGCCTCCACACATTCCAGGAACCTCCTGGATTGTTCCCTGTCTGATGTGTTGTATTCCCAGCCGATATCGGGAAGGTTAAAGTCCCCTACAAGAGCAATGGCAAGCAACTGTGATATTTCTCCCAGTTGCTTATAGAAGGCTTCATTCATCTCACTGCTTTGGTTGGGTGGTCTACAGCAGACTCCCACAGCAATATCAGCTTTATTGGCCCTTATCCTAATCCAAACATTCTCAACCCCGTTATTACTATACTTAATTTCTGAGCTCTCATAGCATTCTCTAACATACAGGGCCACTTCGCTACCTTTCTTTTCCCATCTATTCCTCCTGAAGAGCTTGTAGCCTCCAGTTATGTGAGGCATCCCACCACGTTTCTGTGATAGCCACAATGTCATAATTTACCTGATGCATCATGGCTTCAAGCTCCCCCTCTTTGTTGTTCATACTGCATGCATTGGTATAGATACACTTCAGATGAGCTAATGGTTCCAACATCTTTTTGTGAGTGTGGGCCTCATTTCCTACCTGACCCCTCTCAGGTGTTTCCATAATTTCTAGGTGTTTGTCACTTCTCTCAAATGAAATGGTAGAAATGGGTTTGTCACTTCTCTCAAATGAAAAGGGTCCTTGCTAGTCCACCATCCCTCAAGCCCTGGCATGTTTCCCTTGGATTTAATCCTAACAGGCCCAGTTATCTCTCCCTCCCACCTCATATCTAGTTTAAAGCCCTGTCAATGAGCCTTGCTAATTCCTGTCCCAAAGTTCTTTTCCCCCTCTGGGAAAGGTGCATCCCACTTGCCACCAGCAGGTCAGGTGTCTCATATAGCTACCTATGCTCAAAAAACCCAAAACCCTGCTGATAACACCTGTCTCCATTCCCCCTCTTCTCTGAGATCCACTCATACTGTCTGGTGAGAAGTGGGGAGAGGGTCCTCTGATGTATGTGAGGCCTCAACATGTTCCCTTGCTCTCAGGGAGCGGCTCCACCAGTCAATCTCCCTCTCACACTCCCTGATACTCCTCAACCTCTCTACTTCCTCTTTCAGCTCAACCACCAGGCTGAGGAGAGCATTCACCTGTTCACATCTGACACAGGTGTTGTTCCCATTACCCTCCATTCCAAGGGCTAGGCTCCAGCACTCTCTGCAGCCAGAGGCCTGGACACCCACATGTTTGAGTGGGGCCTCTGCCTGGGTACCCACAGCTTTCCTAACATTAGCCTTTGACCTGGTACCAGCCATAGCTAGATGTCTGCAAACAAGAGACAGCTGAAGAGTCAGTTGGGATGAATGCTGTACTTGTCTGACTACTTAAAGGGATTGAATTTACCTTGTACAATGGCAGAGGCTCAGGATCCTGCTGTACAAGCTGCAGCCACATGAGGCACCAGCCAGAACACACACCCAAGCGCTGGTTGATTGCTCAGTGGGCAGAGACTAGTTCTTCTTTAAGGCTTCTTATAACCTGGTGGCTCATTTAATTTTGCTGTGGGAGGTTCTGGCTCCACCAGGCCCACTCAGCAGCACCACCCACTGACTGACAGCCCACAGCAGGAGCACAGAGCTTTTCCTGGTGTCAAAAAGCCCCCAAAAGAGCTTTCCATTGGCCTTTTTCGCTGCAGATCCCCTCCCCAGCGCAGTCTTACCTGCCCTGGAGCTGGTCTCCGCCCTGTTGGATCCCAGAGTAGCCTGCTGGGCCAAACAGTGAGCAATGGTACAGGAGAAAAAAGCAAGTAATCCCATCCCTGAGAGAAGCAATGTGTGTAGGCATGTCTTTGGTTTTGTGTTTGGGGATGGCTGCACCAACTGCTTAAGCAAACCCTTGCACTTCTCTGTGATCCTACCATACCACCATTGTGTCAGAGTGGGAGGTGGACCTGAAGTAACAATGTAACCTCAATATGAGTATGATTGTTCTCCCTTTATTCAAGTTTTCACAGAGTTTATATAGACAGACAAGCAGAGCACGTGCTAGCGACAGGTATATGATTGGCTCACAATTTCTGTTCACACAAATGGAGTGCTCACACAATTGGTGTAAAGTTCTTGTTCAAGCGCAGTGGAGTTTTCCCATCTCCTGAGCATACTTCTGCTTATTTTACTTACTCCTTACTCCCTTCCTCATATCTTACCTATCAAGGACAGTTCACAATCATCTCCGGGCCTTTATCTAAGTCAAAGACTGGGTTGCTCATTGCAAGCAAATCATGCCCCTTTTCACTCAGACATTCCTCCACACCATTGTCCTTGTCTGCTTTTGTGGGAGGGAATTATAGGTTGTGTGCATCAAAGTTTTAATTGCAACACTCCAAATCACTCCCAGATGGCAGGCATGAGCAAGAAGAGTTACAGCTTCCCTGTATTAAAATAGAAGGGAATGAGCAGACACCACACACAGTCAAAAGACATGAACGAGACATAACATTTTAGAAGAGACATCCTATGCTCAAAAAAAGATTCTGGGTACACTGGCCAATTCTCAGTGAACTGAAGAAAGGTGAGGAAACCAAAAAAAAAAACAACTCTGACTCTTAATGTTTTGCTGAGAACTGACATTCTGTGTAGTAACTAAAGCGAAATGCTTGCTTCTGCTCAAAACCTCTGCCAGCCTGTTGGCAATATCATTTGGTTATTTCAAATCCATGTAAACAAGAAGTGGGGTTTACAGGAAAACATATAGCTAAGGTGGTTTGTGATGACCCTGGAAAGAAGGGCAGCTCACCTATGAGGTGCTGCATCTGGAAAGGGACAAAAATGCCTGTACCAAGTATTTTAGAAAGGACAGAGAATTGGCAGAACATCCTTTTTCAGTTGAAGGAAAGCCTGAGAACTCAAAGGTCTACTCTGATGAGCATCCAACTGTGAAGAGCTGTGAGTGCTATAGATGCAGTTCTTAACCTTTCCTTTGCTAAATTTATAGTTTGAGCTCCCTGAGTCTCTCATGGTCCTTTAATAATTCTCCTGGCTTTCCCTTAATCCTTTCCAATTTATCAATGCCCTTTCTGAATTGTGAACTTCAGAACTGGAAGCAACAGCCACGCAGGGAGAAATACAGAAGTAGTATAATTCATTTCTACTCAATATTCTCATGTTTATGTCTCACATTTGCCTTTTCTTTGTGGAATTGTATCAAATGTTCATATTTGGTGTGATTTCTCACACCTTTTTAAGAGCAGCTGCTCTTCAAGACAGCATTTGTAGCTTCAAAATGTGGCTCATATTCACACATCACTACACTGAAATGTGACTTGGCTATACTGAATTCCAAATTGTATATTAATACTGTACTTACCAAAAAACTTGTGTTTCCCTGATGAATGCTATTTCCTTGACATTCCTTTGTGTGTGTGCATATGCTATAAATGCAATATGCAATCAATAACTATTTTGTTTTCCTCCAAGCCATTGATAACAATATTAAATAGCAAAAGGTCAAGAACTGATCCTTAAAGACCTCACAAACATCAGTAAGAAAGGTAGTGTTTAATCAATATGAACTGTTCTATTGATTTTGTATCATCTGGCTTCTTAATCAAAATATCATACTGTTGCAAACCAAACAGTTTACAGAAATTGAAGTGGTAAATTGCACTATTGCTGTTATCAATGAAACTTACATTTAAAACAAAAATTAATATCCATGTAGAACTCATAAACCCACACTGCCTAGTATTGCTATCAGTCAACTTTGAATTATTTTGATAATTGCATATTTATTGTAAAAATGCCAAACCATCTAGCTGCTGAGCATCAAGGAGTTCCCATACAAGACTCAGCATGACAATGATGTTCAATCATCATTAGCATTTTCAGTCAAACAGCAGAATACATAGACATCAGTCATCTGATAGTCAGAAGTATTACACTTTCCCGTCAGTCTTCAGTCATGTAGGACTGACACAGATAGAATTATTAAACTGAACATAAAAAAAAAAAAAAAAAAAAAAAAAAGACGACAGATCATAAAACTACTACAGGTAACATAACCAATTTTTAAAGTACCTGATAACTTGCAACAGAAAAAAATTAGAAGAGAAAAAAAGGTTCAAATTGGATCCTATCAGCTTATATCAATAGTCGAAAGGAGAGTGCAAAGAGGATGGAGACAGGCTTTTTTCAGTAGTGCTCAGTGGTAAGAGAAGACACAATGGGCAGACTGAAACATGGGAAGTTCTCTCTGAACATCAGGAAACTTTTCTTTTACTAAGAGGGTGGGCAAGTACTTGAATATGTTGCCCAGAGAGATTGTGCAGTCTTCCTTCTTAGAGATATTGCAAAACTGTCTGGACATTTTCCTGGGCTCTAGGTAGCCCTGCTTGAGCCATGGGGTTGGATTGGATTGCCTCCAGATGTCCCTTCCAACCTCAACTGTTCTGTGACATAACTTAAAGGAGACATAGCTTGTCATCTTTTTCATCAGTGAAACTTCTTGCACCCTGGGAAAATACCATCACCTGCAGGATTATATATTGTTTAAATTTTAGACCATGACAATGTAAATACTGAAACAAAATTAAATAGTCTGTGCCATAGTTTACCTAGCCAGACCACAATGGCCTCAAAGAGTGCACTGCATTTCCCAATGGAGGGAAATGCTATCTTGTACTATAGCAAACTTTTCACTGTCACAGTTCTTCTTCCCAACTGTCCCCAACCAGATTCTCTTCTCCGTAGTTGATGCAGTAAAGCAGGGGCAATTGCCATCTAGACAATTTTCTACTCAGTAAACAAATCTATTTTATCTAATCACTTCTTTTGTAAGATTGTTCACATGAGATTTTTCATGCCTGAGATGGCTTCTACTTCTCAGCATATCTTTGTCCTGTGGTGGGGAATAGATCAAATTGGAGGCATTTTAGAAAGAGTCTCAAAAAGCACAAAGTTAGGTGGAAAAATTACAAAATAGGAGAGAGTATATATATCCATTCATAAATATACTTATGATAAGGACCATATAAGGATTTAAAAGACATAAAGCAAGAGGAACAGATATTAAAATGAAAAATACACTGAGAAAGACTAAGACCGTCTCTCAGAAATCTAAAAAGCTGCATAATGTGACATGCTAAAGCCTATCAACTTTTAAAGGACTAAGTAGCCTGATGCTAACCTTGAAAAAAAAGAAAATTAATTTCTATACAAATTAGGACTACTGAAATTAGCAACCAGAGCATAGAAAATCTCAAGAAAATGCAAATTACAAGGTTGTGGACCTAAATGAGATCAACTTTCTTCTTAGAATTATGTTTATCTCTTTCTGATAGTAGCTTTTTACTTGAGCAAAATTAAACAAACAAACCTCGTTTAATCTACTAGATGTTGTGTTCAATTTATCCATACACAAATTTCTTCATATAGTGAACAATAAAGGAAATTCTGTTGATCATTAACTGAAAACGTATTTTAATACTTTTTATATTTTTACTATGGCAACATTCAGCCCAGATCAAATTCTAAAGGTGAAGAAATTCCACCACAAACAAATCTAATCTAAAATTGTGAATGTTCACCAAGGAAGCTTCAAGGCTCATTTCTATGCTTACTTGGGGAAAAAGAGAGCACAACATGCAGGCTTCAGACATATCCCTGAATGAATTAACTAAAGTAGCATGATATTGGCTATTCAAGAAAAAATAATTTCCTTTCTTTCAGGTAGAAACATATTCCTCATAGGTAAGCTTTATACTTCACATCATCAGTCATGTCACAACTGACCTAGGGAGCAACATTTCTGGATGTTCTAATCCAGTGTTCACCTTGATGAAACCGGGAATCTATGCAGTAGGAGGACAACCACAAACAGTGTAAAATAAGTATGCAATATGTACTATATCAAACTTAAGGATTGAAAGCTGTTTAAGTTGTGATACACACATTTTAAGGATTACTTGTCACTCAAATTTCACTTCTTAAACTTTGTTTTTGTTTCGATGTTAAAATTCTAAAATTGTGTTTAGGATGAGTACTAGCATTCAGCAGCTGCAAGCTGTTGACATATGATCTCTTCCTGCTATAAAAGCAGCAGTCCTACAGAAATGCTTACAAAATGCATAAAGCAAATAATTTAAACAAAACATTCAAATATATTTCTCCAAACATTAGGGGAAAAATATATTCAAGAAATGGTAAAATTACTTCCATATATATTTTATTGCTAAAAATATTCCCCAAAGCACTTCTGCAAATTGCTTACAAACAGTTCTTTGAAAATATTGGTTGCTACTGGCATTGGTTAATTTTGATCAAATATCTTTTCAGCTACCCAGCAGGAGAATATGGAAAAGATAGTGCCAGACTTTTCTCAGAGATATATATTGAAAGGAAAAAAGGCAATGGGTACAACTTGCAATGCAGGAAATTCCAATTAAACCTAGGATTTTTTTCACACTGAAGGTACTTCAACAATGAACAGTAAGTCAGTTGTGCAGTGACACTGCCTGGTAACATTAGTGGGAAAAATCCAACCAAGTTAACAAGGCACAATGAAATAACTGGAAAGGACAAAGAGCAAAGCAATGTTACTGCAACATGAGCAAAATAGTGAGGGAAGACAAGCTACTTTGAATGATGGGGTTGAAGAAAAATGTACCATTATAGTAAAAAGAAAATAAAAACAACCATCAAAGACAAAGATACAGGTTAAGATTAAAAGGAAATCTTAGACAGCTGCAATCAAAAAAAAAATATAACAAATGAAGGTTATTAATGACAGTACTAACTAGTTCAGATAGGAATTAAGAACTGATCAAAACAATTACATTGTTACATTGATTAACATTGTTAAAGATTAGATCTCAGATCAAGTGGAATGTGTCTTGGTGATCATTAAAATGATAGGTATATTGATTCCATCTTTGGGGATGGAATCAAGACATGTTTGCAAGATACAAATCCAGTCATTTGTTCTGACTGAGTTCTTGCTACAACTACAAGAACACTCGGGGCTGTTCTTAAGTAAAGCTGATATTATAGACTAGTCTGTTTACTTTCCATTTGACTTACTTAACATTAAACAAACAATGAAAATATCAATTACATATCCCATTTAAAGGGAGTTATCAAGCTGAAAGACAAGCTGAGATGTTTGCTCTTGCATCTGACTGATTTAAGGAAAGACTAACATGTTCTCAAGTCTGCATTTGCCAGTTCTTTTCAATAAAGTTGTCTGTAAGGGCCAAAGTCTTGCCCTGCTAAGGGAGTGCTTGAATGTTTCTTTCTATAAGTAAAATAAAAATGCGTGTTCTGCAAAATAGCTCTCTGTTATTTCAAAAGATCCTTGCATTTGGGCATATGTGGAGTCCTGCACAATTTATATCACTTATTGTGCAGACTTAAGCATGTTAGAAAATTGCACTGCCACTTTGCTTGTTATGTTTAAGTGATTTAGTGTCAATACTACTCAGAGAAGACCATTAATAGTTCTTATACTCTAATATAGCTAATAAATAAAGCTAACTAAATATTTACATAGTCAATCTATTTAATTTCATTTCCACATACATCTATTTCATTTCCACACATTTTTTAGCTCAGATATGACTCCAAGTGTGTAAAATAAGTACTTTAACATAAAATGTTGTTAGATTTTCTTTTTTTATAAATTCAAGATGCCATGCTTCTGACAAGGTAAAGCTATTTTTAATTTCTGTAATGACAGAACAAATGCACATGTAGAAAACAGAACTGGTATTCTAGGAATAGAGATTTCTTGAATTCCCGAGCAAATTTACTATCACAAGATTATGTCAGTTCACCAAAGTTTCATTCTCTTTAATTTGGCCAGTCTTTCCAATTTCTTTTATTTTCTATAAAGAGTTGATAAGGATTGAAATTACAGATGATTCAAGGCCCAGTTCTGCCATCACACAAGTCCTACAGAAGTTGCTGAAAGCTTCATCAGTGTAAAGGAGTTCAAACGATACCCATATGTCCTTACCATTGTAATCAATTACTGTCTATTGAATGAGGAAGGAGAGCTTTTTCTCCTACTTCCTTGCTTCCCTGGTTCACAAAGCCACACCTTCACCAAAATACGTTATTCCTCTGTGCTGATCTTGACCTTTCTCTATGTTTAAATCAATAGCTACTTAGCCTCTGCAGTTAGTTACTCTAGGATTTGACTATTTTGTTGCTGTACTAAAAATATTTTTAGTGAATTACTTATTCTTTCTTAGCAGACTTTTCATTTCAGTTAGTCCTGAAGCTCTTTATTGAAGCATACTCTCTTCTGCTGAAACACCTCCTTATGTAAAACTTCTTTTTCCTACATAGACACGTATGTCCTTTTCTATCATGACACGTAGGCCTACTTAAACTCCCAGGGAGAAATGTTTTACAACAAAATGTACTCCTTAAATCCACAGTTCATGCTAAAAGGGCTGTATAAATTTGCTCAAATCTTTAGTATTAGCGTAATGCAAACAATGTTATCTTCATGTAACACAGCATTCACTTAAATTTGTTGTTTCTTTTTCAAGGTAATCTCTGGACTAAAGAATGTGAGAATGAACAGATATGGGTCTGCTAAAAGTAATTTCATTTGAGCTCAGTAGGAATCTCAGACAACTCTAGTGGCCTATGCTTTGAATGTCACTCTTCTGTGCTCATCTGACTTTTACCTAGCCGAAACATGGGAAAAGGGAATTTATTCCTTTATGGTGCATTCTGAGCTAAGTCTACACAACCTCACTATTGTTATGGTGCAAGTAAGGAAAACTTGCCCATCTCACTTACAAGTAGTTTTCTTGAACTTAGCTGTTGAAATAACAGATCTCTGAAAAAGAGGAAGGGAGGAAAGAAAGAAAAAACACTCCAGGTGTACTGTGAGATCAGAGAGGAGTACAAGAAATATTTCTATTCTGTGTTTTAGTTGTCTTCAAGCAAAGATGCATAAAAGTGGGCCTTAAGTCATCAGGAAACAAAATGCAGTGAGAATAGATACAAAAATTATAAGAATGATATACTGTCTAGTATTAGAGCACAGTGAAAAGAAGCAACACAGGACTATCTGTCAAAAATCACAGAATAACGGAATCATGGATTTGACAGAGTTGACAGTGACCTCTAGAGATCATTTAGTCCAACTCCTCTGCTAAAGCAGGAACATCTAGAGCACATCACTCAGGACTGCATCTAGGTGGGTCTTGAAGATCTCCAGAGAAGGGACTCCACAACCTCCCTGGGCAGTCTGTTCCAGTGCTCTGTCACCCTCGCTGTAAAGAAGTTTTTCCTCATATTTTAGTGGAACATATTTAGCTGGATCCTTTGTTCCAGCTTGTGCCCACTGCCCCTCGCCTTATTGCTGGAAACCACTAAAAGAGTCCGGCTCTAACATCCTTCAACCCACCCTTTAGATACTTATAAACATAAATAGGGTCTCCCCTCAGACTTCGCTTGTCCGAGCTAAAGAGTCCCAGCTCCTTGAGACTTTCCTTGTAAGGGAGGTGCTCCAATCCCTTAATCATCTTCAATGCCCTATGTTGGACTCTCTCCAGTGCTCCCTGTCCCTCTTGGCCTGGGGAGCCCAGAACTGGATACAGTATTCCAGTTGTGGCCTCATCAGTGCAGAGTAGAGAGGGAGAATGACCTCCCTCAAACTGCTGGTGACACTCTTGCCTATGCAGCCCTCTTGGCAACAAGGGCACATTGCTAGCGCATGGAAAGTATCCTATCTCCCAGGAATCCCAGATCCTTCTCCTCAATATTGCTTCCCAGAAGATCCATCCCTAACCTGTATTGGTGCCTGGGTTTCTTCCTCCCCAGGTGCAGGACCTTACATTTGCCCTTGTTGAACCCTCTCCTGTCTGTTCAGGTTATTCTGAGTGTCGGCCAACACTCCTATCTTATACCAAGCATCATAGCTGCTTGTAATTTTTTAATAAACTTTTGTGCCACTGTTTAAGGGGACAAATTTTCTTGTGATCTTTGTCTAGAATCTCATTAATGCAGCTACTGCAAGGTAAGTTAGGGTTTCAAGATCAATAGTTTCATAGATTCACTCCTCATTTCAAATTTAAAATAAAACATTTAAAGAAATCACAGCTATCACTAATTAAGAAAACAGAAAATTTGTCTACCAATTAATATGCTATAATATTGAATAATATTTTTTAAAGTTTTCAATCTTTTCAATACCAAATTTATCAAACAGATACGCTTTTGAAGAGTACATTTCTCCTTTTATTCTGTCAGCTCATCTGTGAATTTAAAATAATACAGAAATAAAGTTGTCTTGCAATTCAGAAATTCTCTCATCAGATTTATCAGTTTGAAATTACATAACTGTCTCAGTCAAAAACCCCCTGGAAAATAAGTACCTAGAGATTTGTGTCTTTGCAGTTTTGGTGAACAGATCAAATGTGCCTCTCTCTGTATGTTTGCTAAATCTCCTTACAAAAGTCACAGCACTGATAATACTTTTTTTTAGTGAATTAAAAAAATAAAACCTCTCTAAACTACTCTGCAACCATCAGTCCTTATACACTGAAAAACACAAACTAGTTAGAATTGTGCCAATTCTATGTTGTCTGTTATTATTTACCCTTATTTTTCCTCCACGACATTCCCCTAACATTTCTAAATCATCAATTGAAGCTGTGATGACTAGAAAATTCTAATGAACTAACAACAGTCACCTGGTAAAACTCCAGATCAAATTACAATTTTTATTTATGCAGCATTGGGTTTTGCTGAAGGCAGTTTCTGCTTATTCAGAAAATCATCCTACTGTTAAAGCAGTCATAATCCAAGAGGAACTTCTGATCCAAAGATGTTGTTCAATATGCTTTAGGTCATGCTGCAACTTCCTCTATTATTCATGGCCGCTACCCTGCTTGCTTGGATTTGATTTGTGGCTGTGCTCCAAGAGCAGAAAAAGCATCCAAGAACAGAGTGTGAGAGGAGACAGTGTATGAAGACATCAGGCAGGAGAGGAGAATCTGTAGCTGATCTAAGACATACTCAAGAAATAGAACTGCACTTTCAGCAGAAGCACTCAATGGAATTGGCGTCAGAGTGTGAACAAAGACAGCCAGAAGACTCTCCAAAAAGGAGACAAGCCAGACTGTTAGGAGTCTCTTTTTAGCAAAGGAATAGGAAAGGAAAACCTGAAAATTCAGAAATCAAAACAATGACCTAACCTCAATTGAAAGAATGACTGTATGAATTTTCTTAAACCTGCTGAGCTTTCTATATGGAGATTTCACCTACCTAAGTCTATCGAATCCTATTCTCAACTTTGTTAAACAGCAAACTTGTGCCTAGATTCAAGCATGTCAGCAGGTCTTTGGGACAAAGACTATGATTTTGAGCAGAAGTTGCCAAAAAAGCCCAACATGCCAGACTTATGTAGAAATGTTAGGGATTATATCCTTCTCCACCATTTTAAGCTCATTACTGATAAACTCTGCATATCAAAGCATAACTGGATATGACATATAGTAACTGTTTCAAAAGTTCCTCAATGTGTTTGCCATCCAGATGGTAGCAATAGCTAAGGTTTTCTTATTTACTTTCATAGAATCATCTGGGCTGGAAGGGACCTTCAAAGGTCATCTAGTCCAACACCCCCGCAGTCATCAGGGACACCCCCAATTAGACCAGGTTGCCCAGGGCCTTGTCAAGCCTCACCTTAATGTTTCCAGGGAAGGGGCCTCAACCACCTCCCTGGGC
>BJBW01004222.1:0-62984 GCA_004320125.1 Scolopax mira
TTCACCGAAAGAGTGATAGGGCATTGGAACAGGCTGCCCAGGGAGGTGGTGGAGTCACCATCCCTGTCTGTGTTTAAGGGCCGTTTAGATACAGTGCTAAGGGACATGGTGTAGGGGATGACTTTGTAGAGTAGGGTAGATGGTTGGACTCGATGATCCCAAGGGTCTCTTCTAACCTAGACAATTCTATGATTCTATGATTCTATGACTGGGGCTTTGAGTAGTGGAAGGTGTCCCTGCGCAGGGCAGTGGGGTTGGAACTTGATAATCTTTAAGGTCCCTTCAAACCCAAATCATTCTATGATTCTAAGGCTCTTTCTTGTGGGGGCTGGGGGAGGCTGCTAGTTGATGGAGGTAATGGCTACCCCTTTTCCCTCTCCAGGTTCATCTCTGTGAAGTGGAGGGTATGGAGAAGTTCACAGGCAAGGACTTTCCCCTGGAAGGCTTGGACACTAGCTCTAACCACCCCGTACTGGTGGCTGTGAAGATGCTGCGAGCGGATGCCAACAAGAACGCCAGGTACAGGGCTGGGGGGTGCACGTGCCCCAGCATTGTCCCCTACATAGAGTCCTCTCCAGGAGAGCAGGGATATTTGGAAAGCATCCCCTTCCTTCAGTGGCCACCTTCTCAGTGCAGCTGTGAGGACCACAGGTCTGGGGATGCTGGGCTACAGTGACTCAGGACTCTTGGTCCTTGCTGATCCTAACCAGCTCCCCAGTACCCCCTCTACCCACCAAGTCCACCTCACAGCTGTGTGTGGATGAACACTGACCTCCCCTTGATGGCCCCCAGTCCCGGGGGAAGGGATCCACAAGGCTCGGGTGGATGGGTGACACTCTCGACTGGTCTGTGCACATCTCCGTGCCCCTCTGGGTCTGTCTATCCGATCTGTGTGGTTTCTGTTCCGGAAAGGAATGATTTTCTGAAGGAAATCAAGATCATGTCGCGGTTGAAAGACCCCAACATCATCCGGCTGCTGGCAGTGTGCATCACAGATGACCCGCTGTGCATGATCACTGAGTACATGGAGAACGGAGACCTCAACCAGTTCCTGTCCCGCCAGCAGGCAGGCAACTCCCCCGCTGGCAATACACCCACCATCAGGTAGCACCACCTGGGACAGGCAGGGCTGCCTGCTCCAGGCACCCTGCTTGGCTATGGGGTGCCCTGCTCCAGACTGTGTACTCCCTGTCTCCCCTCCTTCCTCTCACTTCGGTTCCTCCCTTGTTCCCCTCCCCGGCAGCTACAGAGACCTGCAGTTCATGGCCACCCAGATCGCCTCCGGCATGAAGTACCTCTCCTCCCTCAACTTTGTGCACCGAGACCTGGCCACACGCAACTGCCTGGTGGGCAAGCAGTACACCATCAAGATAGCTGACTTCGGCATGAGCAGGAATCTCTACAGCGGGGACTACTACCGCATCCAGGGGCGGGCAGTGCTCCCCATCCGCTGGATGTCCTGGGAGAGCATCCTGCTGGTACACAGGGGGCTGGGTTCCTCTGATGGACACTGACATAGCCCTGGAGCTGCTCACAGCCTCTTCTCCTTGGGTTGGAGGGTGCAGAAGGGATGGGGAAGTCTCTTCTCCCTGGAACCCAGCTTTAGGGTGAAGCATGCAGAAAGCAGGAAGGGTAGCAGCTTTTCAAAATGGGGGATGGGGGGACTACTGTGATCTTTGGTGTCCTGGTTCCCAGCCTTTGAGCAGGACGCTTGACATTTTCTCCTGGCCGTGGCCAGACCTGAAAGAAGGAGCAAGGTTACTTTTTACCTTTGCAGGGATCTGGGTCCTTACTAAGCCCCAGCTTTCATAGCAGTCGCTGCAAGCTGGACCCAGAGCTCACTGGGCTCTGGCCCTGGGCAGGGACCAGGTCTGCAGGATCAAGCCCCTCTCTGAGCCCAGATCTGGAAGCTGATGCATGCAGAAAGAGGTTTTGAACCCTAGGCATGCTTATGGAGCGGGATGGGGTAATGCCCATGCCTGACCCTGCTCTGTTCCCTCTGGCCAGGGCAAGTTCACAACAGCCAGTGATGTGTGGGCGTTCGGCGTGACACTGTGGGAGACCTTCACGCTCTGCCGGGAGCAGCCCTACTCCCAGCTGTCCGATGAGCAGGTCATTGAAAACACCGGCGAGTTTTTCCGGGACCAAGGCCGGCAGGTAGGGATGGGAAGGGATGGGATGGGATGGGAAGGGATGGGATGGGATGGGATGGGATGGGATGGGCCGGTCGGGCCGGGCCGGGACAGGCAGCAGGGCACCTGGGACATGAGGAAACTCTTTAAGTTGTCTAGATAGGGAGCCTGGCTTGGCTATGGTGGAGTTATGGGACAGGAACTCCTCTGGAATGGAGTCCTGGTGAAGGATCTGGTGCAGCGAACCCTGTACTTTGCATAGCCCAGGGCTCTGCTTGCCCACTGGCCCTGCTCCAGCATTTAGGCAAGCTGGGAGACATGAGCAGGTGTCCCCAGCCCCCTTACTGTGCCATCTGGGGGTCCCCTTGCCCCTGACCATACAGCAACACAGCTCCCTGCCCTGGCACATAGAGAAAAGGGGCTCGCCAGGAGCAGTTTGCTTTTTGGTTTCCATGGCAATAACTCTCTCCCTTTGTCATCTTTGCCTTTTGTTTTGAAGACCTACCTTCCCCAGCCTGCACTTTGCCCTGACTCAGTCTATAAGCTAATGCTCAGCTGCTGGAGACGGGACACTAAAGATCGTCCCTCCTTCCAGGACATCCATCGCCTTCTCCAAGAGTCAGCCAGTGAAGAATGACCCTTTTCTCCCCCTCATCCCCATCCCCATCTCTCCCTACCCCCGGAGGAGCCCCATACTCAAACCAAAGCCACTTCACTCGGATTTAGCAATAAAACCCGGGCAGCTGGTCTTGTTCTCATTGTACAGTGAAGCCTCAGAGGAAAACCCCAAAGGCAGCAAGGAGAGCCGCAGCGTGGGACGACTCGGACCTCCTGCTCACTTGCTGACCCAAGCTCGGAAGCAACGTGGGCTGAGATGAAGGTTATTTATTGATGCAGCGTGTTCTTGGTGATGATGACTGGGACAGAGAATAGCTTCTCTCTCCAGGTTGGAGGGGAAGAACGTCAGCTGGACTTTCTCCATGAGGAAGCTCCCAGCCCATGTACAGGATGGGCACCTGGGGAAGGAATGTGCCCAGGTATGTGCCTGCTGGAGCAGGGACCATCCTGCAGACACTACCTGCTTGAGGAGCAGCTGGGAGTTGCTCACAGGAGGCTGTGCAATTACAGGATGAAAACAAAAACTCTCTGGACATTATGGCCTTTGGACATGCCACATGGGGGAACAGGAAGCTCCATCCCTGCTGGCCAGGCCCCAGTTGCACAGGGAGAATCCCAGCTCTTTGCCCAGCTGCTGGAGTGGGCTCAGCCACGGCTCCTCCGTGTCAGCCAGGGAGGAATGAACATGCCAGCCCTGGCAAGAGGCACGCCAAGGGCACCTTCTCCCACTGACCTCAGAGCTCCAGAGCTGCTCAACTGCTCCTGAAATGCATTTTGGATGCCCTGTGGGTGCTATGTGGTAGATGGTGGCATTGCAAGATATTAGCACCTTTCACCTCTAAGGGGAAATCTCCAGATCTTCCTCTCCCAGGGTTAACCCACATCTTCACCTGCCATGAGAGGAACACACATATCAGAGTTTTCACCAGCTTCTGCCTGGTGCCCAAGCCTGCAACAGCCTGTGGGCATGGAGCAGCGGGCACCCTGGCTCTTCCTGGCTCTTGGCCCAGGGATCGCAGCTCGGCTCAAGTGCCTGGGCTGGACTCTGCTGCCCTGAGCATCCCGCAGCAGCCTGGCACCAGTCCGTCCTCCCAGGTCCGGCAGCTCCACAATCAAACTGGGCAGGTGCCAAAGCTGCGTGCACCCCAGGAGCCCTGGTAGATTACCTGTTCTGCCCCATAAATGGACCCTCCTGCAGCTGGACAGAAGGAACTTTGTATTTAGAGGGAACGTGGACCCTTCCATACTTTTGTATGCATTAGTTCAGCACCATCGTCACGCGTGGCACAGTTTCCAGTATACTATTGCTAAGGCATGTATATATTCAGTAGATGCACCTATATATAGGGGCAAACCCGCTGAAGAGACACTTGCTACGTGAATCTGGTTGGGTGATTTCCTTGCGGCACCACAGAAGGCAACTCACCTCCTTTGTGAGCACCTCCAGGAGCCCGGCTGGTCTCCTCTGCTGGGGGGGAGCTCTGGGGCTGCACTATGTGCCCTGAGGTGCTTGGGAGACCGTACACATATAACAGGGTAAGAGGATGCTCAGGAGACCTGCTGGTTGACCCCCACCAGTTGCCCATCTCCTTGAGTGACAGGGAGGGTGCTCCAAGGCTCAGCATCCATGGCAGATGTTCACGGGCAGGGACTGAGGTGGGATATTGGGCCTGGGAGAAAGGAAAGTGGTGGTAGAGGGCTGGCTGGTTGGTCTCTGTGGCCCAGTCCCACTGGCTGCAGCAGCGGAGGTCTCACCCCTGCCGAGTGCACAGTCTGCAGTGGCATGTCACTTTGGGGCTGAATCAGGAGTGAGGACAGGCTGTGTTCATGCCATGAAGCGGGTACACACCTGCCTCTGCCTTTGGGTGCCCTCTCCCTGCTCAGGGTGCATCACAGCCTCTCCCAGCCCTGCCCCAGCAAGCCAGGAACTGGACGCACTGGGCTGAGCAGGGGGACATCTGCCCCATTGACACTGTGGCTCCCACTGACCTGATCCCCTGGGCTCTGTGCCTGGGCACCTGCACGGTGGATGGACGGCCATGGGGTAAACAGCACGTTGGGCGCCACCAGCAGGGAGGTGCAGGGGGGGGAGATGATGGTGTGTGTCCATCCCCTGCTCCAGTTGTGACACCGGCCCCACCGGGCGCAGGGCTGCACGGAGATCTCCAGCAGGCACTGTGCACCCAGAGCTCTCTGCCACAGCAGTGACCTGGAGGCACTTCTGTGCGGCTGCAACACATCCCTCCACGGCAAAGGATGGGAGGGCAGAGTGCCCCATGGCGGAAGGGAAGGGAAGGGAAGGGGGAAGGGAAGGGAAGGGAAGGGGGAAGGGAAGGGAAGGGAAGGGAAGGGAAGGGAATGGGGAATGGAGAAGGGAAGGGAAAAGCAGGAGGAAGGGAAGGAGGAAGGGAGAGGGGAAGGGAAGGGAAGGAAAGGGAAGGGAAGAAGTAAGGGAAGGGAAAGGAAGGGAAGAGAGAAAGGAAGGGAAGAGGGAAGAGGGAAGAGGGAAGGGAAGAGGGAAGGGAAGGGAGGACCGGAGCAGGCCGGCAGAGTGGGCGTGACCTGCGCGTCGGGGGTGTGGCCTGCACGGCGGGTCGGAGGCGTGCCCACGCGAAGGGGGCGTGTCCCTCCCCGCGCCGCCCCCCTCCGCTCGGCCGACCATCACGCCACCGGCGGCGCTGTCCCCGCCCCCTTCGCGCGCAGCTATTGGCGGGGGCAGCGGGGCGGGGCGGGGCGTCAGGGAGGGGCGTCCCTTATAGGGCGGAAGGGAGGCGGTGGTGGGGGCAGTAGCGGCCACAGGTGTCCGCGATGGAGCGAGTGGTGCTGGTGACAGGGGCTAGTAGGTGAGTGGCGGCGATGGAGCCGTAACGGAGCGGGGCTGGGGCGGGACGGGACGGGGTAAGCCCTTCCTGTCCCGGCTCTCCCCAGCCCGCTGGGGGCTGTGTCTGACACCCTGCCCTTGCAGCGGCGTGGGGCTGGCGCTGTGCCGGCGGCTGCTGGAGGAGGATGGCCGCATCCATCTCTGTATCGCCTGCCGCAACGCCCAGAAGATGGAAGCCACGCGAGACCTCATCCTGGCCGAATACCCCGCCGCCCAGGTCTCCACCGTGGAGGTGGACCTGGGTAACCTGGCCTCCGTCCTGCGTGTTGCCCGTGAGCTCCGCTGCAGGTATATGGGGGCTCTGTCCTCCACCCCACTGACCCCCCCCCCGCCGTCCACTCTCCATCCCTCACCCCTCTGCTCTTCCCCACGCAGGTTTCAGCGACTGGACTTTGTGTACCTCAATGCTGGGATCATGCCCAACCCACATGTGAACTTCAAGGCTCTCTGGCATGGTCTCCTCACAGGGTAGGAGATGTTGGGGGGGGGTCTGGACCCCAGCTTGTGGGCAGTATGGGGTGCTGGCAGCATCGTCGCTGCCAAGGCATGCCCCTGTGTCCGGGGCTGAAGACCCTATCTCCCTTCCCCAGCATGACATGGAGCGCATCCCTGTGGGATGCTTGGCCTCGTGTGGGGTGGGTTTGACAGCTGTGTAAAGGGCTGGGATGCTCCAATGCACCCAGTGCTCCTTCTGATGCTTTCTGTGAAGCTGGCTGTGCACAGGGAGAGGGCAAGAGTTCACCCAAAGCCTGCATGTCCTGCCACTAGGCATTGAGTGTTGCTGATGGGGTGAAGTTTGCTCCCACTGGGTCTCCTGACTGTTCTTTTGACTCTCCTGTAGGCTTTTCTAGTTGTCCTCGGCTGTGGGTCACAGTATCTGTGAATCTAATAGTTGATGCTCATTCCATAAGCACCATGGGGATAAGTACTGTTATTCTATAAGCAACATGACTTGGGTTTAATCTAATTTGGTTGTTGAGGTGTTGAACATAAATGCTAGAACTGCTTTCCTTATCTGAATTAGGCATGGCCTTAGGGCGTAGTTCCACACTGGAGCTTGATTTTGTTACCTGAATGTGAAATTAAATAACAGGACTTTCTTTTAATGATACTTTACTGTGATGAAGTGAAGGAGATGACAAGCCTTCTCTGGTCTAGTCGGTATTGAGACACTTGCAAATAAAGAGGCTGGGATACTCAAACTTTTTCCAGCCACTTCTTCATGGATTAGTAGAGCTCTTGAAGGTGAAACTGGAGAGTCTGTGTGGAGCCTGTGAGGTGGGGGATGCTTCTGAAGGACTGAAGTTGGGGAGCAGTAGATGCCTCCCAGGAATGTTTTCCTTTGACTTGTGTCCTTGGCTTCCAGGAAACTGCTTCACATGCTGACCACTGCAGAAGGCATAATGACCCAGACGGACAGGCTTAATGGAGATGGACTGCAGGAGGTGTTTGCTACCAACCTCTTTGGACACTTCATGCTGGTGAGGCTGCATCCAAAGATTGAGCCCTCATTCTGGTGATTGATGTGGGTAGGGATGGGTACAGGTGGTACTGATGAACTGGTTCTGCCTTACAGGTTCAGATGCTGATGCAGGCTGCAGTCTGACAGATATGGAATGATAGGGCAAAGGTCTTAATTTTTTTTTTTAAAATACCAATAAATGGTGATTGTTGCAAGGGTTAATATAATCTCAGGGTCACTCTAGTTAGTCAGTGGATAGAGGTAAACTATATGTAGTTCTCTGTGTCCAGGATGAATACCAGGACTTGACTGTATTAAATTCTAAAGTGCTCAACTGAGCTGTGTAAGAATGGCAGCCGCTTGTAAATACTCCTGGTGGACCTTGGGTTGAAGTTACACCTGAGCAACAGCTGCATTTGACTAGTCTAGTGAAGACTGGACAAGACTAGGAAAGCCAAGATAAGCTCATGGCTTTGAAGAAGTGCAAAGCTATACTGCAAGATGTTAAATAAGTTACCAATTATTTTGCAGGTTCGTCAACTTGAATCTCTACTCTGCGGTAATGAAAAGCCCTCACGACTCATCTGGACCTCTTCTAGCAACGCCAGGGAGTCTGCCTTCAGCCTTTCTGACTATCAGCATGCCAAGGGGCAGGAAGCATACAGTTCCTCCAAATATGCTACTGACCTGACAAGTGTGGTTCTGAACAGGAAATTTAATAATCAGGTGACAATGGGCTTTGCGTGTCTGAAGAAACCTAATGAGCTCCTACTACTTGGAACTATTATTGCATTGTTGTTGTATAGTTGCATTCCCTCATAGTAATCCAATACGTTCCTTAATGCACGTGTAAGACCTCAACATGGTGCTGGCTGAACTGGTGGTGGAGGATCTGCCAGTGAGATTTCTTCTGAGTTCTTGTCAGAAACGCTTCTGAAAGCAGTTTTTAGGAGTGGTCCTTGCCTTGCAAACTCTAGCTGTCCCTTTAGACCAAGGAATCAGTCTTAAAGAGTGAAGAGCTGCTGCTCTTCTCAAGGGTATCTGCCTATGAGAACAGGGCTGCTCAGGCAGCTTTGCCAGCAAGCACTTGAGGTGTAGGCTCTGCTATCTCTCACGATGGCTCCATCCCACTCAACTTGGTCACACCAGGATGTACAACAAACCTGCCTTCCCTGCCACAAGGGGTTGCCAGGTTTTGTTGTCAGCCCTGGTCCAGTGATAGCGATTTCACTTTCTTGAAATACTTCAGGACAAAGTGGTTTAGTCATGGAAGGCTGAACTCTTACCTCTTAAAGGTGAGGTAGCCTTTTATCTGAGCGAGTTGTAATTTGTGGGGTTGCAGCTGAGCTGCCTGTAGACTGCAACACGATGTTGTGGTGTGTCAGGAGTCTGTGCCTTCTGTCTCCTTGGCTTGCAACGGGCATAGATTTAACTGAGTATCTCCAATATGGACCTCTCAGAAATCACTACATCTAATAGCTCTCTGGATCTGGTAACTTTAGAGAGGAAAGCACCTACTATTAATGGGTCTCAATACTCAGCTTCCTAGTACTTCTCGGCAAGAAAATGAGGGAAGGAGTAGGATCCGTTCTTAAACTGTTAGTTGTGTATTTCCACACTGACTCGGTTTCTTCTCTGCAGGGTCTGTATTCCAGTGTTGTTTGTCCTGGTCTTGTTATGTCTAACATGACCTACAGAATTTTGCCAGTTTTTCTGTGGAAGCTGCTAATGCCCATTATGTGGTTGGTAAGTGAATCTCCTGGCCTCTTGTGGGTTGAGGTAGCCCTTCTGTGATATACTTCACTGCAAGTGATGTGCAGAGGAGCTTCTTGCTCCTTGCTACTCGTGCTGCTGTATGGTTCTTCCTTCTGTTGGACTGGGCAGGCTGGCCCCTCCGCAAACCTTCCCTTTGGCACCTTGGGGTTCTTATTTCCAAGCTGAGTGTGGAGGTTTGGTGCTGGACATAGAGCCAGGGTCATCCTTTCATCCACAGCTGTGTCTGTCAAGCACCCCCTTAGAAGCTTTGCCAGCCTGCCATGGGCTTAAGAAAGCCTATTATTTTGGCAGTAGTAGAGCTCTGGACAAAGGTTGGTCCCTGTGCTTTGAAAGTCTTACTGTTTTTAGAACAGACTATTTCTCAGTGTTCTTTCCATCCCTCTAGAAGGCAGTATCTCCTGCTCTTTTCTTTCCATCCCTCTGGAAAGCAAAGCCTGCTGCTCTCTGCCTCTTCCTGTGTTTCCCTAAAAACTTTCCTTGCCTTTCTCCTTCTGGGCTTCAGCTGTTCAGGTCCACTACAGTTCCATCCCTGAATGCAGGCTGCCTGCTCTAAATTCTGATGCTCTTCCTGTGAGACTGGCTTTTTTGCTTAAGCTGTCCCAGCCGGCAGCAGCTGATCCTGATGGATCATGTTTCTCCTGGCCATGGAAAGGCAATGCCTTCTCACTTATCCTCAACGCTGGCAGTATTGCAGATTCTCTCTGCCTTCTGCCTGATGTGTTCCAGAGACCATTCCAGAAGAGGTGCCCACAAGGCATTTGTGTGGCCCCTTGCCTCCTGGTTTGGGGGCGAGCTCTGTGTTGGGGCATGGAGGAAGGTTGCTGATCTGGTGGGTGGCTCCAGAGACCAGAGTTTGTGGTGATAAAGGGATGCTTTAGTTATAAGCATGTGGTGTTACCTCTAGTCAACTTTGAGAAGTGTTTCTGCCTCTGGTAGATGGTCTGATGTGGCTGGACTGCAGAGTGCTTGCCAAAGAAACCTTGGGCCAGGATACAGATTCTGTCATGTACTTCTTTTCCCCTCAGATCCGCTTTTTTGCCAAAACTTACACTCTGACACCGTATAATGGAGCAGAAGCTCATGTAAGTAGTTCACAACTTGATTTTAATGTTCTTTCCTTCTGGGTAGCTCTTACGGTGTTTGCTGGCTTGAACAAAGAGTGTCTCTGCCAGGCTGGGGGGTGGGTGCTGTATTTCCCCAGTGAGTGCTGGGGGAGCATCTGTGACCAGGGCTGATTCAACAGGGGATGCTTTATGCCCTTCATTAATAAGATACATTATTTTGGAAAAACACTTTGTTCCCTTTTGGTCAGGGAGAATGTTGCTGACCCTGTTGGCGCTCAAGCAGCCACAGACATGCAGGCGTGGGGCGGGAGGGGAGCGACAAGAGTGGGCAGTGCAGAGAACAGTGTGCATCAAGAACAGTGGTGAGTTTAGCCACGGGAACTGCTTTAGTGGTTTAGCACTGGGGCATAAAAATGGCTTGCTGTTGGCTCAGGGAGCTCATAGCTGAGGGGAGCCAGCTCGGAACTTCTTCTTTAGATGTCAAGTCTTCCACTTAATGATAAAAGTGCCTGTGGTGTGTTCTCCCATGTTCCTTAGCAGCCAGATCCTTGACTGCAGGCTTGGTTGGAACAGTGTGCACTAGACTTGGTATGTGTTTGTGCTGTTCTTCCTAGGTGTGGCTGTTCAAACAAAAGCCAGAGTACCTGGATGCGCTTGTCAAATACCACAGCTGTACTTCTGGATTGGGGAAGAGCTACGTGGAGCCCAGAAAGGTAAATGCAGTGGCAGCTTCCTGCTGCAGGAGACTTTGCTAGGGATCTGCTATCTGCCTTACATGGAAGGGTTGGGGCCAAGGATGTCCTGTGGCTGGAGGGGAAACGAGATGCATGTTGATGGGGAGGGGAGGTATCTGCAAGGTTTCTTAGAGTAACACCTGGCTTAGGATGGAGGTTGGAAGACAGTTGAGATGATGGTTGGAACAGGATGAGTTTATAATGATACTTCCTAAAAATATGTTCTGGCTTGTGTTCTGGTGATAGATGTCTTTAGTTGCCTCTGTGAATATAGATGCTCTGGAGATGCATCCTGCTATCCTCAGAATTCCCCCAAGCACATGTGCTTGTTGCCACCAAGGTGATGGTCTCATGGTGCTGTTCTTATTGTCTTCCAGATTGAGGTGGATGAAGAAATTGCTGAGAAATTTTACCAAAAGCTGTTGGAACTGGAGAAGCAAACTCTAGAGAAATACAGTGATCTCCTAGATTAAGTAAAGCAAGTCTGTGGGATAACAGTCTCATATTGGTAACATGGGCTTTCTTCATTCTGGTGCTACTTGTGTTGCCTGCTGTTCTGCAGGCACATGGCTTCAGACCCCATCTTCCTTCTCAACAGAAGGTGAACAGTTCCTGAAAATGGAAATGTGACAACTGAAGAGAAATACTTAGTCTGTCTGGTATGGGATTTCCTTTTTTCTGTCATAAAACTGGAGACCTAGAGTAGGTAGAGGCTGTCAACACAATTACAAAGCAGTATCTTGCAAAAGCGTGACTGAACTGTCCATGGTTCAGGAACAGCCTCAAAATATGTGGTTTAAATCTGGCTTGGTGTTCAGGAAAGACAACAGTCTGGTGTGCTGCCCTCTGTCTGGGCTCTACCAGTCTTTCTAGACTGCTCAAACGTGTTACCTGTGGCCGATCCTGAAGTACTTGAAGGCCCATCTTCAGAAGAGCTGTTCTTCATTGGTACACCGCAGCAGAGGCCAGCTTTCCAGACCTGGTGAACAAGATTAAACCTTACTGGAAATCGGGCTCTGCAGGGCATCTGAGGCCAAGCTCCTGAAGAGCTGGCCTGAGGAGCACACCCTTTGCCTCAACTGTGAAGACAAATGCCTTGCTGTCCCCTGGGTATGGGGCCATGTATGTTGTAACCAACTGGATGGAAAGACTGAAGCTGCTGCTGTTAACCTGGGCACAGGGCTACTCTGCTCTGTTTGTAGCAAGAGTGAGAGGTTACCATGTTATTTTATCTATTTAATTATCTTTTTATATAGTTTTACTGTACCAAATATTCTTCCTGTTGTCTATCTGGGGACCTTCAGCAAGTACCTGGTGTACTTCAAATGCTGCAATGAATAAATAGGTGTAACTGACTTGCCCTTGCTGCAGTGGTGTTTTTACTCCAAGAGGTGGCTGCTTGTGATTCGGAGGGCTGGACGGGAGGTTGCTTTGTCTTGTGCAATAAGCCTGTGCACACCTGGGGGCATGGGGTCTGTGCTCTCCTGCCACTTTGGGTTTACTTCTTTTGTTCCTTCCAGTTAATGACTTCTGAAGACTTCAGTGTGATACCTGTGGGATGTCTGGGACTGTTTCCCAGCCTGAGGTGCTTGGGAGACGCAGGCGTCTCTTCTGGTGCTTGCTCACCCTGATGTGTCACTGAATTACTAATTTAATGCTCTCTAATAGGGCAGTGTTATGGTGTGCCCAGGCACTTCCCTGGGGCCTGGCAGAGGCTGTGCTGCTCAGCCCTGCATCATCTTGGCTGTGGTGGAGGCCTCTGGAGATGCGGTTAAGCTGCCCAAGCTGGTGCATCCTGTTGGAGTAGGGCTGGAGTACCATCAAGGGTTGGGTCAGGGGTCTCTGTGGGGAAACTGCCTGTCATGGTCTCAGCATCCCCCCCCCGGCCCCGACATCTCACAGGCTCCACATAGACTTTCTAGTTTTACCTTCAGGAGCTCAATTAATCCATGAAAAAGTAGCTGGAAAAAGTTTACAGCATGTCCCAGCCTCTCTTACAAGCAGCTGGTACAGTGCTATGCTTTGGATTTGGGATTAAGATAGTGTTGATAAAATGCTGATGTTTTTTAGCTGTTGCTAAGGTCTCAAGGGCTTCTCTGTTCCTCACGCTGCACTACCAGTAAGGGCTGGGAGTGCACAAAAAGTTGGGAGGAGAGGGAACTGGGACAGCTGACCTCAACTGACCAAAGAAATATTCCATGTCATATTGCCATGCTTGGTAAATAAAGGTTGGGGGAGAAGGAGGAAGGGATAGGGGGGAGTTTGGAGTTAGTGTTTGTTGTCTCAAGTAAACATTATGCTTGATGGAGCCCAGCTTTCCCTCTGGCTGAACACCTCCCTGCAGATGGGAAGCAGGGAATGAATTTCTTAGTTTGCTTTGCCCGTGTGTGCGGTTTTGCTCTGCCTACTGAACTGTCTTTATCTCACAACCCATGGGTTTTTTTCCCCTCACTCTTCTGGTTCTTTTCCGCGTTCCATCTGAGAGGAGCGAGTGGGTGACTGTGTGGCTCTAGCTGCTGTCTGGCATTGAACCACAGCACTGCAGAAGCTCAGAGCTGGCCTCTGGGAGAAAGCAGGCTCTGCAGAGGCTCTTCATTGAGTTGGCTTGTAGAGAGACAGATTTAAAGAATCTTGCTTTTCCTTTTTTAACTTGCTTCCACTACCTGTTGTAGAGGGGTACTGCTAGCTCAGTCTTGAGTTTGGGCTGAGTAGTACCTCTCAGCTTTGCCCTCATGTGAATACCTGAGTTACCAGCACTAATGTGGCTGGGAATGTCCTCTGTTTCAGCCTGGCATTGGAACAGAATGAGAAGTTGTCCATGGTGGAGTGGTGCTTCCCTTGGCTGTGGCTGTCTGGAGTTGTGAAGCAGATTGGGGTGTGCTTATGTGAATCTTCATTTAAATGCAATAAAGTCTATCCCAGCACAAGATCTGGGTGCTGTGGTTTTGTTTAGCTGTGTCCTGAAGCCTCCTGAGGCCAGACCTCCCCCTTGCTGGTCCTGTTTCTTCTCTGCAAAGAAGGAATCAGTGGGTGGCTGTCTTTTCAACTTGGTGTTCTTGATCTCCACAGCACCCTGCAGCAGTGTTTGGCTACTTGTTCTGGAGAGCAGTTAAGCATGTTGTCTTGATTCGTTTTAGATGAGCATCTTGAACTTTGCTGTGCTTCTGCTTGGGGATGTAGTAGGCATCATTCACAGCCTCTAACTTCAGGATTTCCCACCTACCCTAAAGCCAGAGGCACTCGATCATTCCTTATCCCTGCTCTCTGATACTACCCCTGCCTCGTTTTTTCAGAGTCTGACACAACACTTCATGAAACGAAAGCAACTTACTGGGAGATGGGAAGGATGGGGCTCTTATGCCGGGCTGGTCATGTGTATTGTCGTGTGCCAGCTGCATGCTGGCCCTGTAGCTGTGGCAGTCCAAGGATTTGAATGTAGTAAGGTCTGGAGGTGCTAGAAGAGGTAGCTTTAAAGAAGCTGCTTCATTTAGGAAACATAAACGCTTTCTAGTACATATGTGTGTTGTGGATTTTTTCTAAAGCCTGGAATAAAGTGGCAAATTTCTAGGGTGGACAGAGATTGATGACCAAAAGTAGGACATTTGAGGTTTTTTCTCAAGTGTGTACCTAAGGACTGAAGTTTGGCGTTTATCAGGGGAAGCTACGCCTGCTGGGCCAAGTGCTTTTTGCATGTGGAGCATGGAGAGGCTGGAGAGCGAGAGGATGTGTGACAGACCACCAGCAGTCTTTGAATTATCTATGATGTTGGTGTTGAATAGAGTTATGAATCGGTTTCTGGGTTCATCTTAAAAGCACTATGTATCTCTCACTTGAGGAAAATGTCTGTTCCTGTCCTGGTGTGCCTGAGCTCAGCCTGTTGCATGGTTAAGCTTCACCTTGGTAGCTGTGAAAGCACCTGGTGCACATCCTGGGAGAGGCAAGCGTGGGGTTCAGAAATTGCAGGGGATCTGCTGCAGCATGAGTTTGTGGTTAGTGTGGATGCAAAGTGGCCTCTGGAGAGCTCTAGCTCAGCTTCCTGCTCAGAGTTATGTGAGGAAGGAACAAAAAAGGTGCTAAAGCACAAGCTGAGTCCTGGAGAGATGGGACAACCTGGAAAGATGGTATAAAGCTCGCGGTTTCTTGTGAGTTTGGGGCTGCATGGAGCTGGAGATGCACAATCAGCCCAGGTGTCTCCAGAAGACTGCTCTTCAGTTGGAGGAGATGCTCCAGTGTCCTACAGCACTTGTCATATGGCCTTGCTACTTTTCATCACCCCAGGCCTCATTGTCTATGCCTTCTGTAAAAGGAAACTTGGCTGTGCCCAACCTCACCTGCTCCTCTCCTCCACGTTGTGAGAAGTGGAATTTTTTTCAATTCTCATGGTTTAAGCCCCCCCCAGTAGCTAGGAACACATGGCTGCTTGTGTAGTTCTGCCCTTTCCCCCAGGAAGGGCAGGGAGAAGAGGAAGAAAAGGAAGGAAAAGGGAAAGGAAAAACCATTGTGGGTTGAGATAAAGACAGTTTAATAGAACAATATCAGAAAAGGAGAATAGTAATAACAACAATGGTAAAACAATAGACAAAACTCAAGTCACTCTACCCACCCAGTAAATGGGTGAACTGGCACCTTCCCAAGCAATGATCTCGAGTGTCTGCTCCCCAGGCTAACCCCATGTATATACTGAGCATGATATCTACGGTATGAAATATTCCACTACGCTCCTTCTTAGCTTCTATGGGAAGCTGAAAAAAGTCCTTGAAAAGTATACACATTGCCTGGCAACAACTAAACCAATATGCATTACTGACATTACTTTCATGCCAAATCTGAAACACAATGACCACTGCAAAGAAAAGTAACTCTGTCCCAGCGGAAACTAGGACAGCATCTGAAAGATGGGACTGTTCTGTGAGACAGGAACTGTAACCACCTCTCAAGTTTCATCTCTCATCCTGAAAGCACAGGTAGGACCTGGTGCGTGTTAAAATGGAGACTGCCCGAAGGGCAGGGGATGGCTTGGTTGTTTGTTACCCTCTGTGAACTTTGCTCAGTGAACCCAGCTCAAGGGCTGCTGTGCCGCCTGATTTGGTTGACCAACACCCTGGTGACTGTGAGCAGAGCTGGCTGACATTCTGGAAGTGCCAGTCTGCAGGGAGGGAGGGCTCCTCATGCCTTGCTCTTGGCTAACAGATGCCTATGCATGGGGCTTAATCTTCCAGCTAATCCCTTTTGGCCAACAGGCGCATCCAGGTGTGAAAGCAGCAATGGAGAAACAGCAACAGGGTCAAGGAAAGCAGGCAGGTAGTACGTGTGTCTGTCAGCCTCTTCCCAATGCTCTCCTGTTCCCTCCTCTTCACTTACTAAGCTAGCGGACACACCGCTGATGACATTTCATGAGTCAGGTGCCTCTGTTGAGGTGATGCACGTGGAGTTGTTATGCCCTTTTTACAATGAAAACAAGTCCTGCCCAGAGCATGGGGTCCTATGGCAGAGCTGGGGGTGATGCAGGGTGGTGAGAAATACCAGGCATGGGGTGGGGGAAGAGCTGGCAGTGACAGCTGTGAGTCAATGCTGAGACAGGAGCTTTCTGTTTGTGAACCTCGGATATGGAGCTTTCCAGAGATGCTCTGGGGCGGGTCTCGAGCATGAAAACTCATCATGATTGCTCCATGATGTTCTGCACAATTGGGCTGTGCAATCTAATATCTAATTATCATGCCTCGTGCCAAGTCACTAGTTTCTTATTTTCATAGGCAAACGTGTTGCCTTGCTCCAAACACAGCCCAAGTCCTCCCTTGCTTTACAGCTCAGCTGGCTTTCAGCTCTGCAAAGCACAGATAATAGGAGCATGGGTGGGAAATGTTTTGGATAGGATGGAGCTCTCAGACCTCCAGCCAGCACTGCTCTGAGCAGTGATGGCCTCATGGCTGGACCAGACAGCTCAGGGATGTGTCCAGGTGAATTCTGAAGGTGCCAGGGATGAAGACCCCACACCCCCTCCCCCAGCCCTTTCCTGGGGCTGCTCCCACACACCACCCTGCTTTGCAGCTTCCCAGGAGGAGTAATGCTGAATTGTTTGAAAGGTGAGATGTTGGGGCTTAGGGCAGATATGTGCTACATGGCCAATGATATGAGAAAGCCCAAAGAGAGCCAAGACTGCCTGCAGGGTCAGGATGGCTTTTCAGTGGCACTTTCCAAAACACAGAGCTGTGCCCAAAGGAGAAACCTCGAGGGTGAACCAGTGGATGAGTTCAGGAACAGCTTGTAAGCAGAATCAGAATAAGTAGTAATTCCTCTTTCTAGCTCATCAATAGATGGTCCTACATAAGAACAGATCTTGGTGAGGCTGCAGTGCTGTAATTAACATTTTTTGGCCTCAGCGCTTGGAGCCTGGGAAAGCTGCGCTGCCAGAAACCCTCTTGTGAGGGTTTCTATCAACCCAGAGTGCTAGCAGGGGAGACTGCAGGGCAGGCAGATGAACAACCAGCAGGCCATTCCTCTTGAGGCAAAGTAGCTGAACTGATCACTGTGCGTTCATTTCTCCTTTAGAACTTCCTCAAGCAGAGCAAACAGGAGGAGGTGGCTCGATACCCAGCTTGGGGTCAAGCTGTGAAAGGTCTTGCTGCAAGGTGGCGCAGATGCTAAACACTTATGTAGGATGTTCTTTCAAGAAAGAGAAGCCACTAAAGACACAGATGACCTCAGGGTGCACCAGAGACTCCAGTCTTGTCCTGCTCTTTGTTTCTGTCTGTCTCAACAAAAGCTTTGGTGGGTTTGGTGTGGTTCAGCATACATCTGCCTGCAGGAGCCATGGTCCCTGGAAGAACCTGCATGTGATCCTCTAGGGCAGTCACAGTGGGAGGCATGTGGGAGTCTGGAAGAGAGGAGACACCAGGGCATTCAGGGCCCTCTCCAGAGCTGCTGCACGGAGAGAGCCCCTGTAACTCTGTTTGGCACCACAGCATTAAGATGGCACCTAGTGCCACCCCAGCTGAACCACTGTAGACCGAATGCAGTCCCACCCTCAAGGGACAGCAGTGACCTCGAGTGGGGACACTAGCCAGTCTCTACAGGAAGATGTGTGGGATAGGTCTGAGAAAATAGTGATGCTTTTGAGCATCATGTTCAGCCCTGTAAACTAAGGCATGCTTACCCAAGCTCTGGTAAGGAGATTCACCTCTGAAGTAGCTCCATGAGTCACTGTGGCCTGCACCTCTCTGGGAACCACAAAGCAGGTGCAGCAATATCTTAGGTTCCTGTCATCTGAATAGATGGTGGTTCATCCATGGTGAGCCACAAAAAGCCAAAACTGCTGAGATGTTTTGGACAAGTCGTTTTCATTTCCAAGCAATGGACTATGGAGTCTCCCAGGGATGCTGCTCTGTGCCAGCCAGCCCTGCGGAGCCCAGGGACATGTGCTGCACGGCCTCCAGGCACCAGTGATTCATTAATGGCCTTAAAATGGAGTAAGACCACACAGGAGTGGAGCAGATCCTCATGCTACATACCCATGCTCTGCCTGTCAGCAGCTGCCACAGCTCAGGGGTCAGGGATGCATCACATTCCCTAGATACCTTTCAGCAGGTCATGGCTTCCTTGGCCTTGGGCAGCTCCTGGGTTGACTCAAGTTCTTCCTGCTGTGCTCAGCAACTCCCCAACCAGCTCACAATAGGCATTCTTGTCTGGAGAGGGACATGTTGTCATCTGGGTCTGGGCTGTGTGGATGGGAGTGGGGAGAACGTGCTGAGGGAGATCACTTGGGTTCGTGTGATAGCGGAAGTGTTGGAGAACAGAAAGGGTTGGAGACCAGCTGTGAGGATGGCTCCATCTTTGGACTAACTGCCAAGCAGTGGCAGAGATTGAGGTCAGTGACAGCAGGGAGAGGAGGCAGTAGCATACACTTTTTGCTTTATGTTTCAATTAGAATGGAACTAGGAATGATCTAAGGTCAGAGGAGTTGAATTGGTGGGAGCAATTGGCACTTTGTGCATTTCTCTGTGTACAGGCAGTGGGTTGTGTCTCCAGAAGTTTTATTATACACTCACTAGAGTGTTAATGAAATGGTCTTCTTGAGGTCCCTTGTTGAGAATGTCTCTCTTGGAGCAGGACTACCACCACCACTAGTAATCCATGTCTCTGTTCCCTTCAGAACCCCATGGTCATGTCCTTGGTCTCTCCTGCTCTCCTTTCACACCCTGAGTCATGAGGCTTTTGGATGCAGGAGTCTTATGTGATGGCCTTGGAGCTCACACCTGAGGTAGAGTTACATTCTTGTGCCCAAACATCTCCAATAAGGTGAGATCTGTCCAAGGGGAAAGATGTGCCACAGTAGTGTAGCCCCCAGGGTGCTTGGCCATGGGGACAACTGCAGTGGAGCTCCATGCTCTGGATGGGATGGGTGCATCAGCAGTTGCCCTGCTGCATAATGGTCCTTTGGGGACCGCTCTTCCACTTGCACTGGGACCAGAAGTCAACAGAGGTCCCACTGGCTGTGGGGGAACCCAACCAGTCACAAAAGCAGTGCCCAGTTTGACTCCCACAACAGACACTGGAAGTGAAATTTTGCCTTTCTGAAATCCAGCCTTTGGGCTGGTGAACAACCCAGCAGCATACTGGCCAGGCAGGCAGCTCTTGTTGGATGCCAGAGAGCTGCCTCAGTCCTGTGGGCACTAGTGGCTTCCTCCCACCCACGTGGTGATAGCTGTTGGCACTTCCTTCATCAACAAAGCCCTTAGCAGGTTTGGGGGCTGCTGGGGTCCTGGACATGGCATTTAATGAGAAGGACCATGAGGCTGGGACATCTCCTGTAGGAAATGTTGCTTCTTGGTGTGCACTCTTGTTCTCCAACTGTAGAGGTTGAGAGACTCTGCTCTCCTATCTTTTTCCAAAATCAAGGATGACACTGCTAGGGTGTAGTAGTGTTGGCGAGGATGTAGGGCACAAGGGTGGGCACACAGTCAAGGTGGTGAGATTAGAAGCTGGTGGGATGGAGGTTTCTTCCCAAATGTCCCTTGGGTCTCCCATGAGCCCACAGTTAAGCGTGGGCACTGATTGGAGTGGAACAAGCTGCTGATGTTATTCCAAGGCAAACAGGGAGTGTGTTGGAACAGGTTTGGTGATACTGGGACTGGTTTCATTCCTGGATGTCTTGCCCAGGGTACCTCACCAGTGTGTGCCACCGGTACATGGTGTCTGTGTCCAGGAGAGACCTGCCTGAGCACATCCACCTTCCCTGGATGTTGCAGATGGAGCAGATGCTGCCCGCTGCCTGATGAGCTGAGCTGAGTTGCAATAGGACTTACCAACACTCCTTCTGACCCAGACCTCTGTCAGGGAGAGGTCATGTCTATATCGGCCCTTGCTAGTCCTCATTTTCTTCCCACCTTTTCCTCTTGACCGCCCATGTCTCCCTCCCTGAGGTGTTCAGCAGACACGATTGCTGCAGGACGAAGGTTGGCCTTACCAGTGCTCTGTTAAAGGCTGCAATGTGAGCTGTGGGTTCAAGCACAGTGCCCAGACACCACAAAAGCACTGCTTGAAGCAGGCCAGGCAGTCACCCTGGACCTTACCCACACTCCAAATTTTGACCACCAGAAGCTTCTGCAGGGGCTGGCCAGTGTGCACCAACTCTGCCTGGATTTCCCTGCACAGCCCACGTCCCCTGACCTCTCAGGTCCATAGTTTAGCTCAGGAGAGAGCAGAGCAGGGTATTAAGGAGGGGGACACCCTAAGGCAGGTGCCAGAGTGACTGCGAGTTGTGTGGGAGAGCCAGGCTGTTTGCTCCAGAGCCAAAATGACTGAAGCCAAGCAGTCCTTGGAAACTCACTTTTGTCCAAGTTAGAGGTTTCCACAGAAAATTCTAGTGTTCGGGCACTGGAGCAGCCATGGAAGTGTGGGGGTGTGCTGGAAGCATACCGATGTGGCAGGGCATCAGCATTGGCCAAGGGGCCTCAAAACCTGGGGCCGATCTTGCAGGACCACACACGCAGAGGAGAGGACGTGTTGTGATGTTTGTTCTCAAGGGAATTAATATTTTGAAACACAGCGAGGTGAAACCTTACCTTGATCACCTTGATCAGAGGGGCTCAGCCAGGTTTAATTACAATGTGCAGTGGGGATGGGTACAAACAGTTGGCATCTCAGGGAGGCAGGATGTGAATAGCTGCATCCTGTGCCAGGGAAGAAGGCAGGTATGAGCTGAGGGATAGGAGGGACAGATACTCCCTTCTTTCACGCTACCCAAAGGTGGGTTCCTAACCAGACCTGTTTTCCCAGCCATGCCACACATAGAATCACACAATCGTCTAGATTGGAAGGGACCTTTATGATCATCAAGTTCAAACCATCAACATAACACTGCTAAAGCCACCACTAAAATATGTCCCTAAGCACCATGTCTACCCATTTTTTAAATACCTCCAGGGTGGCAGATTCCACCACTTCCCTGGGCAGCCCATTCCAGTGCTTGATAACCCTGTTGGTGAAGAGATTTTTCCTAATACTCACTCTAAACCACCCCTTCTGTAACTTGAGGCCATTTCCCCTTGTCATTTGTTACTTGGGAGAAGAGACCAGCCCCTGACTCTCTACACCCTCCTTTCAGGTAGTTGTAGAGGGCAACAAGGTCTCCCCTCAGCCTCCTTTTCTCCAGGCTGAACCATCCCAGCTTCCTTAGCCTCTCCTCTTAAGACACATGCTCCAGACCCATCACCAGCTTCATTGTCCTTCTCTGAACTCACTCCAGCATCTCAATGTCTTTCTTGTAGCAAGGGGCATAAAACTGAACAGAATTTGAGATGCGGCCTTGCTAATCCTGAGTACAGGGGGACAATCACTTCCCTACTTCTACTCACCACATTATTCCTGATAAAGGCCAGGATGCTCTTGGCTTTCTTGGCCACCTGGGCTCACTGCTGGCTCATATTCAGCTGTGGTAACCATGGGGTTGGGATTCCCATGGATGAAGAGCGTCTGCAGAGTCTCCAAGGCTTTTGCTGGAGCCAAGTTGCCTGCAACCCACAGGTACCAGCACAGGACAGGGACCCAGAGTGTGCAGGAAACCCCAGGTAGGTCCCAAAGGCCCCTGACACAGGTGTCTTCTCCCAGTGCAAACTGTCAAGCCCCAAGGTCTGGCATTGCTTGGTGGATGGGAATAGTCAGGAAGCCATGAATTTCAGTATAATATGATTATAAGGTAGAACCTACACAAGTCACACTTTTCTCCTACCATGGTGTTCTGATCTGAGCTTTGCATTCAGCTTGGTGCAAGTTCTCCTAAATTCAGCTTTAAGCTACTCTCATAAGCTCCTACCAAGTTGAATAGACCTGACTAAGAAGCCTGGGGCTCATCCCAGACAGCTAGCCCATCTGACACAGGCAGGTCTCCTGGCTTTTTCTCCAGGTTTGAAAAAAAACACTCTTTTTAAAATTTATTTTTAAAACATATTTTTAAATATGTCTCCTATTCTGGCTTGTCCAGAGCTCCTCTGTCTGCCCAGGGCTTGCTAAAGGAGAGATGCTGAAAGGTCAGGCTTGATGTAGTCGTGCCTCCCGCACGAGGGCTGGACAGACTCAGAAAGTCGTGGTTTCTGGGGCAGGTGCCTGTTTGCCCAGATCTCCTTTGACTCAGAGGCATAAACACAGGTGTTAATGTTGTGGTTAGTAGGGAAACCTCTTAAATTGCTGTGCAACTCAGGGTCACGTCATGTGCTTTCCTGTGTTGTCATGTTGGTCCATGACACGAATTTCCTCCTTCAGCAGAAGAAGGTAGGAAAGAGCTTCCCTCACCTTGGGCACTTGCAGCAAACTTGCGTGGTGGACTCGATACATGAGGGACTGTAACCACTTGTTGTGGCCCCTCACTGGGCTGCATAGCCTTCTACCATCCAACCGTGTGCTGTCCCCAGGTGTGTGGCATCTCTTGAATCCACCTCTCACTTCAAATATTTAAATGTTCAGATGTCTCTCTGCTGGCCCTTGGCACTGAATAAGCATTGTCTCCATGAGCCCCTGGCTGCTATCAGTAGCTGTAGAGCCCAGAGACATGATGGCATTCTCCATCAGCCTCTTTCTACCCGTGACCTCTGGAAGGCACAGCCAGTTTAGTTTATAGTGCCTTGCAAAATCCAGCATGGGAATGCTAACAAGGAGATCTGTCTCCTGCAACTTTGTTCTCTCTAAACAGGATGTGATGCTGACACCTGAGGCCGCGGGACCAAAAGCCACAGGAGCTGAGGCCACAGGGAGGTGCTGGGAAGAGCTTCAGCATGTACCAGGAGTGTGCAAGGATCAACCACAGCCCCTGTCTCACCTTGCTCACCTCCGGGTCAGACAACAAGGAAGCTGATGCATCCCACCGGGTAAGTGTCTCTCCGCATCTGTCCCTAAGTTATCTGGGGTGTGTCTTGTGCAGGTGTGTGTCCTTCCCACCCCCACCACTGATACAAGACTGTCAGGAGTGGCTGACACGTGCTGCCATCCAGAGGGTCGTGCTGCCATCCAAAGCCAGGCTGGAGAAATGGGCTGATGAGGGACCTCAGGAAGTTCAACACAGGGAAGCGCAAAGTCCTGCACCAGGGGAGGAACATACACACTGGGGCCACCCAGCTGGAAAGCAGCTAGGCAGAAAAGCCCCTGAGGATGCTGGTGGACACCAAGTTGAACACAAGTCAGCAAAAAAGCCTAAAGGTGTCCTGGAGAGCATTTGGGGGAGTGCTGCCAGCACGTAGAGGGAGGGAGGTGATCCTTCCCCTCTGCTCAGCACTAATGAGGCCACACCTGGACTGCTGTGTCCAATTCTGGGCTGCCCAGTACAAGAGAAGCCTGGGAATACTGGAAAGAGTCCAGTGGAGGGCCACTAAGACAATGAAGGGACTGGAGCATCCCTCCTGCAAGGAAAGGCTGGGTGAGCTGGGACGGCTCAGCCTGGAGAGGGCTCGGGGAGGGTCTCGGGCAGGGCAGCGCCGTTCCTCTCCCCCTAATAGAAAGCATTGTAATTGCAAAGAATTTTAACGAGTGGCAGCCCCAAGCACCCGGGTTGTCTCTGCCGGGCCGTGCGTGGGGCTGCGGTGCCACGCGGTGGTGCTGCGCTCCCGCGGAGGGGACGGCGGCGGCGGGGACCGGCCCGGGGCTGCTCGCCCTCGGTACTGAGCATCCCCCGGGGAGCAGCTCTAGCCCAGAGCTAAGGGTGGCGGTGGTTGTCCCCAAAGGGCACGGTGAGCCTCAGCATGTGCTGCCACCCTCAATCCTGCCAAACCCGGCACCCCCGGAAATCAAAACGAGTGACTGCCCAGCCCTGGCATCCCAGACCAGGACCCATATGATCCCAGACCCACCATCGTGCTGTGGCCTGACTGGACCCGTTCAGGCTCCCCCCTGCCAGTGCCTCTCACAAAGCACTGCTGAGACCTCCTGGGGGCACAGATCGGCACAGGGGGATGGAAGGTGCACAAGAGAATGCTTTCCAGGAGAATCTGTGGGGAGGGGCAGGTTTTTTGCACCCACGACTCCAGGCAAGGAGACGCTGTGCTGCCTGTCATGGGGCTGTTAGATTCCCTTTTCCCCAGGCTCGGTGGCATTTCCACTTGTGGCACTTGAGGAGCGCTGTCTACCTGCTTCCTTGGGCAGCACAGGCTTTGCATGAGTCCAGTCACAGAGAATGGGGGTCAGGCGTGGGGTCTTCATGCTCAGGCCAGGGGCTGGGCCAGCCTTCTTCAGCAAGACAGAAAACACAGGGCCACACTTACTTGCCCTGCTGTCCTCCTCTGTCTGCGGGTTTGTCTTGGTTTTTTTTCTTGAAGGGGGAATGTTCAGATTTTAGAGATGACCACAGTGAACCCAAAGTATCTGATGCTGTCTCCTCTTACCCCCAAAGGACAGGCTTAAACTTGTCTTTAACCCAAGCTAAATACCACCAGAAAGGCTTTCTTCCCCTTATAAAGAAAAGAAATCAACAGAATGTCAGTAATACATGAAATCTTTTCTTTTCATTTTGAAATACTGTGGTTGATTTGTTTTCTTTCTTTTTCCAGCCTCTGAAACTGCTGTTAGAAAAAGGCTTAAAAAGTTTTAGGTGCTGCTTGCCATGAGGTCTCTCGGGGCTGCTCTCAGCTGCTAGCCCTGGTGGTGACCCATCTGCTTGGGGGTCCAGCACTCTGAGCCAGCTGGGATCTCCTGGAGAGGCCCCACAGGACATGAGCTGGGGGCTCCAGAAGCCCTGATCTTTCAGCCTCAGGGTGGTCTGTGCTGACAGATGGAGTAGCTGCCCCTGGGGAAGCTCAGCTGTTGTCAGCACTGAGTGGTGGAAATGGAAGTGAAAAAGCTGGTGCCTGAGGGACATTTTATCCTTGAGAGAGGATGGTGGGGGGAGGCTTTTAGAAATGCCTTTCCCCTCCTGCTGCTTTCCAGTTGCCCAAAGGCTGTCTGTCCTGGCCCTCCCATCCTCCCTGGCTGCTTCCCCTCCTGCTCTGTTCTGCAGGAACCCATGTCCCTGCCCCCTTCTCCACAAGCCTTGCTTCCCAGGGAGGCACAGCGCCATGCCGCATGAAGCCTGTGGTCCTGGCCCTAGAGTCAGCAGCTTCTGCTGTCCCCCCATGCCTCAGCCGCTTCCTCTCTCACACAAAATGTTTTCTTTGTGTCTGGCAGCTTCATCTTTCCAGCTTGTTCCTGAGAAAGAGCAATGGGACATGAGAGCCAGAGCCCCTCCTAGAGAGGTGCCCTGTCCTAGGGCTGCAGGCACCACCAGTTTTGGGATGTTTTGGGGACACCTGTGCGTTAAGGACTGGGAGTGCTTCACTGATGCACTGCCTTGCTTCAGCGAGAGCTTTGTGCGGCCTCTTGTGCCGCTCTGAGTGTGGCCTCTCCCTCTCACCTCTCTCCCTCTCACCTCACCCTCTCACCTTAAGGCTTTAAGGTAAAAACAGCCCCGTGCCAAACGTGAGGCAGGGTTGCTGGCGCGTGTTCCATTGCAATCAGGACGTTTCAACCACGAATTATCGAGGCCCAGACATCATCACCGCGGTGCAGACACCTTCGGGGCAGAGGATGCTGTGCCCGCGCTTTCCCCGGGAACAGAGCGTCCAGGACAGTTCCGTTTGGCAGGAGGTGCAGAAGGACACCGGACTGCCAGAGCGTGGCCCTTTCCCAACGGCGTCAGCCTAAGTTTCAGTGAGCACATGGAGGCCTGCACTCATGGCTAGGAGCCTGTCTCTGACACAAGAACTGCTTGCCTGACCCCAGTGGGTGCACTGTTGCTGGAGAGCTGCAGGGGAGCCGTGCCGTGCCGGGCCGTGCCAGCAGGATGGCTCCCCCGTGACCCAAAGCAGACAGGATGAAAGCCAGGCTGTTACTGGAGATGGAAAATGAGCCAGGCTGTAAGGATGGCTTTCCATCCCCCACCAGCTCCCTGGCAAACACCAGGGCTGGGATGCGAAGGTTTGCTCGGTGAAGAAGGGCAATGTGGGTATTTTGGGAAGATGTGCCGCCAGGCGGGTTGCAGCCCCTCTCTCTCCCCCGCCTCATCCACCTCCCCTCATCCCCCCCCCCGAGAAGCCCCACGTGCGGGAGCTTCCCGCAACCTACTTCGGGCGGAGGGTGCCCAAGTCCCCGTGCCATCCCGTTGGCCCCTGGCACCAGCCTTTGCCCCGGGCTCTCCCTTTTTCACGGAGGCACCGGGGGCTCGCGCACCGCCGGGCTGGTGGGGGTGGGCTGCGGGAAGCCCCCGCCGCAGGTGGAAACCCCCGCCTGGGACGGCCCCGGCCCGTCCCCGCCCCGCCGCCCGCCCGGCCCCGCCCGGGGGCCCGTCCCGCCGCGGAGGGAGGGAGGATCGGGGCGGGAGCCCGGCCCATCCCCGCCCGCCCCCGCCGCGCCGCACCTGAGCGAGCAGCGGCGGCTCCGTAACGGCCCCGGCCCCGGTCCCGGCCCCCTCCGCCGCCCGCCCATGGCTCAGCCGCTGCCGCTGCTCCTCTGTCTGGCCGCGCTGGGCGCCGGCTGCCGGGCAGGGTCCCCCCCCGCCGGCACGGCCGGGCCCTCCGCCGAGCCGCTGCAGGACGAGGCGGACAACCAGGAGAACATCCTCTCCCAGGTACCCGCCGGGATGCGGGGCACGGGCGGGATGCTGGGCACCTGGCGGGGGGGGGGTTGATGAGTACCGCGGCGTGGGGGTGGGCAGTGCCGGGCGTGGGTGGTCGCGGGGGGTGGGGGCGAGGATGCTGTCTGCACCCTGGGTGGTGCTGGGTGCTGCTGTGCCTGCCCTGGGTGTACGCTCTGGGTGATGCTGGGCACGCTCTGGGTGATGCTGGGCACGCTCTGGGTGATGCTGGGTGGTGCTGAGCACGCTCTGGGTGATGGTGGGTGATGCTGGGCACGCTCTGGGTGATGGTGGGTGGTGTGGGCATGTTCTGAGTGATGCTGTGCACGCTCTGGGTGATGCTGCGTGGTGCTGGGCATGTTCTGAGTGATGCCGGGCACGGCCTGGGTGATACTGGGTGCACAGGGTCGGGGGTGATGCTGGCCGGCGGTGCTGGGGGAGCACAGCTGTAAGGACTTTTATCTCCCGGGGTACAGTGAGCTCACTGAAGTGCAGCAGTGAGCAGTTCACAGCCTCCATCCTATCATATTCCTGGGGGAGACTCAAAAAAAGAAAACGGGGAGCTCCTGGGAAAGGAGTTGGTGGAGCCTCTTTGTGTGCAGAGGGGAGGGATCCAGGCTCTTTCCCTGCCAGTGGGATGTGGTGGAGGTTTCTGTTAGATTTGGCCGATCAGACTGTGTGCTATTATCTGCCCTCGGAAATGGCTAACGTGGAGACTATTGGAAACATACCGTCAAAGTTATTTTTGTGCTCGGGCTTTCAGAAGCGCTGTCTGCAAATCTCCGTAAAGGAAATTCCTGGCATTGTATGGGGCTAATCAGAAATACTGCTTCACCACCGGGTTACGCTGCTTATAGGGTAGCTTTCAGTTGCCCTTCTAGGGCACCCTTACCCCGTTTGCCCATGTAAAGAAACCTTGCTCAGCGGAGCAGGTGACTTATTTGGTCCACTGGACGCGGGTCACTAAAAGACAGCAGGAATTTAAAATTCTCGTATTTAAAATTCAAAGCAGCGAGGTCCATTTTATGCAAAGCAGAATAAAAAAATGCCCCGTTGGAAAAAAGCCAGTCTTCATTCCCCTTGTAGGTAGGGATCAGAAAGCTCTGTGCTGTCTAGAAATATTTTGGAAGAGCCAGCCGGTTTCCCCGAGGTACAGGGTGTCCAAAGTGTCCTTGCTTGAACCCCAAGGTCCGGGGTGTCCTTGTCCCTTGCTGGGCAAGCAGAGGACGAGAAGTTTGCTAACTGTGATCTGTGCCCAGCTGTTAGGTGACTACGACAAGGTGAAGGCAGTGTCCGAAGGCTCCGACTGTCGGTGCAAGTGCCTGGTCAGACCCCTGGGCCGCGGCGCCTGCCAAAGGATTGATGAAGGCGCTTTCAAAGCAGAGGATTTTTACACGGTGGAAACCATCACGTCAGGACCCAGCTGCAAGTGTGCATGTGTGGCCCCCCCCTCGGCGCTCAATCCTTGTGAGGGGGACTTCAGGCTGAAGAAGCTGCGGGAGGCGGAGAGCAGTGACCTGAAGGTAGGAGAGCAGCTTGAATTCGGGGATCTTTTGGGAGGGAGAGATCTGCTGAAGCCTTTTCTTTTGGCGCTTTTCCTAAAAAAAAAAAAACCAAAAACGTTTTTCCTAAACTTTTTCTCTAAAACATCTCCTAGTTACTTTTGTATCTGCGTGTTGGATATAAAACTCGAGCTCAGCATAAGGATTGCTTCGAGCAGCTGCAGCTGATGATTCACTCGGCAGCACACTGCCCAATTTATCCCGTGCTGCCTGGGGTCCACCGTGGCTTCCTGCGCTGGAAGCCCAGGAGGGACTGGGCTGCTCCCTGCCCTTTGTCTGGCGCTGAGTGTCCCCAGGGGGACAGCTCTGCTCCGCTGAGCAGCTGCCAGGTCTCATTCCCATCGCAGAGAGGGGCTCCCAAGGATCCACGCAAAAAGCCGTTTCCATGGGCTTCCGTGGGCCAAAAGCTGCTGATGCATCAGCGTGAGGGTGTGTTACACAGCTGGCTGATGGCAGGATGGCTTTTCTTGTTTTAAATGCTGACGCTTCTATACTAATTAATATTTTATCCCTTTTCCAAATGTGACAGTGTTTGTTCTAAATACTTGTGGCTTTTCTTGCATGCTTACTTTTGCTGGTCTAGCAGCTGGCATTTCCAGCCTGCTATCTGTATAGGGCAGCAGAAATCTCTCCCCAAAGGCTTGGTCCAGCCCTGGGGAGTCCCCAGAGCAGAAGGGGCTGCCAGCAGCAGGGCTGGTAGCATTCGTGTGGGTGGTGATGGGGCATACTCTGTGGCAGCGCTGCTAGTCCCAGCTCAGGCAGCATGCGAGGTGCTGCGGGGCAGCCTGCTGCCCGGGACACCATTAAGGGGTTGTTCTAATTAATTTGGAGCTTGAGGATGTGTTTCATCTTGTCCGACTGCAGGCAGTTAGCCGCTTCTTTTCCAAGCTCCCCTGCAGCTAGGGAAGGTAAACAGGCACAGGCAGATAATCCATCATTTCAAGGAAGGAGGAGTCCCAGCCTGGAGCTGTTTGGTGGTCCCTCGCCTGCAGGAGAAGTCAGGATGTCCCTCTTGACTTTAGATGAGGAGCCATCAGTTCTCTGTGGTCAGGGGAGGGGTCACCCTGCAGGGTGGCAGAGCCATCCCTGATGTCCCTCACCTGGAGGCAGGCAGAGCTCCTCCACCAGCAGCTCACACCTCTCTCCCCATTCTCTCCGGACCTGGTCAGCCTCCAGGAGGAGCAGAGCAGCAAGACTAGCTGCGCCCTTGGCTCCGGCTGTCTCTTCCCACCGGGGAGCTGCTCACAGCCAGCTGTGGTGTGAAAGCTTGTCCTCTAGGAACTGGCCCAGGCTCCCCAGCTCATTTCACAAGGATATGCAGCCAAGAGATTTCACAAGATTTATCCAAATATACACACGTGGGGTTTTTCTTTGCTGCAAAAGTCAAACCCCAGGAGCTGTGAAAACAGCCTTGCTTTCTCGCTGACCACAGAGTCCCTCCTGGGGTCGGGTACACTGGAAACAACAAGGAGAAGCTGGGAGCCAAGAGAGGACACTGCTTCGGTTCTTATGTGACTCAGGAGCAACTCCCACGCTCTTCAGTGGGGAGGGCGCGGGGGACAGGGCAGACCACCTCATTGCTCCTAACAGCCCCAGGGATTTTACTCTCCTTGTTGGTCTGATGAACATCATTCCCACCTGGTCCAGCAGTGGGACACTGTGCTCTATGTCTCTTGTGTCTTTCTTATGCTCTGATTCAAAACCCCTGGGTACTCTGTTTGTGGGAGAACTGTGGAAAGGTCTCCAAAAGGAGAGGTCTCCTTTATTGACGGATGGGTTGGAGGATGCATCTCTAAGGGAATGGTGAGGAAGAGAATACAGAAGCCTTGGGGAGGAGGGGTACCCCAACACAGTGCCAAATGGCTGTGCTGGGCATCCCAACTGAAGGTTTCAGTCCCATCTGTGCCTTTAATAATGTCCCATGGGAATGTATGGACCATCAGACGGTGAGAGCCAAAGTCTGCAGTGGGTGAAGACAAGAACCAGTTTGTTGGCGAGTGCATCAGTGTGGTGCTTTGGGGGAGGGTCAGCTTGGTGTTGTCAGTGTAGCTGCCTCTAAGATCTATTTTTGTGAAATTGCAGCTTGCTGCTCCTCTGCTTGTAGGTGCAGTGTGCATTTTGGGGGTCTCGGATGCAGAGTCACTGCAAGGAGTCTGTGTTCAGGAAGATTTGGAAGGTGCTTAATAAAGTCTGCAACCTTTGTGTGTTGATGGAAATTATCCAGCCTGGAGGGAAAGCACATGTCTCTAGTGACTGTCTGGCAGGTTGTGTGCATTGTATTGGTCGTCTCCGTCCAGTTCTTGGTGGAAAGTGGATGCATAGCCATAAAACAGTCCTTGTCTCTTAATGCTGCCATTTTATCTGGCCCAAAAAAATCTTTCCTTTGCTGTCAGCTCCACAGGGAGACTGCAGACGCTGGGATGGAAACTCAAAGTGCTGCCAGCAGCGCTGCCTGTACTTCTCCCATGTTTATGGAGCTCTGTTGACTAGTTTGTAGCTGCTGGGAGAAAATGTCACCACTTTACAGTAATTCCCACGCACAGAAAATACTTCTCAGCCATCAGGGCTGTAAGGCCTGCGGTACCGTGCTGGATGTGTGGGGACACATGGGACTGGAGGGAGCAGGCGGAGGCAGGGGATGGCCTGGGAGCTCTGGCCACCAACCCGTGCCAGAGTGACCTCCAGGGACCTTATGAAAGGCAGAGGGAAGGTATTGCTGGTGCTGAGCAGGATAGAGGGACACAACCCTTCCTGCTGCAGGAAGAAGGTGAATTAAATGCATCTCTGAAATGGGTGATTATCAGAGGGATGCTGCTTCCTCCTTCAAAGTTGTTCACCAGGGAAGCAAACTCTTACTGGCTGGCTGGCTGGCACTGGGTTTCAATTGCTTCACTCGTGCATTTGTGAATGTTTTAAAATTTTTTAACAAGTTTCTTCTTGTTCCAGGAAAAAAAAAGCATGGGATGGCACAAACTCAGAGTCTGATGTAAAACTCACTTTTATGCTTATTGCCTCTTTTGTTGCCAGTCACGTCACCGACAGTGTAGCTAAGCCCTTGGGCTTGTGAGAGAGCCTGCCTAGAGCTGGCAAGGAAGGCAGTGCTCCTCCTTGCTCTCCTTACTAATCCCCAGCACCCAAAACATGCTCCTGAACCCCTGAAACTCTGCATGCTGTGCTCCTGACTGCAGCAGCAATGTGGCAGGGCAGATTACTTTATAGTGAGTGTCTCTGACTGACAGTGTGTTCTCTTTGCCTTGCAGCTGTCCTCCATCGTTGAGATGCTGGAAAGTGCCTTTTATGGCTTAGACCTCCTGAAGCTGCACTCAGTCACAACCAAGCTGGTGGGTCGGGTGGAAAAGCTTGAGAAGGTAAGATGAGTCCAGTTCTCCTTTGAGATTGCTGCTTTCAGTGCGACTTGCCTCAAACCAAGTACTTAATACCTTTGGTGTGTTCAGAACCTTGTTCCTTTTGGAAGAAATGTTAATTAACTATTTGGCTGAAACTTAACAAGACCAAACTAGACTGTCCAACTAGCCTAAACTAGGGTCTCTGAGATAGATCTCCACTGTTCCTCACAGGCAGTACCCAGGGCATCACCATCCTCTCAGCCTCCCATGACCTTCTCCAGTTCCCCCCATCCCTTGTGGCCCAAACTGTGTGTGAGGTTCCAGCTGTGGCCTCACCAGAACAAGTACCTCCTTGGGGTCCAAAGGACCTTTTTATAAAGTTTTTTTCTTCTGTCAATTTTATGTTTGTACTGGTGTGATAGTTGCTCTCAACCAGGTGCTTTTATGCTGTTTGATGTGGGGTTGAGTGGCTCAGGACTGATGCTGGGACACGCTCACTGGGATAGCTGGTAGCCAAGGAGGTCAAATTCCTTAAGGACCAAGTTACATCTTGGCCTGCATTTGAAAAGAGCTGAACCCTCAGCACTGCTAAAAAGATAGATAAAGTACTTTCCTTTTTTTTTTTTTTTTTTTTTAGAGCAGCCTCCCAGTGAAATAATTTTCACTTCCATGCAGTTTAATATTTCTTTGGCTAGTACAACATAGGGTTTGCCGTTTGTTGAGCTGCACTCAGCTATGTAGCAACAGGTTGCCAGATTAAATACTGGAGTTTTCTCCCGTGGTCCGTATCTGGGACAGTAATTCCACATTCTTGTTGGAGTGGAGCAGTCCCGTTTGTCTGCAGCCAGGAGCTGAGAGGCGATGATTTATAAAGCCAAAATTCCACTTGCAAAGTGTTTCGGGAAGGCACGGCGTGCTCCATCCCGGGGTCAGGAAGGAGACAGCCGTGAGGAGCGGGCTTGCCTGGAGGGCTCTGGGTTTCCAAGCACGGTGATTGACCCAGAAAGGGGAAGAGGGGTCTTGAGCTCTAAAAATAACAAAGAATCAATGTTTTTGTTCGCAATCCCACCCTCTTCCTGTGGTTTAGCGTATTCTCCGGTTGTTACTTGGGTTTGCTGCCAAGCCTTTGCTAATCAGGGGAGAGGAGCGAGGGAAGTGGGACCTGTGCCACCAGTCCCATGCTGTCCATCCCTGTCGGGGACCTTTGCCACTGCGGGACTGGTAGCCATGGGTTTTGTGGTGGGGTTGAGCCCTGCCCCACGATATGGTGAGCCGGGCTTGGTTCAGAGCAAGCCAGACAGCTCGATGGTCTGTTGCTGTTTAGTATCCACAGTTAGCTGGATTTGGGATGATGGAGGGAACAACCCTTTTTCTGGTATCATTTATGGATCTGTGGTCTGCAAATTTGTCTCACCTTGAAACTACTTGCCCAAAAATATTGCTCTTAGACGTTGTCAGCTTTAAACAGATCAGGCCATCAGAGTGACACAGGCCATCAGGTCAGTGAGTTGGGGAGCACAGGTTCCTCAAAAACCTTGCTGATGGTCGAGTTGGAGGCTAAGGTAAGTATTAGGAGTTCAGGTATTGGCAGATGACCCAAAGGATTACTTCATGTGCGCTCAGCTTTGTACCAAAGTGAGCCTGGTGCTGCACAGGGGGGTCAGCATGAGTGGTCCTGGTGTCACTTGTCTGTCTGGGCATATTGGGGTGACCTTGTAGTGTGGCTGCTCTGCTCACAGCCTGTCACAGTGAGACAGATGGACAGAGTTAGTCTGGTCTGGCTGAAGTAATTTGGCCAGAGATGGAGCAATGAAGGTGTAGAAGTGGGGAATCCAAACATTTGGGTCTTCAATTTCCCAGATCTTGTAATGAGCAGTTGAAGCTGCCTGCAGGCACTCAGATGGGATGGAGGAGGACAGGAGAGGTCTGGGTCAGATGGAGATCTCCCAGTGCCACTGGGGCAGGGCAGAGCTGGTGCAGGCAACAGGTGCGAAATGCTTCCTGCGGCTGGCTTAGCACATAAATTCCTGTTGAGAGGAGGAGAAAGATCACACCCTGCATCAGCCGTGGGATCTGATACAAGGGACAGCTGAGATACTGAACAAGAGCCTGGCATCACTTCAAAGCACTGGCCTCCCAGGCGGGTGTGCTTTTGGCAGCTGCTCCCCAGGAAAGCAGCTGAGCAGCCTCAAACAGCATCACGGGCCAGGCTTTGGTGGTGCCTCCCCACTCAAGGGGAGGCAGGTTTTATCCCTAAGCAAGTCACAAGCCAAACCTTACACAGAATAAGTGATAAGGGCACGAGGCTGTTGGAATCAGGGATCATCCCAAAAGGAGGAGGGTGTTGAAGCTGCTTCTGCTCCTGCCCTGCTCCTGGGAGAGCATCATCAGGCCCCCTTTTCTTTTTCTTACTACAGCAAAATTCTTGATGAAAAGTCCCTGTGTTAGAGGACTCAGCCTTAAAATTGAATGATAAAGCTGTGACTCACAACTCCTGGGTGAAGACTGGGAGTTTGGTTACTCGTGGAGGGGGTTGGGAGTTAACTGAACTCAGGATTTTTGCAGAGATGAGAAGGTGTTGTGAGTTGTTTCCAGTATAACAAGGCATTTTACACAGTGTTAGTCAAGGGAATGAACACCCAAATACTTGGTCCTCAGAGCTAGTGCCTTCTGTAGCAAGGAAGTTCTCTGCTTTGTCTTTAGTTTGCAGCTGTTACATCAGCTGGCAATTTTGAAGCCACAGATGGAGGTCATGGTGGGTTTTAGGAGAAATTAATGGCAGGACAGATTGAAAGTGAAGGATCAGGGGGAACTGCCCCTAGTGTCTGTGTGAAAATGCTTTGATTGATGTGCCACCTATCCAAAGCAGTTGCCATTTAAGATGTAACAGACCAAGAAGTGATGAGCAGAGACTACAACAACCCCTTGGTGACAAGATGTGCCTATGGTTGGGGGACTGAGAATGGCAAGGAGGTCTGTCTGCCCTGGGCTGCCCAATCAGCTGCCCACCCCAACTGCCCCCAAGTCTGAGACAGCTTTCTGAGAGAAACTGCATATCTTCCTCTTCATAAATTCTCCCTCTCCTCTCTGGGAGCAGAGGGTGGTGAGCAAGAGCAGTCCCTAAGTGCAGGTGCTGCGTGGCCAGACAGCAGGTTCAGAAACCAGACAAGTGGGATGATGACTTTGAGGACTTGCCCTGGGGGTTAGGCAGGCAACATTCAGCCCCAGCAGGTTGGAACCGTGCTAGGAAACTGGGATTAATTAATGGGAGATAAACTTGGCTGCCACAGGCAAAGGACAAGGCTGGGACTTAGGATGTCTTGTCTTTTCCTCTTCCTTCTATGAGCTGGCCAGTGTGGCTGAAGATGGGTGTTGAAGAACCTCAAGGCCACTCTCCTGCTCTGTGGTATCCTATGGCAAAGAGTGGGTCTGGGATGTGTGCACCAGGGATGGAGTTTTCGGATTCCAGTGGGGTCAGGGGCACCTTCTTATCAGCTGAAGTGCTCCACAGAGAAGCCTAGCTGTGAGCCTGGGATGGGAGCACAGAGCTCACTGGCTCCTGGGCTGTTGTTTGGGGACTGTGGAGCATCCCTTGTCTTTACATGGGGTAAAGTCTCCTCTCTTGCATTTCTAGGGCATGTCCAAGAACTTCACACAAGAAGGCCACCAGGCAGGAGCCAATGTGGAGGAGGGTCTGCAGGATCCTCACCGCAGAGACAGGGAGAACTGCTCCAGCCTCATCACCAACAGCCTTGCCGACATCGAGAGCTCGCTGCAGCGGGATGCCGAGGCTGCCTACACGCACGCAGAGGTATGACCGCCCCAGAGGGCTGCACAGAGCGAAGTCGCTGTGCAAGGCAGCCCAGAAGATGTCTCCTGGATGTGGGCCCCCCAACAGGCCACCAGTCCAGGGTTATTTTCTTCTCGGCTCAGCTGACCCCCGTTTCCGTGTCTCTGGCTCCAGGCTGCTTCTCTCAGCACAGCCCAGCTGCTGCTGGTCTGTAGGAGGGAACAGGAGCAAGCTGCTCCCCGGGCCTCCCCCTTCCCGTGGGGTTGTTGGTTTTCGAGGTCAGCGGCGGCCGCGCTGCTTGGAAAGAGTGATGTCATTGCGGGGCCGGCCGGGAAGCGCTGGGAAACTTGGAGCCTTTCATTAGCAGGGCTTGGGGGCTCGGTGGAGGGACAGCCTGTCGCCCTCCCTCCCCACCCTGGGAATTATCCCTCCCCAGCCAGCCCCTGTGCCTGCCTGGCTCCAGGCTGAGAGTTGGGCATCTCGCTGGCTCTGGTACCTACCCCCAGACCATGGGGGTCCCTGCGGGGTCTGCCCAGCAAGGGGACATTCTCTGGCTGGGGCAGCAGTTCCTGTGCTGCCTCAGAGAGGGGTGAGAGGGGTGTTTTGGGAAAGGACCTACCCGGGGTGTCCTGAGGCCCTTGCTGCTTTGGTACTGCAGTGTAAGATGGCCTCACGCTGCTCTGGTCCTTACTGGGTGGCTTCTGGAGCATCCTGCCTTCACCCTCTGCCAGGGGCAAAGGAGGTGTTTGGGGAGGGGGCAATGGTCACTGCATCATTTCCAGCTCCAAACAGGGGTGCTCAGCTCCTGGGGGTGAGGACAGCTTGTGCATTTCCCCCCCTCCCCAGCAGCTGAGAGTAGGCATTGCAGGTCACACGTAGGCGTGGGCTCCCCAAGCCCCTGCAGGGAGAATGGTGGGCTCCCCACACAGGTGCTGGGGGTCGGAGGGTGGGAGAATGGCACTGACCACAGTGTACCAGTGCGCTCTGCTCGGGGGGAGACCCGTGTCCTGTGGCAGAGGGTGTCCAGCAGCCCCTCTCCTTCTGCTCCCTGGGCTGTGACCTGAGCTGGAGCTCCGGTGCCTGCTGGAGAGGAGCCAGCCCCGGCCAGGAGAGTGAAGTGCAGGCCTTTTATTACCCCGAGTGACCTCATTTCCCAATGTTCTCCTTTCCTCGCTGCTAATTGCAGCAGGGCTGCAGAGGAACCCTGAGCCTGTCTTCTCAGCCAAATGGGCACCGCGTCAACCTTCAGGCTGTCTTTCCGATTTCCTTTAATGAGATGAAATCTTTCAGGCATGAGCTGCGGCAGCTGGTGGCTGCCTCTGCACAGGGTTCCTGGTCCCTGCTCTGGGGGAAGCTCCTGGAAGCTCCCCCTGGGAGGGGGAGGTTCCCACTCCCTGTCCCAGGGGGCTCCCAGCCCCACTGGGAAGGTGCCTTCATCCTCTCTGCTCTTCTGAAGCATGTTGCACGCTCCCTACAGATCAGCTGCCAGCCTCGGTCCCTGGCATGCAAGGGGGTGTCTGAGGGATGGATGTGCAAGTGGTTGCAGTGAGGGGTGTACCCTGCTAATGCCACCCTGGGACCCCTTGCTCTGCTCTGCATCCCACCGCCCGTGCCTTTCTGAGCACCGAGTCCCAGGTTTTGCAGAGTGGCACTGAAATTCAGACAGAGGCAACACTGGTCTGACACTCCCGCTGTCTCCTGGGGGGTTTCCCACAGCAGAAGGGACTGAGATTGACCCCGAGAAAGAAGGGAGAACAGAGCATCTTACCCAGTGCTCAGCTGGCCAACCTGACCTGCCCAGTCCCCCAAAACATGGCCATTCTGGCCCATCCCGTAACAGCCTCCTGCGTCTCCTCCAGGGCAAATATGAAGAAAGATTCCTGAAAGATGAAACCATCTCCCAGCAGATCAACTCTGTTGAGTCCCTCCCAGAGCTGCATCTCTCTCCAGAGGATGAGAAGCCCAAGCAGCTCTTGCAGAGGAAGCTGCACATAAGGAGCCGGCCTCCTTCCAAGCCAACCATTGTCCGAGGGGTCACCTACTACAAAGCCCAGTCCACCGAGTCGGATAATGACATTGAGGAGCAACGTGAGTTGGGTTTGTAGCCAACTGGGATAGCTGTCTGTGTCCCACTATCTCCTGTCTCCTAGTCCAGCCTTCTCCCTTGGGAACCTGTGGGCAAAGTGTGTAGGGCCATCATGAAAAGGAGAGCTTAGAGGCAGGAGGGACAATTGGTACCTCACTGCTCTGCAGCTCTTAAGCCCTGCACAGAGGAGCAGTGTGGTGGTGTTATTCCATGGAAAATCCCTTGCAGCTAAGGAAACAGGTCACTGCTGTGGCTTAAAACACCCAGCACCAGCACCTTTCCTGAAAGTAAGTGCAACTTTATTTACACACATTAGTCCTGCAGATCCACCTGCCTAATGGCATCCCGGGAGGTTTGTGCAGTGGTTGTGGTGGCAGGGAGGCAGCTCAGAGTGGTGGCCGCCTGTCCTGCAGCTCAGCAAGGTGCTCCTCGTGGCTCTGGACACAATGAGAGCCAGGGAACAAGCCACCAGGGCAGCATGGACAAACAAAGTGCCCTTTCTGCACAGAGCTAGCTCAGCGGTGAGGTCGGCCAGCACAGGCGTGTGAGGGTTTGATGAGATGAGGAGGAGCAAAGGGCACAGGTGGTCACGTCCTGCTCCCCTCAGACTGAGGCGGTGGGGATGGATGTGATATGGTCTCACTGACCTCCTAATGTGGGCACCATCAGTCCCCGCCCATCATCCAGCCCTTCTCCAGCTAGAAATTAAGAGGAAAATCATGTGGATTTAGTAAAAGAAAACCTGAATGGAGGAGCCACAGATGTGGGCTAGGTGGAGAGGGACAGTAGGGTACTTGCTCCCCCTTGTTCTGGGGCTGACACCTGTGCCTGTGTTTGGCAGCGGATGAGCTGTTCAGTGGGGACAACACGGTGGACCTGCTGATTGAGGACCAGCTCTTGAGGCCCAGTGGCCGGGCAGGTGAGGGTGTGAGGAAGCCCTCTCCAGTGGGATGGCCACCCACCCCTGACAGCGATCCCACCACCCCACCGGCTGCTGACACGTCCGCAACAGCCACAGTGCCCCTGTCTCCTGCCATGTCCACCGTGCCCACACCAGACCCCACCACTGTGAGCCAGCTGACAACCACCCCGGAGACCTCAACTGCCCTGGCAGGACTGGCAGAAGAGGCAACCCCACAACTACTGGCCTTGGCCAGCACAGTGGCGACCACAGCCTCGGAGAGCCTGCCCACAGCCACCAGCGTTGTCCCCAGCCCTGCTGTGGACACCACTGCCGGGACCTTGAGTGACATGGGGACAAGCCCTGCCCTGGAAAGCAGCCCAGGAGCTTGGGGACAGGAGAGCACCCCTGCGACGCCGGTCAGCCCCACCATCCCTGCCACACCAAAGCAGGCCCTGGAGGAGGAGGACATCAGGAACATCATTGGTGAGTGTTTGCAGGTCCTGCAGCAATCCAGCTGTGCACATGGGAGCTGGCTCATGTCCACAGCATGTCCTGCTAAGTGCCACACACCTGGATTTGATCATGGGTGGGAGGTGTCATGGAGATGATGGCTGGGCAAGGCTTTACTGGGGCACCAGATTTTACTTTTGTTAACTTTGTGGAACCTACTGCAGTCCCTTTCCAGTTTGGGGGACTGGACAGGGCAGGAGGACACCTCCTTGGAGATGGATCTGGGACAGGTCTCAGTCAAGGCAGGGACAAGGCTGGGACCCTGGGCACCTCTTTGCAGGATCGGCTTCGTGATGCTGGGCCTCGTGAGGCTGAGCCCAGGCCAAGGCAATGGGGGTACCTGCTGGGTGGGCAGGGAGATGGAAGGGGGTGATGCCCACAGACCCCCAACAGGAGTGGTGAGAGCATGGCCACCCTGCCTTGGGCCTTGCAAGCCTCTCTCTGCCTGCACAGGGCGCTGCAAGGACACGCTGTCCACCATCTCGGGGCCCACCACTCAGAACACCTATGGGCGCAATGAGGGGGCCTGGATGAAGGACCCCCTGGCCCGGGAGGAGCGGATCTATGTCACCAACTACTACTACGGGAACACGCTGGTGGAGTTCAGGAACCTTGACAACTTCAAGCAAGGTGGGCTTGCGCCATCCTCAATGCTACACTGGCCACCGCTTGGCTAGTCCAAGTAGCATCCCCATTCCCTGGGATGCTGCACCATGGGGGGGATGCTCTGCCCGGGGACCCTCTTCTCTTGAGCACCAGTACCCAGTGTGGGGTTCAGAGCATGGGGAAGGTCAGGCTGTCCATGGTGGCTCTGGACTTGCTTGTCACACTGCCAGGCTGCGGCTGGTGGCTAGGGAGGGAGTGCAGGCAGGGCTGGGAGCAGAGGGTGCTGGGGGCTGCTGTGGTGGGGCCACCAACCCCAAAGCAAAGGGAGGGTCTCACCAGCAAGGTGTCTCTGCCCTGCAGGGCGCTGGAGCAACTCCTACAAGCTCCCGTACAGCTGGATCGGGACGGGCCATGTTGTCTACAATGGTTCCTTCTACTACAACCGGGCCTTCACACGCAACATCATCAAATACGACCTGAAGCAGCGGTACGTGGCTGCCTGGGCCATGCTGCATGATGTGGCCTATGAGGAATCCACCCCATGGAGGTGGCGGGGCCACTCGGACGTGGACTTTGCCGTGGATGAGAACGGCCTGTGGGTCATCTACCCGGCCATCAGCTATGAGGGCTTCAACCAGGAGGTGATCGTGCTGAGTAAGCTGAACGCAGCCGACCTCAGCACGCAGAAGGAGACGACATGGCGGACAGGGTTGCGGAAGAACTTCTATGGGAACTGCTTTGTCATCTGTGGGGTCCTGTATGCAGTTGACAGCTACAACAAGAGGAACGCCAATATCTCCTACGCCTTTGACACGCACACCAACACGCAGATCATCCCCCGGCTGCTCTTTGAGAATGAGTACGCCTACACCACGCAGATAGACTATAACCCCAAAGACCGCCTCCTCTATGCCTGGGACAATGGGCACCAAGTCACCTACCATGTCATCTTTGCCTACTGAGCCCCCCTCGCCACAGTGGGGCACTGCAAGCCAGGGGTCACCAGCACCTTTTTATTATTATTTTTATTGTTATTATTGTTATTTTGTACAAATCAAAGAGTAAATGATGGGTTTTTTTGTTTCAAGATGGTTTTTTTGTTTTGTTTTGTTTGTTGTTTTTTTTTTAAATGGTGGATTGTAGATCAATCCCCAGCCAGAACCACCGCCTTCGTCTTGGCTGTAACCTTGCTTCTGTTTTCCTTTCTTTTGGGGAGGGTCCCTCCACTGTGAGGACAGACCAGCCTCTCCTGCCCACGGAGGACGAGGTGGCCCAGATGTGGTCTTCCAAATGTGGTTTATAACTAAAGGTGATCACCAAGAGACCCAGAACCATTGCAAAGCTGGCCTTTCTGCTGCAGGCACCCGGTGCCAGGGGGACAATGAGGTCTGCTTGTCTGGTGGAGAGGCTGTGTGTCCTGTGGGAATGTCCCCTCTCTCAGGAACATCTTCCCAGCCGATGGCCAGCAGGCCCTTCAAGATCCTGCTGTACAATGGGGCTGCGAGTGCAGCCCCGGCAGCCCCTGGGACTGGCACTTTTACACCGAGGACTGGCCCCTCCAGCTGGGGCTCTGCCCTTTGCAACCTGCTCGGGGGGGCTAGGAGATCCCTGTGCCCCAACTCGCACATGGAGTGAGCCAGCAGCGGGAGGGGGACACTGTAAATATGTGTAGATGGCTTTTGTTTGTCCATTTTGTAACCCGAAATACTCCCCTCTGGCATTTGCCGGGCGAAGGCTCTGTTCTGCCAGGCGCTGGGCTGCCTGGGCAGGGAGCTGTGGGGCTGGGGGAGCCCTGACTCCCCATCCTGCTGCCGCTCCCTCTCCCGCAGGGTCTCAGCCCTTGTCCCCTCACTGCCGTGCTTGCCCTGGTCCCAGCTGTTGGCCACTGGGCGCCCATCACAGAGGTACCAGCCCTTCTAGCCCGGCAGCATCTTGTATTTACCTGCCGTCAATAATAAAAAGATCAAGTACCTTTGCATCTGTCTGGGTCTTTCTTTCTCTGGGTGCAGGAATATGCACTTGGGGTTTTTTTTGGTGGATTTTAGTCGCTTTGGGGAGTGCCAGTTTGCAAACCAAGTGGCAGCGATGCATGCTAGCAGGAGGGGATCTCTGGGGTGGGTCTCTGGACTGCTTGTGCTGGGCACCATGACTTGTTGGGGTGGCCGTGTCCAGCCCTGAGAGAAGAGTTCGGCTGTCACAACTGTACTTGCCTCAGGTCACCAGGGGCTGTGGCGACTCGCTCTCCCCATGGGCTCCTCATCCCCAGGCTGTGGGTGAGCAGGGTGCCCCCTTCCCAGGGGCAGGAAGTGGCTTGGGGAGGGATCTGGGTCTATTTACCTTAGGCAGTTACAAGGCTGAGCCAAGCAGAGCCACCCCACAGCCCAAGAGCCCCTTGAGACTATGTTGGCCTTCTCTTTTGCTGAAGTAAAACAGTATTAACAAGAAAAAAATCAAAATAAAAGAACCATTTTATTGCCTTCATTGCTAGGGACACAGCGAACAGAAATACACAGGGGAAGAGGTGCTCTCCACCACCGGAGCCCGCGGGTGCTGGCTGAGGACAGTCCCCGAGTCCCCAGCAGCCGCCCTTTCCAAGATGCCCAGGCTGTGCCAAGCTCAGCCAGGTCCCTTCCACGACTCCCTGGCGGCGAATGCCCCCCCCGGCCCAGAGCAGCCGACTGCCCCTGCCCGGGGCTGCGGGGGAGCTGCGTGCCTCCGGCTGGGGCACTGCCGGAGTTTTTATTTTTTGAGTATTGTGTGAGCTGGCCCACAGTCAGGTGGGGCCGGGGCCAGGAAAACAGAACTGGTGCGAGGAGCACAGCCAAACCCCTCGCCGAGCCCGGCCGCTTCCCAGCAGCGAGCGCCGAGGGGAACGGGGGGCCTGCGCTGACTACGTGGCAAAGGGCAAAAAACTTTTCCGTAGTGTTGCAAGGCACATACTTTACAGGGGTGTATTGCTCCTCACCCTCCTCCTCACCTCCCCCGAGCTGTTTGTCTTGTTGCAGGATCAACCTTTATTTCCTTAACACGCACACACAAAAATAATAATAATAATAAAAACATGTGAGCCAGCCAGCGGTGCAGACAATGGAGGCCAGGCAGCGGGGCTGGCAAAACGAAGCTCACCATCATCTGTGCTAACTGTGAAAGGGGAAAAAAAAAATAAAAAAAATAATAATGTAACATGCTGAAGTGATTAGGAAAGGGCAATGCTCTGCTGGTGTCTCATCCCAGCCGAGCACCGTGCTGGAGCCCCTCCGCCCCACTCCGGCCCCGGCCCCAGCGCCGGCCCCGGCCCCGGCCCTGGCCCTGGCCCTGGCTGACAAACTTGGGACCAGTTAAAAGAGCCCCGCAGCCGGCTTTGTAACGGCGGCCGCCGCTTGCAGCAAGAGCCATGTCTAGTAGCTCGGTGCTCGGGGGCAAATGGCAGGCTGCCCTGATGCTTGATGGGTGGGTATCAGCGCTGACATGGCAGAGAAGGGGTGTGTGGGTGTGAGTGTGTGTTTCAGGAGGAAGGAGCCGTGTCCCACTGAACTGAGGCAGCTCTTCTGCCCCACAAGTGCCAGCGCCGCTCTGTAGGCTGTTAGCTGTGAAAAGCATTAAATATCCCATACAACAAAATTAAAAGCAAATAAAAAACAAAACCCACGCAAATAAAAAACAAGGGTGAAAAAGGAAAAATAAACCAACGACAGCAGTACAGTCTTTACAAATGCATGTGCCACAGTGAATCACCACCCCTAGGCCAAGCCCCAGCCTTTTGCCACGCAGCCGCGTGGGTTGGGGTCAGCGGCAGCAGTCCGTGGGCCAGCACACGCAGGTGAGGGGTTGTGCCCCTCATGGAGGCCACACTTGGTGGCAGTGATGGATGGTCTGCTCGTAGTGCTTTGTCTGTAAATGTGGGTTCACACCACCCCACTGGGTGGCCAGGGCTGGGCTGCCCCACAGCCCCATTGCAGGGAGAGCACATGGGGAAGGACTCTGGGGCAGGTGTGTGGTGTTCATGGGGGTGATGAGGAGGAGCAGGGCTGTCTGGCCAGGCTCAGCACAGCCACTCTGGCAGAGAAGGGAAGCTTCTGCTCCTGGGGTGCAGGTGACAGGCCTGGTGTGGGGTGCAAGGCTGTGGTTCTCCTTGCACTCACAGCTCAGATCTGGACACCACTTCTCCTGCTGCCCTGAGAGCCCTGTGGGGAGAGAAGCTTGATCTTGAGCCACAAACACAAGACAGTGCAGCAGCATCTCTAGGCAGAACCCCAGTGCTCAGCACCCCACCTCAGGAGATGGTTTAATGGGAAAAAAACCACAAACAACAACCCAAAAAACCCCAAACCCCAACAAACTCAACCCCACAATTTCGGACAGTGCATAAGTATCAAGGATGTCCCATGACCCTCCAGTGCTAGTCCCAGGCACTAGATGCTGATGCCAATACCTGGACTGCAGCAGAGTGTATCATCACCCACACTCCTGGCACTGGGCATCACATGCTGCGTGGGTCTCCCAGGCCTGTCCCAGGCGAGGGGGCAGCTGAGATGTATAAACCCTGGGCAGGTTGTGGCTGTTGGGTAGGGTCAGGCACAGGAATGGGCAAAGTGGGGTCTGCCCTTGCTGTGCCGATGTGCCAGGAGCCCCAGGAGCCCCAGGAGCCCCCCAGCGACGGGACTCAGTCTAGCTGCAGGACCTGCTGCATGCCAGGTGCATGGGCTCTGCTGCAGGAGCTACTGTAGGGATTTGACAATAGCCCTCAGGGCATGGGGAGTCTCTGGGACGGAGGGAGACGCGCTGTAGAAGGTGTTGGTGTGATTTCTGCGCTGCTCTCGGAGGTACGGAGGGACAGATGAGCTTTTGATGTGGAGGATCCTGGTGTCCATCACTTCGCAATCGATCTGCATCATCACCTCGTAGTCTTGCCCATTGATCACATTTTCTGCGAAAGTAGGAAAAAAAGAAAAGAAAAAAAAAGGCAGAGTTAGCTCTGCAAGCCAGTGACCCAATGGCACCAAAGACAGAGCTTTCTGGACCATTTTTTTTTTTCTGGAGCAGGAGCTGGAGGGGGGAAGTCCTTCCTCTTTGCAGCTCTACACTTGGAGCTCCATCTCATACAGTACAGCCCCAGCCTGCTTGTGACACCTCAGAGGACCCAGGCCACACTTAGCATGTACAGTCACACCTACAAATTAATGTCTTGTCTTTTCCACTTCTTCATCTGCACATAATTACCTATGGAGTTTGCCTGTATAAAATTTATAACTGAACTGTTGGTTCTTGAGCCACTGAAGCATAAGGGTGAATGAAGAGTGGGCTTATTTAAGAAAGCTGACTGTTTCACCTTCTTTTTATTGGTTTAAGAATACTGTATTCCTCTTGACACTGAGGATCTAGAGGAATTTCTTCACCAGATTATTAATAAAAAAAGCCAAAACGCTCTCTCTCAAAAGAATTAACTGCACCTCATTACTGTGCTGGCCTGGCTGTTGTACTTGTATGACAAGGCCATTACCCCTGAGAGGCCCCCAGACATGGGGAGACCCAGGCCAGCACATGGGACCCCGGCGCAAGAGCACGCAGGGCTGCATCACCTCGGCACAGCCCCAGGCCAGCCATGTCTGCTGCTGCAGGAGCTCCTGGGCTTGCAGGCAAAGGCTGTGCACATGGCCAGCATCTGCTGCCTGGATTTAAAGGTGGGAGACTATTCCCTGCATAGACAGTGTGTCCAGGAATGCAAGAGCTGAGATCAGATTTCCAGGCACGACCAACCCTTGCTTTTCAGAGTCAGAAACGCTGCCTGCCTTCATCAGGCTTTTCTTTCTGTGCTGAGGAGGATGGAAGATCACCTAATGGAAAGCGTATGGACTGGAGAAATACGCTATACATTACTAATTTTTACTGTTTTCCTGGATTAACTCTGACTCTGGATGACAGCTGACAACTGCAGCCGGACCCTCTTGTACCCCACGCCACCTGTAGAAGCCATTAGATCAAGTATGTCTGGTAGAGTAATGAAAAGCAGGAGCAAACCCTTGCTAAGGGGGCTGAAAGCCTGCAAGGGAAATCAAAGCTCCCACCTGCAGAAGTGAAATGGAAAAAGCTCTGTATGTGCCACTGAGTGACTGAGGCCAGCAGCAGTCCATGTCTCTGTACTGCTGACCCAAACACCCGGACAAGCCCTCATCCCTCCTGGCCACAGTGTTGCTGATAAAGCTTTGGGTGCTGTGTCCCCAGTTGGGCCCGTTTTTGAGGCCATCCCTCCAATTCACCCCTTCTCTCATCATTTGGATGTGCTCTTGGTTCTCACCCAACAGACCTAGGACTGGTATGGGCTGATGGCAGTGCTCAGGACAGGGGCTGCACGGGGCAGCTGGGGGGCACAAGGAGAAGCTCTGTGTGTGTTTGTGTGTGTAAAGGCCTGGCCTTTGGGCTGGAGAGAGTAAACAGGAACAGATCGGTTCCCTGTGACACAGGACGCTGAAAACACAGCTCCTCAGCTCTCACGTTGCAAAGCTGACAGTCTGACAGGACCCCAGCCACGTGAGAAAATGTACTCCAGAGCCACAAGTGGGTGAGGTGGGATGGGACGGTGGCCAGGGCCAGGAAAAACCCCTTGGTAAGGCAGCAAGACTTCCCCGTGTCTGCCCGCAGCGGCCAGCACAGAGGGCTATCATTAGGTTCCCTGGCACCACACAGCACGAAGGAGACCAGCACTCCCAGAGAGCAGCCCATGCCAGGGAGGGAGCTGCACTGCGTGGGTGGCAGCAGGGAGCATGGGATCCGGATCAGCCCATCTCAGCCAGCTGGGATCCCACTTCTCCCAGCGATGACCCAGGCTCCCCCGAGACTACGTGGACCATGATTAAGTAGGCCACAGCTCCGCTACTCTATGCAGGAGGGGCTGTGCCTTCTGAGGCCACCACCACTGAGAGAGCTGGGAGGACTCACACTCACAACGAGCGTCTCTGGCCAGCAAGCACGGAGGGGACTCCCACACCCAACTCAGGCATTCGCCCTGTGCATGTGAATTAGTGCAGGAGTGACACTTGGGTTAAAAGATAGGTATCTGATTCTTTCCCCTTTTGGGCTGGAGGCCCTACCAATGAAGAATTGCTGCAGGAAGCCTCTGCCAAGGGTCTCATCTCACAGGGATGAGGACAGTAGTGCAAGCGCCTCAATTCCCACTAGAGACAATTTAAGCAGCCTTTCTCGTTACCATTAGCATCAAAATGATGTAGAAGAGGAGGCGGGATTTTCCAGTTGCTGCTCAGCGATGCTGCTGGGTGCCTGGATCAGATCTGTTCAAAGGAGCATCCTGAAAGCTGTGCCAGCCCCAGCAGACCTGGCCACCATTGGAGAGCCCTGTCTGGTCCACCCCAGCCCAGAGGGTGGAGGGGCTGATGCTCCGCGTCAGCCCATGTGATGCTCTCAGGAAAACAACAGGCAAACGTGACCTGAATGCAGGCAGAGCAACCCGATGTTTGGAAAGACTAGCTCACTGTCAAAGGGGCAGGCATTGCAAAAATGATTCCACGTGGCTCCATCCCGAGCTTGATGCCATTAAACTGTTTCACGATTTGGACGAGGAATAGAGAAAATACTTACAAGATTTCTGGAAGATGCTAAACTGGAGAGATTTCAACCACCTTTGAGTACTGGATTAAACTGCAGTTTCAATAAAAGGGAGAGGCTGTCCAAAACGTTCAAGATGCATTTCAACCAACGCTCAGGAGAATTGGAAAACACGAGCACAAAACGGAGCCAGGAAGATGCACTGTAGAAGAAGCAGCTTGAGGACTGCAGAGGGTCACTGTGCACTGTGGGCACAAGCCAACAGAGTGACAGGACTAGAAATGATCAGACTGATTTAAAGAAAAACAGGTTTATCTTTGGCCAAGTTTCTAAAGATAATAAAATATAAGCCCTGGATGAAGCTACTTTGGGAGACCAGAGAGTCTTTGTGACTGGCAGTTTTTAAGGAAAGGCTGCCAGGCAAGACCTAGGATACCAGACCTCTCCGCTGCATGGGCACAGCCACTCGCAGTCGCTCATGGTCCCTCTGACCCTTTCTGTGAGCTGCAGGTACTTGTTCATGACTAAAGCCCCTCAGGGTGGACTGCAACCATTACAGAGCCCAAGTCCACAAAGAAGCTAACACAGACCAACCAAGCTGTGATGACTGTCCATCCGCTCTTTGCTCGTAACAAAGACAAGGGAGTGCAACTCGGGCAAAACCCTTTCTGTGAGATTTGAGCTGACATTTGCCACAGGGTAGAGAGGCACACCAGCCAGTGCCCCGGTTCAGATGGCAGTGAGAACACTGCTGTGCCATGTTTCCTTGATGATCAGTTTAAATCCAATGGCTATGGAGTTGCACATGTTCAGCTGTGCTATTCCTAATCCCTTGTCATCAAGTGGGCAGTATCTGGAGTAGAGCTGTGGGTTCATCCAGAGAACGTGTCAACAATTTTGCCTTGTAATTCCCGCATCAGATCTTTTCAAAAATAGCCCAGTCAGACTTCCTTCTCCCCTCCATGGGACCGTCCAGCAGTACCAACATCTGGGAGATGCCAATGGAGCACAGAGTTTTCGAGTGAGGCCATGATGTACACTGAGCCTGGCATGTGGCCAATCCCTGGGGGGGGTCAGGGTACGTAACCAGTGCCTTCTCCCAACACTGGGGTCATCCCTGTGCTGCACCCATCCCACCACCCAGACCTCTGCAGGGAGGTGGACACGGGCTGGGGTGTCTGCAAAGGCAGGATGACACCTCAAAGTTGCTGCTGGCTGGAAGGTCAATGCTGCCAACCTGTGCTACAGCTTAACTGTCCAGAGCAATGGTGACATTGAATGATTTCTAAAGTTTTTTTTGTGCTGAATTACCTATGACTGATGTTTTGTGGGATTACATAAGTGAAAACACAGGAACGGATCTCCTGTAGAGGTGTCTGGATTTATAAATAGATTTATTGCTCCTCTTTGAAGTTCAGAACATACAGCCATTCACAGGGCCTCAGGCACAAGAAGCTATCCTGCGCAGGCCAAAAGGCTGTGTTGCACTTAATTATTTGTTAACAGGTTTAAAAGCCTTGTTTCAGATGAGACACTATTTCAAATTAACAGCAAAAGTAATTGTGTCAAGCATTGCTGTTCTCTGACTGCACCTCCTCCAAGAGGCTCGCTGGCTCTCACAGACTGTACCCAACTCCCAGCACGAGCTTGGTATAGGGAACAGAAATTTAATTCCCCAGCGCTGCTCTCCAGGATTTATGGCAGCTTCTCTTAAAAAAAACACGTGTTGCAAGACCCAACTGATGAAAGCTGAAGTCAACAGTCCAAACCAAAAACGTTTAGCAAATCAGGCTGAGGCTAATGACTACTGTTACAAATTACCCAAGACAATGGAAGATTTTCTTCGTATTTGAAGTACTAGATTTTCAAAACTGGCTTATTAGAAAGACCATAAAACCAAAATTCTCATTCTCCCCTCCATACTACTGACACATAACAACCAGTTGAATGTTCAAATGACCACCTTTGAGATCAAGCACCTATTTCTCTAAGAGATGCTGTACTAGAGAAAGGCAGAAGACAGGCAGAGGGCTTGACAGACAGGTAATGAAAAGCTTAGGTTCTGTTCCTCAGAACAAATGGCTATGTGAACTGTCTCTCTAGACTTAAAATCTATACACATCAGTGGGCTGTTTGGCCCTATGGATGTAGTCACAGGACAGGAACAAGGTAGTCTGCTAATCTACCCTTTCCCGCTTCTATGCACACTCCCTCAAAAACAGGAAAATGCTTGTTTTGAAAAACACACAATTAGCAGAGAGGTTGCAATAGAGCTCCCCTGAAATACGACCTGACCTTGTGAAGTGTTTTAAGGCTGTAACCAACCACTGTGGAAGAGCTTTGCAGCTTTCTGAAGATGTGCTCACACCTTCGGTACATTGATAGAGCCTTGTTCTACCAAATAAATAAACTATGAATTTTGTCTTACCCCAGCAGTTCCACCCAAAAAAAGAGTCTATGAGACCAATACTGTACAATTCAGGGCCTGGGCTACTGATTTGACATCCACCAATCTTAAGACTCTTCTCTACTGCCTTTGCAGTAGATAACCCATGTACCTACTGTCTGGTTTTTCAGAAGGTGACTTGTAAAAGCGGTCAGAACATGCCTGGCTCTACTACCACACTGTGATCACTGAGTATACAGTTAAGCTCCTGTCGACCACACAGAGCTGGACTTGCTTCTGCTGGTAAGATACAGGGAGGGAAATCACTTGCCTCATCTTTACTTTAATTTTACTTTAATTACCAGTAAGGCTAGAGAGTCATCCCTTCCTCATAAAGAACAGCACAGAGGGAATTTGCTATTCATGAAACCAGTATAGTTGATGTCAATGTCAGGTACCGGGGAATTATCTTTGTGTAAAGTGATGCAAAGCCACCAACTCTTTTAAAACTATCTTTGCTGAACAGCTACTCACACCCTTTATACTTTCTACATTTCCTTCTATCAAGGAAATTTGTTTCCCCCACACCATGTTGATTTACACTTATGCCCCCTTCTGCAACCCCGTTTATCACACCAGCAGAAACCCAGGAAACTTTCAAAGAGTCACCAGATGAGTTCCAGCACCTGGTTCTTTGTGCTAGCTGCACCAAGCTGATGATGCTAAAGTTTGGTTTAAATAAGGACTTAGCACCAAACTACCCAAACAATTTATAGCACAACCTGCCCTGGCCCAAAAGAGAGCTTATGTGTAGGGCAGCACAGAGTTCAGAAAGCACAAGCTCCAGAAGAAGATGAGGGCACCAGCTGCACGCAGCTCTGGGGTGACCTGTTGAAGGGCTGCAGCTGTCCCCAGACATAATTCAGAGGGCATTCTCCACTCTGTCACTTCTGCAATCTTCCATCTCATCACCACTGAGCAGCCAGTGACTGACTGTCCTACCCAGCACATCTGGACAATGTTTCCATCTGAAGGGTTGGTGTACACTACCAAATAAGTATATAAATGAAGCAGTGTTACTCTAACAGCTACAAAGACTAAAAATACACTCGCTGCAACAACGCAGCAGGGCTCCTAAAACATTTACAGATTTGCTCATCAAACAGGATTATTTGAGGCAAGGGAGAAAGTTATATTGTGATCCAAATAACATCTCTTTTTAAAACCAAATTCCTGCTTGGAACTATTTCCAAACAAACCAGTTGCAAATGGTCTCACCTCTGTGGACTCCATAATCCCTGACACAGCTTAAGTGAGATCCCAGGCATTTCAGTTCTCCAGGTCTCCTAGCACCCCTTGAACAGCGAGCCATACCCCTGGGTCTATGGGCCTACAGGAACGGGGCCATGGCCAGAAACACTGGATCCACATAATCAAAGTCACTTTGATGAGCCACAAGCTAACACCAAGGAGACAGGATCTCTCCCCAGGTCAAAGCTGCTGGAGCATTGGTGACAGGGGCTATCAAGGGGGACAAATACAGGCATGAGGGTTAAACGAGAAAACTGGAGGAAAACAGTCTCTCTGTGACCTCCCAAGTAAATAATGGACCCAAAGGATTAATTGGCTCTGGCTGTGGGTGAGGAGCACAAAGTCCTCTGAGCTTACATGAGTATGTGATTTTTGGAGAAGACCAATGCCTGCCAGGCCAGTGCCACCAAGGGCACTGTGCCAGATGGGCTTTGCAGTACCTGGTCCAGACTAGGAGGTCTCAGGGAGAAGGAAGGAAAGTTGGCTCTTCCAAAGGACCATTTCCCACTTGATCTCCCACCTCCCTTTCCAATCTTCTTCCATGCTGCATGGTCACTTTCCTCTAAGAGAAAGAACATGAGCTACAGAGGAGAGGGCACAGTGTGGATCTACTGTGGTTGCTCTTGTTTTGGAGAGGGAGACAATAGCCATGTCAAGAAGAGAAGATCAAAATCACCAGTGTTGGCCCTCCTAGGCATATCACTTAAAGTTCCTTCAGCTAGAGTATTTCTCAGACACACTGAGACATTTTTGACAGCAGTGGCTGTTCATATCCGTGTTGTTGTATCCTTGCTGCAGGATGGCCGTATTAAAACTTAATGCTATTAAGAAGGGGAAATAATAAAAAAAACCCCAACAAACAAGAGAAAACAAAGACAAGGGGCAAAGCAGTTGTGCTGCACAGAAAGCTCTCATGGGAGTGAAGGACAGAGGCTGGAGAGAGAGCAACTCTGTTAGGCAGAACCATTCCATGCCTGCTTGGGAAGCACAAGAAGTCTAAACAAACTCCTCACACAGCCTGCAAATACAGACATAGCTACTTATTAGACAAATAACTGTAAACAGGAGAGTTGCCTAAAAATGCATTCCAGTAGAGGCTTCTTTCAAGGAGAAGGGCTGGAGGGCTTGTCCCAGGAGAGCATGTAGGGGAATGTTTCTTGTGAGTGCAGCAGGGAGGGACTGGGAGGCATGGGCACATTCCCTTTGGTCCCCACCTAGGTTCCTTAGGTCCCCATCCTACAGATGCTGTTAAAGCTGGAAAACCTTTCTGATCCTATGCTACCTTTCATTTTAAATGCTAGCAAGCTACTCCTTTTCCCACTGTGCTGGTGAACTGGTTGGTCTCCTTTTCTAGCCTTGGTACCGCCTAAAGATGGCTGTTCTACAAAGGCTGAAGAACAAGGTCCTGGAAGCAAAGTCTCATCCAACCTGTGACCAGTAGCAGAAGCAAAAGTCAGGGCAAACATGTACTTTTGGTTATACATGAAATAGCAAGTACCTGCTTTCCAGACACCTTATCTACACAATTCATGGTTCTTCAGGTTCTGCTATAACCCTTCCCTCAGCCGTTGCTGTCAAATTCAATAGTTGCTGTGGTGGGGAAGCTATTACCCTACGTGTTCATTCCTGTTGCTTTTTCTCCTGTATTTTTCATTGTTTCATATATCTATAAACATCTATGACCAAGAATGCATAGTATTGAAGATGGGGATTTAGCAAGGATGTAAAGATGGTTCATGCTTTGTTTTCCACTCCCTCTCTAAAAAATTATATTGCTTTTCTTCCCTGTCTAAGCTGATGCTTTGGGGAAGGATGCGCAGTGGCTCTCTGAGCAGTAACAGCTTGGTTACCTGCCACTGGATGGTCCGGAGCACTTTTATAACGTAAATTCTTTTGCATATTTTCACACCAAACTTTACCTGCTAGACAGAATTTCACTCCTTCCCAACATCTTCCAGCTGTGCCTGGAAATGTAGGAGCAGGAACCTCAGCACAGACCTGTGTGGGAGTCTACTGGTGTCATCCCCCTCACTGAAAAATGTGACCATGTTTCCACCTTTCATTTATACCTTTTATGGAGAAATCAAACCACAAGTAAGCCTTCCCTCTTGCCTCACAAAAACTTTCTTTATTTTAGCAGGTTCTGAAAATTACTTTTTCCCAAGTTTTTTGAACACTCAGGTATGCTATTGTGCTGAGGAGACCACCCTTATCCTCACACTCGCTATCCCTCTGAGGCCTGTGATGGAGCACTAAGGCAGGACTTTCCTCTGCAGAAGCTGTGCTAGCTCCTCCCAATCTATCAGACATCCTCAGACACGCTCAACTCTCACAGATTCAGCCAACTTGTGCAACAGTGAGACTTCATTCTTTACAGTTCCTGAGGCCATTTTATAAAAATTTGCCTTGTCACTCGCCATTCTGCTGATAATCATAAAGCCTCAGTGGTTAACATCAGCAAAAGAACTTTTTGCTTATTCCTTCAACAGTGCTGACTTCTAGTGCTCTTTCACACCTTGGTCCTCTGCAGGCACTAGAGATTCCCTGGCAGGCGTCCTCTGAAAAACGTTTTCATTATTTTTTTATGCCTCAGGCACTCTGTTCCTCAATATCTTTTTTCTGGCTTGAGTTCTTACGGTTTGACGTTTAATCTGCCAGAAATAGTGCTCTTTTTTTCTATTCCCTCATTTGGCTACAATGTCTATTGTTTAAAAGATATCTTTTTACTTCTATGAATTTTCTTTAATGCTACTTAAGCCTGTTGGATTTTGTAGGGTCTTTTGTAGGGACTTTTGCACCGAGCTTTTAATCTTTAATCCATTTTCCTACCATTTGCCAGCATTTTACCCCATTGTTTTTTCTTTCCTATTCTCATTTAGCCCTTCCCTTTGAACCATGCAGCATGTACTTTACCATTTCAATTTGTAGGCACTCACTGATAAAATTAATTTAACTATTTGACTTCATTTTTTTCAAGGGACAGCATCACTTTTTCATTGACATACACCTTACCTATCACCCAGGATCACTTGTATCCTGGTGTGAGTGCCTCACTGATTTAAGAGCGAAGGCTGGTGTGAGCCTGTATTCACTTACAGCTGAAACGTCTTTATAGGTTGGATGACATCCAAAGAGTGAGCTGAATTTTCCACCTGTCTCACTTGGATACATAAAGTTACCTCATTTATTTAGGTACTGTGATCAGCTCTCGCTTGTAGAAGAGTATTTTTAACACCATCTCTGTGAGGCTTCTGTCTGTGTGGGGTGAGCACTTTCCTCCACATGAGATTCTCTGATTCAATGCGTTTGCCAGTTAATTAAAAAAAAATCATCTACATACGCTGCAGAGTGCCTGTCTGAACCCACCACACTAATAAAAGTGACACGTCTGTTTCAAAGATTTCTGTTTCCCAGCTACAGCAACAGGAGATTTACAGCTTTACTGTAGGAATCCTGCTCCAAACCAGAGATGACTCCTTCCTCGTGGCGAGGGGCAGTTTGGGCTGGCAACCTCTCCATCCACACTCACCCAGAAGGCGTTTGTGCTGTACTGGGATATGCCATGGTCTTTGCACCTAGGGCTACTATAGAATAAGACAGGATGGACGCAGATGATTTACAACGGAGTGGTGGATGACTGAAATTGAAGATGTTCTTCAGATGCTCAGGATGTGTTATTCAAATGCTTTCCTACAGCAACCCTGCTACAAAGGATCAAGCCTGGGGACACCCAGGAAGCAAACCAGAGATAAGCTGGACTGGACGAAGCAGGTGAGGAAAGCTGCGTCGTGGAGGATTAGACCTGGGATGCAAGAAGGTGGCAAAGGCCTCCCGGCCCCACTGGCAACAGTCTCCTTAGAGACTGCAACCCAAACACTGAGAAAGACTCTCTTGGACTGCTGTGTTTTTACTAATCTCTAGGTTTACTCCAGAGATGCTCTCAAGACAGAACTCATAAATGTGAACCTCCTCTACCAGCTCTGTAATTTCTTATGTTCTTACAGGGTGAGCTCATTATGGATAATTATGTTTCAGATCACTGCAGAAATAAAGAGCTACCAGTAATCAGAGTTGGCCCGTGTATCACAAACATAAAACTGTGTTTGCCGCCACTAATTTAACACGAGGAGGAATTATGTAATCTTGAATTTACAACATTTGAAAATGTATTAAGGCAGATCAGCTGGGCTCAAGGCTAGAATTACGATGTGCTGCACAAACACAGGTCACTGTAGCCAAGATGGTGATGGCAATCTCACAGATCAGGATGAGTATTTTCTCTTAGCTTTGCGGCACGGCTCTCGGGCACAGAGCTCTGTAAAGCTGGGTGGGAGAGCGCTCCTACCCGGCAGTATCAGCATTCGGAGTCAACCAACACCCTGAAGAGATGGTCTCTGCAGGTCCGCGCTGCATCTCCATACTGGCATCCATACTGGCACCTAATGCTATGGGTTTCTTTTCTTTTTTTTTTTTTTTTTCTACTTTGTGGATTTTATGTAAGAGTGTCTTTTATATGGAAAAAACAATCTGGCGTACTAACTCAACACTGGCAGTGGAAATACTAAGTATGAAGTCAAATTAATTTATGACTCATTCTCTGTCCCCTCTGTGAACAGTGTGTTCCCAAGAAAATGCCATCTGTAGCGTTTACCCTGTCTATCCAGGGAAGATCAGTCACATTTGGCCTCCACCATCACACAAAGCCCAAGAGATATTCTTTTTTGTATTAATAAAGGGGCAATAAGGCACAGAAGATCCTCTGAAATCATCTTCCTGTTCTTTTGAATACACAAAAATAGGTTACTCATTTAGCAATTTAGGTAAACAGCTCGTTATGAAAAGTCACTGGGGAATAAGCCTTTATGATTTCATTTCTTGATTGTTTCCTGTCTAACTAAATAAACATGAACTCAAGTGACACAGATACCATTACTTTTGTGCACAGATTCTTGAATGATTTCTTTCATAGTTTTTTGAATAGTTAAATCTTGTCCATCCTGTTGAAGACAATATATATCACCAAACAATGGTTGGGGAGAGTGAAATCTCTCAGAGACAACCAAATCTGTTCAAAATTTCTATTTAATGTTGAATCTAGGCAATGACCAATTCTGATGTTCAAGTTTGGGGGGGAAGGGGGGCAATCTGTTTTGATAAACTGCGTTTTTATATTACTTTGAAAATAGAACAAGAGTGAGAATAAAAATATGTTACAATATGACTAAAATCTATGGTTAAAATTATTTGGTAAAATCTGCTCTGACACTATTTAAATCCTGACCTCTATAACAGAGCTTTACATCAGCATAAGAGCTGAAGTACATCTGTGAAACTAGCAAACCACACTAATTACAGCAAAACCACAGTAACGTGACATGCTGCTTGTCCACAGCTGCACACAGGAGACAGAAGGCTCTTCCTGTTCCTCTGTCCAGGCTCAGTAACTGGCTGCTGCTGTGATGTCTAAGTGAAAGCTAACCATGGCTCTGATTTTTCCCGTCAGGCTTCACCAAACTTTTATTGCTCAACTGACAACTCAAGAAGTAGAAGGGTGGCATTTTCAAAATGGCCTGCAGACTTGTAGCATGGAGACATCCTCAGATATATTTTCCTACATCCTAGTTTAGAGATCTTGATCCTTTGAAGGATTCTCAGTGACCTTCTGAAAAAAACCTAAGCAGCCACCCTTCTTTCATCTCAGAGATAGGTTGTAGTCCTACACACACAACTTCCAGAGCCTTCTGTTCATACTCTATAGCTTGTAAGGCTGTGCTGAGTTCTCAGCAATTTCTGCTAAATCCAGAGGTAAAAGCAGAAACATTGAGGGAAATATCTCTACAGATCATACTTGTGTAGCCAAGAGAGTCCTCTGTACCTACTAGTGCCATGTGTCATGAGCTTCTCAGTGTAGGGACAAGGACAGCAGCTGTGAGAGGGAGCCACAGGGACTAAGATTTGGCTTGTATGCATGGAGAGAAGAATGAGCCAACAACTGCTAGAGATAGCTGGGGCCACTGGATGCCTGGAAACTGTTCTGAAGCTATTCAAAGTGAGAGAGAAGGCTACCCAAATGCAACCTTCAGGGAAGGCAGCTGCTGTAAGTGCTATGTATTGTTTTAGACCTTCCTCATTCGATGACTGACTGGGAATTCTGCTTCTTGTTCCAAAAGACGGAAATGGCATCTTTTGTTTGCTTGACCCTGGAAGGCAGAGGAAGTTGCAGACTTTATTTATTCAACCCCAATACATGGGAACTTACAGAACATTGTCACTTCCCAAAGAGCTTTTGTTTTTATTTTCCTTCTCAGCCTGTGTGGGTTCTGTTTGCCTTATGGATTTTTCACAGACAGTTTGCTACCAGCCTTGGACATCTGTAAGTGGCTTTTGCACGTGGCTGTCAGCTGAAAGAACACTCTTGTAGCTGTATGCAAATAATCACACTGCTTGATGGCAGAAATCCCTTCAGGTTTGATCAAAAAGCCCAACCACTAGATTTGTTATTGACTATTTTAATTAGAATATGTATTATTTCAGAGCACTTTTGAAGTCTGTTACATCGGTATGATGATGGATGGTAGGAAGGAAGACTGAGGGAATGATGAAAAGCTGGCCAACACAACAGAGCACATGGACTTTGCAGAACTCACCATCCTGTTCATAGTAAATTTCTGCATTTAAGAGAGTATTTTGCTGTTGTGTTTAATGAAAACACACTTAAGAGAACAGAGTCTCTTAATAAACAGGAACGTGGAAGTTACAGAGAGTCAGGAACACAAACAACTACCTCGAAGGCAGGCTGAAGACCAAGTCGCATTGTGTGACATCAGACTAAGGACCCATCCAGAATATTTGTATAAAATTCAAACCTCCCTCTGTCATGGATGAAATTTCCAGAAAATGAGTCTTGGATCTCACCAGTTGCTTTCCCATCAGGTCTCAGGTTTGGCTGAGAACGGAGACATCAACTCTCAATTTAGAGAGAACAAATGATGGAAGGACTTTTACAGGGATCTGTTTTGCACAGGGATCATAAGAAGAAAAAAGGCCTTTTTGGTTTTTACGCTGCTGCTAAGGCCACCAGTACTCATGGTGAGTACAGACATGCACATTTACAGCTGCTCCTACCAAGGGAAAGTGCAAGCAGTCAGAGCAGTTAACCTAATACTAGGGAGAAACCCATTAATGACAGTGGCTTCTTGGGCTAAACGTTGAATGCTACCTCCCACACTCAACGACTGTACATATGTTCTTACTTTTGTGTGCTGCAGGAGAGGACTACTGGTGGTGTGTGCTGCGCCAGAGAGCCACAGGCATCCTGCAGAGACAAAAGGCTCGTGCTTGGGATAGGAAAAGTGGCTTAGCTATGCTGTACTCTATAGATTATTTTGATCCAAAGATCGATGTTATAACCCACTGCATTTTTTACAGCAGTTAAGTAAATACAAGGCTAATGGCAGATGTTTTCATTTAAACTTCAAGAAAGGCACTGCCTATACGTCAACTTGGAATTGGTGTAATGAGCCAACAAGACTCTGAATTACAATAAAAGCACATTTAGGAATGAAATCTACTGGAGACTTAACTGGTCTCAAGTGCATAGTTAGATTTCTAAAATAATAGCTGCAATACAGCATAACAAACATGACTTGCTTAAAAACAAAAGCTGGAGTTTAACTGTGATTTACAACTGGCTTTCATTCCCATGAGAAACTGCAAGATATTTCTTCTTGGAGTAACTTCTCAGTGAAGCCACACCAATGGTTCCCCCAAAACCACATATAGTGGGACAAGGGCTACCCAGTTCTGCTTTCTTCTCTCTAGGCTTACCAGCCCTAAAGTCCTTCAGGTACCATCAAGCATATTTTCTGAGTACTGCTTGTGCCCACAAATGCCAGGGCTTTGTCACTGGGCAGGGGCAGGTCAAAACATGGGCATGGCTGGCTGTGGGTGCAAGGGGAGAGCTGTACTGGGGGACAATAGCCAGCAGGGAAATGGGAGGAGGGCAAAGGGCAGCAAAAGTGTCTGGGGATGCAGAAATGAAGGAGCTGACATTGGCGTAAGCATTGGCTGTGAATTGAGGGGACCCAGGAACTTGGAAAGAGGCTTGGAACAGGCTGGGGAAGATGGAATTAGTAAGAGGGCAAGAGGGGAAGGGTTTAACAGGTACCAACACATAACAAGTTACTATACTTATTTTTAAAAATAAAATATTTAACCATATTTAACAAATATTAGCATATTAAACAGATTTAAATATATTTCTGCAGAGAAGTCCTCAGGGAGGAGTTTCAGAAGGATCACATCAGTGAAAGCTACAAGGCAATGGCTATTTTAACTTTTTTCTGACATACAACTAAATAGTTTTTTTCCCGTTTTTATCTTGAAAATGCATAAAGTACTCTGTTTGCTTTGTACAACAAAGTTCTCTAAATTTTCCATCTTACTGAATGCACACATGTGCACATGCACACACACACAAAATTTTCTGTTGAGATTTGCCCTAAACTCCAAAGCACTGGTGCTGCCACTGGGACAGAGCTACCCCAACTCTTCCCTCCAGGAAAAACCTCTTCAAACTGCAAAATTGATTCTGCTTCGTACACCTGTGAAAACTGCCAGACCCATCTTGCAGAACCATGTCAATAACCTCCACGCAGAGCCATGTCGGGCAGTGACTGACAACTCATTTTACTTCCTAATCGTTGTCTGTACCTGTTCTCTGTCCCCGCAGCCAGCGGTGGGAATGGCTCAAACCAGCTACAGGCAGAGACTAGAGCAGAGCTCAGAAGGCACTCAAGCAATCAGAGTGCAATCAGAAAAGGATGACAGCCCTGCTGGGAAAAGACTGCTCAAGCAGTTCAAAGGGTTCTCAACTGAACTGCAAGCTGTTTCATGTTTGGAAACAGTGTCATGGGTAAACTTTAGTACACAGAAAAATAAAGATCCTGCAGAAGAAAGCAAGTGATGGAAGTCCACAAAGGTTTCAAAGCAAAGGACACTTCAGCTGCATTCCCTTCATCTCCTCTGCCAGGTTTGTGGTAGCAAAAAGGAAGGGCAAGTAAGTGGCACTGGAAAAGGTTTCCCTTCTTGCACAGAGATCTGGCTGAGACATGAGAACAGGCAAGAGAGGACAAGTTCTTAAAGTTTTCCCAATTCCTCCCAGGGAGACCTTTCCTCTTCTAGCAGCCAAATCTCAGCAGGTGGGCTGACTTAAGAAAAAAAAAAGAATTAAGGTGGTCTTCAAAGACCAGTTGGGAGGAAAGCTTTGTTGTCAGCTAACTTCCAGATGCTTGTACAGTCCCTGCAGGGGCAGAATAGAGTGGAGGAGCCATATTCTCAAAGGAGAGAAATCGGTTCTTCTCCAGACAGAACTTTTTAGGGAATCGCCTCCTCCAGGTAATCTACTAATGATCAATTCAAAAATCAAGCCAAATTACCTACTGGCTCTCTTGTATCTTGTAATTTTTGTTTTAATACCTGGCTGAGTGTCACAGAGGAAGCTGTGTTTGATGCTGCTGTTTACTTAATGGTATCCTTGTGTCTCATCTGTTTCAACATCTCTGCCCAAATCCCTGGACATTTTTTTATTTCCTGGATTGTGCTGATGTTCTGAAGAAAAATCCCAAAGAACTCAATTAACTATTATTTCACAATGTTTCATTATTAATGAAGGATAAGATTTGTCACTGGATTCCGATGTGTATTTTCCAAACTATATTTACTTCAACAACCAAAAAGTTATTTCAAGAAAAACAAGACTCAGTTACATGTTAGGAAGAAATACTTTGTAATTTAGAAATAATGTTTGTTCTTCAAGTGATAGAGTGCTCATTTGTACATGATAATTCATCTCAGCCAGAAAAGGATTTTTGTAATCAACATGAAAAGGGAGGTTCTGGCAGATAAATGCCAAAAATAATTCTGATATATCTAATAAAAATTCCCCCAAAATAGCTAGTTATAGTGTAACACATTCGGGTTACTGTACTGCATGGGAAAATGTAATTATCAAAATGTTGAAAGCCTGAACTGATTTTTTTTCTCCCTTAGTTTATGGAAATTCACATCATCAGACAATGTTTTCAGCATGCTTGAATTTAACAAAAACATTTGGGTTTATGATTCACTTGTACTGTAAAACACATAAGTTTCAAAAAGTATCATCTGCAGAGATATTCAGAAAGTAAAGTTTATACAGTTACAGGGTTCACGATGCATTTAATGACTGTGACAGTGACCCTGTGCCTCAAGCATATCCTAATTTGGCAGTTCCTCACCATATTAATTAATGGTATATTTATACAGTTCACATCCTGATTCTCATGTGGAACTAAAAGGCAGATCAGGAAGATTTCTGTTCTCTAATAAGCCCATGCCCCTAGTACAAAGCTGCTCTCTCTTCTGTCCTGCAGCACTGCAACATGATTATTATTAATCCTTACCACGCAGTGCAGAGAGGTCCCGCTCACGCTGAGTGTTGTATAACGGAGTGGTAAACAGCTGAGGAAGCTGATGGAAAGCAGTCAACACTCTAACAAACCAGGGAGGGTGAGGAATTTGCTCTGATAAGCAGGGACAGGAGGAACACGAATGAGAGGGTAAGGACAGTCTCCACACTCAATGGGAGCTTTATAGCCACCAAGTTAGAGAAGCTAGATGAGATTCAAGTAACCCTTAATCAGCTGTGTGCAAATCCTTGGGACTGGACGGCACCACCCCTGAGTCCTTGAAGAAGCCAGAATGAGATACTGCAGAACTGCTGGCCAAGGCACACAGTCTCTCCTTACAGTCTCGGTGACCAGGCACTGGTGACTTGCCAGCACCCCAGCTCCAGCAGGGACCCTGGCAACTTCAGCCTAGTAATCACCAGTTTGACTTCTTTTTCACAACTATAATGACAGACATTTGGTCTAAGTTTGGTTTCCACATACAAGTCAGGCGCATCTCTTTGAAATTATTCTCTTATCATTCTCTTCCATGTTTTGGACTTACCATTGATGTTTACAGCTGGCAACACTATAGACATCTTTGGTCTCCTGGTCTTGTTATGTGCAGTGGCTGGCAATAACAGGTGGTCCTGGAAAATAGGGGAAAAGATGTGTTAAATCTACCCTGGAAGTACAGAGCTGGGAAAATTCCTTTCCATTCTGTCTTACAGGCATTCCACATAAAATTATTTACAACATCTTAGCAAATTCAAATTGCTGGGGGAGTCTTCCAAAAGTCACAGCAATAGCTCATGCTGTGTAACCGAGAAGAGATCCCTATCGCATGCAGCAGAATAGGAAAAAGCCTTGATCATGTGGAAAGAGATGGAAACTACTATTAGGCCCTCGTTCAACAGAATACTTATGTATATGATTAAACTTGACTTCAATGATACTTAAACATGTGGTTAAGGGCTTTGCTGAAACGGTGCGTTTACGTGGAGTGCTGTGGAGAGTCCCAGCAATATAAATGTCATCTTGCTCTATCTATGTCAAGCTCTACACCCCATGCCTCATGCAGTAGGACCATATTGGTCAGGGCTGTCACGGGGTGTGAAATATGAGCTCTGCTGACAAAACCTACCAGGGAAGTTTGAGGGCAAAGCTGTGCTTTAGTAGCTTATCTCAGCTGCGAGGTGGCTGGGTGCTGCTGTAAGACAGCTGTGTTCAAACTAACTACCCTACTGCAGGACACACTCTGGATGCAGACCTGACCTGCAAGAAAAAATGCAGCCTTTCCTCTTTTTTTTTTTTTTTTTTTTTGTTTTTGTTGCTGAACTCAAATTGCTCAACTTGTAGCTTGGGAAAATAGGGTTCTTCCTTTATCAACAGAACTAACAGAACATAAAGCACCAGTCCAGGCATCTCCCATATTATTGTGCTATGCTGATCTAAATGGACCAAAGAAAGACTACTAAGAATGAGGGAAGCTTCCTAGTATTTAGGAGCAAAAGACTGTGTTTATAAAATTGACAAATTGAGTTGAAATTTCTAACTCAGGCTCTAAGTGAAACAAAAACCTGCCAATCACTGGGTGACTTTTCCAGGCCCCAAAGAAATTAATTAATGGAAATTGTTCTGGGCTCCCCAGTTCTGGACTACCCAGTTCAAGAGGGACAAGGAGCTACTGGAAAGAGTCCAGCAAAGGGCAACAAAGATGATTAAGGGATTGGAGCATCTC
>BJBW01004223.1:0-77061 GCA_004320125.1 Scolopax mira
TTCCAGTGCTCCACCACCCTCATAGTAAAGAGCTTTTTCCTAATGTCTAATCTAAATCTGCTCTTCTCCAGTTTAAACCCATTAGCCATTGTTCTGTCATTGCTGGCCTTTGTGAACAGACTGTCTCCAGCCTTCCTATAGGCCCCCCTCAGGTACTGGAAGGCTGCTATTAGGTCTTCCATATTAGGTCTCCCATATCATGTCCCTCATTCCCCTCAGTCTGCTATTAGTAAAAGCTAAAAGGTTGGGCTCCACCAAAGTCGTCAGGTTAAGATGACTTTACTGTGCAGTTTTAGGTGCTTGCTCCCAGTACTAGAAGCAGCCGAGTTTCTCAGCAAAGCAATTTGAAGAAAACTTTGATGTGAACAAAACAATGCTTCACCCCAAATTGGCTGAAGTTTTCTTCAAAAAATCATAGTCCCAAGAATGAACTGTTGAATTTCAGCTGAAGCACTTTAAGTTTCAAGTGAGAAAAGGAGGTCTTACAGTGGAAAAATGTTTTGCAATACAGGCATAGTGATTAGTACCAGCTCCAACTATAACATGTTCAAATTAGTATATACTGTAGAGTCCCTATTAAAAAGTAAGTAAGTGAGCCCAAGTGTTTCCACTATTATTTGCATTGATACTTACCATGATAGCAATGTTTCATATGTGAATAAAAACATCAAGTTTAAGCCTTTCTGGCACTACATATAAAAATTCCCTTTTCTCCCACATGTTAACATGGAGATTCACAGGCAACACGCCAAGAGGACCAGAGAAGCTAAATTCACTGTATAAATAATTCAGGATTAAAACCACTGGTGGTAAATCTGGAAAGTCACCATCTGACCTACCATATGTGGTTACTATGGAAATAGCTTTCTCCTTTAACTTAATGTACTCAGTAGTGGGAACCATTTCCTTATGATTCACATGAATCTCTGGCACGTGCTCCACTGCTAAGTGCCAGCGAAAAGCTGTTTGTTGCAGTGATATTATAGTACCTTGATGGGACTGCAGGACTGGAAACTGCCAAAAACTGGGTCTGAGCTAACCAGAGTGATGCTAGAATACCTGTCAGCAAAAGCAAATCAGAAGAGCTGGCACCCAGTATTGCTTTGTGGTCATGTCGAATGCCAGCAATATCAGTCCCAAGTCGATAATAAAACTGTAGCTCACAATGAATAGGCACAGCTTGTTTCCAACCCAGAGATAAGGTTCCTGGCCACCTGCTTAAAAAATGGATTAAAAAGGGTGGGTTTGTGATTTGAAGGATTAAGCACTGTGTAAAAATTCAAGAACTCAGGAATTCTTACCTGCCCCTGCTACTGCTGCACTGTTTATGGAAGTCATTTCACTTGTCTATGCCTGTAAAATTAAAATACTTATATAGTCTATATACACCATTATATATTCTTATATATATTTTATATCTATATAATATATATCTAATATATAATAATCTTATATATTCTGTATATATCACAATGTTTCAAAGATTAGATATCCTGGTAATTATAGTATCAGTCAGGAAGAAAAGAAAAAAATATTGAAATTAAACCTCTTGGAGGGATAGGGCAATGGGAAGAAGGATCAAATATTGGTGTAATTCTTCAGAGTTTTAGCAAAAACAAGAGCAGCATCTCTAGTGATGCTCAAAATCAGTTAATTTTGAGCAATATTGGGAAGCAGCATGGGAAACTGGAAATACTTTTGTGTAAAACCTTCCTCGCTGATGCTTGTGATTCAGGTGTCATTTGGATCCATTTCATTTTCTATATGCAAGGAGGAAAGGGCTGACAGCTGGGTAACCCTAACTCTCCCCAGCTTTTGGGTTGAGTTGGTGTCATCTGATGGTTATAGCCATAGTTCAATGGTTTCAGTCTTCCCTGTCCAGCTTCTTAGCTCTGGTTCAAACAATATGGGTATCTTCCTGCTTCAAGGAGCTCTGGCCCTGAAGGACAGAGCTATCAAAGGAAGAGCAGGCAGTGCTCAGGAAAGGGAGGGATCTGACAATCACAGAATCAAAGAATGGATAGAGTTGGAAAGGACCTTAAAGTCATTGAGTTCCAACCTGCCATGGGCAGAGACACCTCCCACTAGACCAGGCTGCTCAAAGCCCCATCCAGCCTGGTCTTGAACACTTCCAGGGATGCTCTTCTCCTTTCCAGAAGTGGTGGGAACCTCAGCATCAGCAAAACACAACATCTGGGCAAGCCCCTTTGTGCTATGTCTGTTGAAGAGAAGAGACCACATTTTGCTGGAGGTGTTTTTTTTTAAAAACAACCTGTTGGAGCAGCAGTTGGTAGTTTAACAGCTGGTTGCACTGTCTGATTTAGGCAGCAAAGATCAGACAAGTGCCTGAGACCTTGCAAAAGGCTCTCACAGTTCCCAGGTTCCTGCAGAAATGCTGTAGGTGGAACAGGTGTGGGAGCACATTTCTGGTCCTTCCAGCAGCTAACTGTAGAAATACATGTTTTGTGCATTACAATGGTCTATGAGGACTCACCCTGATGGGGACAGTGAACCCGTAACAACCTGTGGGCTGTAACAACTCTGTCAGCACTCTGCTCAGCTCTTGAAGGACAGTGGCCCTGATTCCGCTCCTTCTTTTTAATAACTTCTGTTTGGTATTACTTTTTTTATTCAGATACCTCAGTTCTGTCCAAAATTGAAGACAGGAACAGGACTGCCTTTTACAATTATTGGAAATTTAAGCACTGGTCAAGGTCCTTCATGTCCTTGATACAATCAAGTGTAACACGCTTTTTTCCTGATTTCAAAATCTTTTCCCCTAAAAGCCAGCTAGTCATGATGGAGATTGAAAAGCTAGCAAATGGGTCACTAGTTCTTTCCAGAGCCTGCCCCAGCTCTGTAATACATAGACCACCACAGTTTACACCTCATTACCTGCAGAACCGGTGTGCATTTTTCAAACTCAGGCAAATGAGGTTTGATCACATCTGTTAAAACAGTGCCAGAAAAGCATGCATCAAGAAATAACAAAAAGTTCTTCACTGTGGATAACAGTGATTTCGTCTTATCTCAGTCCTACCCTTTTCCAAAGTGCAGCACATATCACACTGGTTTTTGGATTCACTTTGCAGATTCCCTGCACATATCCATTTTCCTTTATCACATTTATTAGGGGATAGCAAGGATATTGTGTGCTATCAACATTTCCTGAACATTACCCTGGTTGTAAGGGGCAATGCAGAGTTCACTGTCAAGCTGTCACACTGTCAAGCAGGAGAGCACAAGGCAGTGGCACCCTCCATAACGAACAGGTCAGCTGCTCTGGTCTCCAGAAGCAGCATAGGTGAGGGACAGTCCCAAAGTGCTGGATATCTCCTAAAGAGAAAGGTGGCCCCTCTACCTTCAAACATAGGGGAGCTGCACTGGGGACACAGGCTAAGAACTACCACCTCTGCAATTTTCTTAGTCTGGACAGATGTATTAAATGGCTGTTCTGCTTAATCAGTCATTACAAAGATATACAATTAGTTAAGTGAAGTGTAAAAATCTGAAACAGAGGTATCAGTCTCGCAGCTATGTGTGTGCTGAGATGCAACCAGTCTATAGCCCTAGAAATATAATTTTTAATCTTCTAGGGCAGGTAATCACAGGTACGACCTCAGGTATGTGGGGGCAATTTTGAGTTTGGATGTCAACCTCAGTCTGAGCAGGGATTCCCCTGGCTCCCAACAAGTTACGTGCACCTTCCTGAGTCCTTGCTGTCCCTGAGCCTCAGCCCCCTGAGCTCTGCCTTCCTAGCTCATGTGGTGCTGTGGTGCCTGTGCCTGATCCTGCCTCATCCCAATGCACTGGAGCGTTAGCAGAGGGACCCAGGGCTCTTCAGCCCCAACTTGGCAAGGGGTACGCACAGAAAACCAGCTTCCCAGCCTGACTCGTGTCTTCAAACACCATCCCCATGCTCATGCAGCCCTGCTCTTACCATTAACAAGCTCCTCCAGTCCCGTGTCTCTGGTCCAGTTAACCGCAAGGCACATGAAGCTCTTCGTGAGTGATGGAGGGGGAATGGCATTGTGCTTCCTGGACCAGACAATCTGTCTCAGCGCTTTGGATGCCAAAGATCTCTCCTTACCAGGCAGGCAAATAGACCTCTTGTAATTAAGTAATGAGCCCCAGCACCTTTCATTACCTCCCAATCACACACTATTACACTGTCTCTCCTTACATCCCTTAACTTTCATGTGAGAAGCGCTCGGATGTTTCATTCTGAAATGATGGATGATATTTAAATGGGAAAGGAACCTCAATTTCCTCACATGCAATTAATATTATCTGGCCTGGGCAGACCTGCGCTGCATATCTGAGAGCTCTGCACCTAAAGCTCTCCTTTCCTACAGCCCAATGAAATGCAAAAGCCATCTGAATAAGTCCAAAACATAAAAATCAGAGCTGAGCATTTTTACATCATGTTTTATGGTCTTTATGGCATCCAAAGCAAATCTTTTAGTAAAGGAATTTGTCTGATAGGTATTTATTTGTGTCAGGCAAGCTCTGAACTCACAGTTGTTGCTAGGTTATCCATTTGCATTAACATGTCCACCCATTGCTGTACAGGATGCATAAGAATTTGCATTATTAGGACAGACAAATGTTTGCATGATCACAAATAGTCCAGTGAAAAATTATTTTGTTTTGCACAAAAAGATGCAGGTTTCATCCACTGAAAAAAGGGAAATCTTTGGCCCTCAACCCGATTCACAGATGAAAACGTTTGGGCCTTTAGTTATCATGTACCAAACACAAATAATTATTTGGCTTTCATATTGTTTTGTTTGTTTGTTTCAATAAAACCAGGAATTTTCCACATCAGGTTTTATTTTGACATTGAAGTGATTTCTTTGCAAGCAGTATTTCCAAAGGAATATTCCAACTGGCTTTAGCTGCTTGCATTTTTGTCCAATAAAGAAAGGGAAAATGTCAGTGCAAGAGACAAAAGCTGCGGAGTCATACAAGGATGAGTGATCATGAGGAGTGCGTTTTACTCGGCTATTTCCAAAAATCTGTTCCTCAGTAAATAACAATTCTGAATTCTTGTTCATCTACAGATCTCAAATAACATTTCTAAGACAAGCCTTTATCCTTAAAATAAAAATTCACTTCTTTCACATGCTCTTCAGAAAAGGGATGTACATACACTTCACATGCAAAATTATTTCTAACCACCCACACTAGCTTCAGTAACCACATATTCCAATTTCCATAACCCATTTTCTTCCCCACACTATCTCTTCACTGAACTGTCAAATCCTTGGTTGCACTGTAATCTCCTTTTCCATACAATTTCCTTTTAAGAATCTCATTTATTTTCAGGCGCTATCAAATAAATAATCATTTTATACATTGATCACCAAAGCTAAAATATGGGCTTGCTGCTGCTGTCATTCTACATGCAGTTCACACTCACATACACATGCATGCACAGACATGAAGAAATTTAGAAGTCTGGCACTAAAATAAGAAACTCAAGGGATTTAAGGACCTATAGTCTTGGATTTTTTTATACTCCCTAAAGCTATGTTAATGCTTGAAGCCATAGAGATTCGCTCTATTTCACAAAAAGAAGAGTCAAGCTTCATGTTTCCGTATCACAATTTCAGCCTACCCCAAACACCATATCTGACAGAGTCCTGACCACGTTCTTCCAGGTGACTTAAATTCCCATTTTCTTGTCTCCCGGGCTCATACTGGCTTCTGACATGCAGTTTGAGGTGTCATCTGGTACTAAAATCTCTGTAAGAAGTTATATGGACAGACCATCATATATCAGATGCAACATCGCAATAATAGACACAGCATATTCTACTAGAAATTGAATTATTAATTTTCATATTTAATTTGTCCATCTCCATTCTTCAATCTAAATGAAGTTACTATAGAATCCCTACTCCACTGCAGTCATATAAGTTGTTTCAGGAACTTACAAGAGGGAATCAGAGGATTACAATTTCCAAAAGCAAAAATTTAAAAGGAGGATCTAGCCTTCACGGCAGCTGAACTTCCTTTAAAACAATCTTTTTTTTTGGTATTCTGGTCTGATGTAACTCTGCTACTGTTTGCTTGCTTTTACTTCAGTATTAGACTCTCCAGGTGAATGTGGCAAGCCCATTCCAGAAGATCTTCCTTGAGGCTTAGCCCAAGGGTACACTTACAGTAGCAACTGGTTGGCAAGATTTCATTCAAGTATTTTAGGGGCCAAAAAAGGTCATGGTTTTGTCATGGTTTGTCATAATTTATGCACTTTCAAAAATCTGATAATTCTGTTAACATTTGCTCTCAACACATTGTGAAGCTCTTTTATCTTGTTTTGTCCTTCAGGAATGGCAGTTTTGATTTTCTTTCTCTTGAAATGGACTTTCAAAACAAAATTCGGATACAAAAGTTACAAAATATTGAAATTAAGACCAAACGTTTTGTCTCAGTTATCTGCTTTCCTGGAATTTCACTTACTTGGAAAGGGTAGTTTTTCCTTTCCAGTTGGGAATGGAAAATCCAAGTTTCCTTGAAACAGAAGATCTAGTCTCCACCCTTACTATTTGCCATAAAATGTGCTTTTTAACACTAGGAGAGGATTTTGAAATAATCAAAACCATATCAAAACTGCTCAAAGCTTCATCTGTGTTATGCAGAGGAAATGGTGTGTGATCAAGCTAAGTCCCAAAATGGAGCATGTTGATCCAAATGGTAGGTCTTCCCCAGTGCCCTCCTCCGTTAGAAGGCACCCAGATCAACCAACACATCAGAAAGTAACCCCCAGCTTTCACAGAGTTAGGCACCAAAAGTTTGATCACATCCAGCAGTGGCAAAAGAAGACAGCAACTTTTGCAAATAGTGTTGATGAGCTTAATAAAGGTTTGAACCAGAACTCTAAAGAATGTCTCAAAGCAGAGTGGTTGGGTTGTTCCTGAAAAAGGAGACACTGGTCTGGTTCTTCTTTTATGTGATGAAACTCTGGCTTGTCTCAGAAGGGCAAACTTCCAAAATTCACTTTTACCAGAATCCTGAAAGTATAATCACTAGAGATATCACTTCTAAAACCAGATAGGGTAGAAGGTTGGATCCATTGCATAGATAAGATGATAAACTCACTGACACCAATAGTCTTCAGATCACACAGTGCCAAAACTCTACAGCCTTAATCTTCCTTTTACTCAGTCAGTAGCTAGATGACATATCAGAAATTTTTTTTTCCATCCCCAAATGATTACAAGGAAAATGGAAATTCTCCACTGGTAGAAGATTAACGAGAGTGTAAGTACATAGGGAACTCAGGGGAATGTTACCACACCCAAAAATAAATGAATCACAGGAGAACACTTTGAAGAACGTCACATTTTATGAAATAAGATTCCCGCATTATTCTGAACTGTTTTAGAACAAGAAAAAAGTACCTGTGACATCACCAGGCCTGCTGGGTACTTCCAATCTGGACTTGTGCTGCCAAGTGTTCCTGGGGTGGTGATTTAATTTTGGCTGTATCACTACTGCGATGTCAGCTGCACTGCTGCGAATGCAGCTCTCGTGTCGTTCCAGCCTGTTGCTGTCTTTCAAAATCCTCGTCATGTGTGACACTACAAATGGACAAGTCAGCAAGGTAACAGCCACAATAATAAAATCTAATTGTGTATATGGGCAAGATCGATAATTCATAACTGCAGGTAGCAGTTGTTATGGGGCCAAGTCTGGGACTAGAAAAACTGAAAAGCAGCCTAAAGAAAAATGAGCTTTTTGCAGATTCATGGAAATGTTTGCCTGCTCCCAACCTTGGCAGAGTGGCTCAATGAGGAAAGGCCATTGGTGGGTACTTTGACTGGGTGAATGGGGATTCTGTCCTGGTGTGGATCCTCCTAATCCAGAGAAAAAGTTATTTCTCTGCACTCCACTACAGCGATTGAAAAACAGACCAAACGGGACCTCTTGTCGTGTGATGTACACAGAAATATTAAACTTTGCCAGCTGTTCATTTAAGCAGGAGTGCAGTAGTTCTCCCTTGGTAGTTCCAGTAGATGGAGCAGCTCTTACCCCGGCACAGGCTCTCTCCTTCAGCAGTCTCCTTAGATCTGGACTTTTCCTCCTCAAGAGCTTCAACGTGATAGTCCCTCAGGCTTCCAACTGCATTTTGGATGAAAAATGAGGAAAAAAAAGGTAACATTCATTCTTAAGGATAGTTATATATCAAGTCAAGCATAAAATTACAAATGGGGAAGGAGTTTGCCAACGAAACCAAAGAGGAGCAATGTGGACAGACACACAGCCATTCCATGAAAGAGTCCCCTTTCATCTGCTTAATAACTCTTTCCCTGCAGGGACATGTGAAAACTTAACCACTGGCCAGTAAGCAACAGTAAACTGACACCCATTTTTAGCTGACACAAATCATCTGACATCATTCACCTCCCTGGTGGGTGAAATGGAGCTGGGGTGTGAATCCCACAGAGACAGGACCCCAAGACCCTGTCCCAGCAGCTCACATTGCTGCCTGTCATTGATACAGGGGTCTGGTGAGCCAGGCTAGCACTAAGCCAGGACCCACTGTCCCACCTCCATGCCACGATGCAGACACAGCCTCCTGAGGTCCCCTGGGGACACATCTTCACCTCCCTGAGACTCCACAATATATAGACCATTTAATGACAGATTGCATGTTGCCATGCCCAGCTGAACTGATCTAAGTGTCCACATGCACAGCCCACAAATAGTGCTGTACAAAGTTTCCTTTGCCTTCATTAATCTTTTCCAGCAGCAAACAGACTCCTAAGCAGCAGAAAACTACTATATCAAACACAGGTTTCTCCCAGTTTCTCACTGTACTGCGGAAATCGGTGTCCAGAAAGAAGGAACCAGAAGCAGCAGCCTCCAGCTCATTCCATCTCTCCAGCTCATGGAAACAGGAGGCAGCACAAGGCAGAAACCACCACATGATAAGTCAAGGGCAATAAAATCAGTCATGCTATCCAGATGAGGAAAAGGTGGAAAGTCTCACTAGGAACAAAAATATCAAAAGCGTATCCACCAAAGCATGCCAAGGGTCAATCTTCCCCTTACACAAGTAAAGCCAATGAGTATTTCTCCATTGACTAAAATGACAGTATAAACTCTTTCCAGCCTGAAGTGACCCACTTACGGGGCAGTAGTAGAGAAAAATTGAAGGCTGTGAATTTATTTATTGACAAAATGCAAAGACAGGAAAGCTATGCTCTGGCTGTCTCCTGGTGACTATGGGGCACACATGTCAGTAGGACATGTATTGTCCCATTTTGGGTTACCTACATGACACATACTGGGAAAGATCTGAAAAGTGCACAAGCTAAACCAATTAAAGAAATTGTGATAGACTCATAATAAAATACAGGTAACCAACAAGGTGATGGTAAAAATTTAACTATCCAACTTATAAGAGACAAACCAGAATGAGTGCCACTGCAGTAAGATTGCTACGTGGCATGTTTTGTTGACAGGATGCCCTGTTACCCACTGTGTTTCCTAAATAAATGAACTAGAAAGGCAAACCCGTTCTTGAGCTGAGGCTGGGGCCAAAGATAACAAAGTGAAGCAGGATGCCCTGGTTGAGGGTGACAGTGACTGTCCAACTATCAATATTAACATAGGAAGAACTAGTCCTGACATAATCAAAAGCTTATTACTGTCAACTGACTGTCAGATCCTTCTTTTGCAGTCAGTGATTTCTCTGATTACACTGGAGGGACAGTGGTTTTCCCTCTGGATAATTTCAATGATATTTTCGCTGTGCCAGAACTTTAGTAGATTAAAATTCATGTACTTGGGGAGACTTCCCAAGTCTCTGGGGCTACATGATGACAGATTCCCTCACTGCTGCAGCCTGGTTTTGAACTGATCCTGGATGATGGGACTTTCCTCTTGCTCTTTGCAAGTGATCAAGGAAGCTCTTTCACAGGCATAAATCAGGGCGACTCACTGATTTCAATTCCTGAGGAGAATTAGCTAGATCGTCATTTTTAATTAGTCTAAGATTGTAGGGCAAAGAAAATAATTTAAAATGAGTCAGAGCAAAATCCATCATCCCTTCAGCACTGTGCACATTTCTCTCTACTCTGTAATTTCATCTTTGGAAATTCCAGTAACGTCAATCAGAGCAAATTGAGAGTCCCAAGGAATAATGAAATAAAACAAAATATTCAGTGTTACATCCAGCACAACTTAGGAATGATTTAAAAACTAAAAAAGAACTTCTGCAAAACCCTGAGGAAGTTTTACATTTTGTAGTGTCAGCAAAGGAGGAATAACCATCCTTCCCTCCACAGAAATTCACAAAGAGTTATAAACACCTACAGTAAACCTAAGACTTGTGACCACTTCTTAACTTTAATGTGTTGGAGAGCTTTTGTTGCAAATCCCAAGGTATTCTCAGTTTTATTATATTTTATTATACAACTTAAATAAGCTTTAAAATTTATTCACTGAAATAGGTATATTAACTTCCATAGTAGCTGTAAATCAGTGAAGAGTTTACAAAAGAAACAAACTTTTTTTACTGTTTTAGATTTCAATATAAGAGCCAATACTGATCCTTTTAGCCTTGGTTTTATGTGTTAGATTTAAAAATCTGTGAAAACAATTCCCTGATTTTCTAGGAGCTTTAAGAAAAAACATAGGCTATTTTATGTGAATGGATAGCTGAAATAATAGCCACCTCCAGCCTAAACATGGCACACAGTATCACCCAAAAGAGAAGCAGGTACAAAAGTCAAAAGGATCTTCCTTGCTATTCCTCTGTGAACATGCATATTTTAAGCAGACAAACAGGGAGATCAAAGGAAACAGAAATGTAAAGGATACAACTTGAAAAAATATCACCAGCATGACAAGGTAAAAGAGAAAGCAGAAGTGCCAGGTAAAGACCACATGGCTTGCAGAGAAAAGTCAGACAAAAGACAAGACAAGACCTCTTGTCACCAGAGTCTTTCAAAGTTCAGAAAAAAAAAGATTTTGTGTGTTGCTTAGACGTAAGCAGCCCTGCCCGAAAAGGTGTTCCTTCCTCAGTTCGTCCTCTTCACAAGCACCCACAGCTGCAGCCCAGCATGTGCCTGGAGATCCCCACGTCCAGGTAGGTCCCCATGAATTCACTGCGTTCCCAGAGGCAGAAGAATCCATAGGCAAAGCTCAGATCCTAAGGTCAAAGCATTTGCAGGCTCAGCACGTGATTCCTACCAGCTCCAGCGTGTTAAACAGTCCTGCTGAAATCAATGGGTCTCACGTGTGTACTCTTATTCACAGATCCCCTCAGTCTTCCATGCTCATGTCCTAATCTCAAAAGCCAAGAAAAAAAATTATCACTGTGGGGTTATGATTACAGAAGGAGAAAGTGGTTTAAGAAGGGAGAATTAGAGAAGTATACTGAAGTGGTAGTACAAGCAGCTATTGAAAAAAATTAAGAAAATAGCATGCTAGTGTAAAACTTCTAGTCCAATGGCAGCAAAATGAAAGCAAAGGTAATGTTTAAGTCAATTCATTAAACTTTGAAACTGTGGTAGCAACCAACTGTGTTGACCTTCACTGAGTTATCAGTCTGAGGATTCCACCACTACAGAATACCCCAATTCAAAGAAATATCACAATTCAAAATCTCTTTTGCAGATTGCACAGAGTCACTCTCCCAGAGAGGCTTTGGGAACCCACGAGACACAACACTGAAGCAGAAGCAATCTTGCCTAAGAAGCCTCCCAGCTCATCTCTCTCTGACCTATTTGTGAAAATTCCCCAATGAAGAAAGCTCCCCAAGGTCCCCAGGCAGCCTGTTTCGTTGTTCTTACAGGGGTGTTCCATCCAAACAAATTGCCACTGCAGGTTTTGGAGCATCCCACATCAGCTACAGTGTGTCATCACTCTGTCAAACATGGGGTTTAGCTGGTTTATGAGGTTTTATTTTTAATGTTATAAAAGTTAGCATGAAAAAATTATCAGGTGAAACTGAGTAAATATACTGATTATATTTGTTTTATTCTTCGCTCCCTTTTATTTAAATGATGTTGTTTATTTGCATATTAATGCCAATATCTGTTAATTTAGAAGGTTTGTCTGGAGAGCAAGAGTTAATTTATTAACTTGCTCTGTTAGTCCCTTCTCTGGGGTTTCTGTTTCACTGGAGTCACCATGGTACCACTCCCTCAATCCATACCTTACTTTGAGGTGTCATCCAGACGAGTGTTGGACCCCAAGCAAACTGCTGTGAATCAAACACAGATGTTATTGGTCTTTTCAGTCTGCCCTGTGCCAACCAAAGTGATAAACACACTACAGAGCCACATATGAGTCGCATTTTTATATTAAACTATAATTGTGATATACAAGGGAGTTCAGAGAACTGGTCAAAAATTTTCCTAGGGCTGCTTTCCTGGGTGAGAGCAGTGATCCATCTAGCTCACTATCCTGTTTTTTTAACACACTAGGTCCTGTATACTTCAGAAGAAACCTTTTAAAATAGCACACAATAGTCAGATACGGATTGAGCTGAACTCTGCATTAAATCTCAGTGTTAAACCTAATTTTTAAAGACTGGATTATCCCAAAAGAGCAAGATTTAGTAATCAACTGCTAAAATCTCAGAGAGAAAAATATGTAAAAATAGCTTTAATGTAGAAACCAATTTAGTAGTGATGGATAAAGACAGTATTAGCGGGAGATAGGTAGGCTCCAGCTGTCATCATTTCTGATCTCAGATCCAGATCCAAAAAAGCATTTGTATTACTAACTGCTCTGTAGATATAGAAATCTCAGTGAAATCAGCAGGATCTCAGCACCCAAATGGAAACCAGGAATAGCCTTGCACCTTCTACACCAGTTTATGGAAGCCTTCTGTTCCACTTGGGCTTGGATGAATCCTGATTCAGAAAAGATTCATGCAGGTACCTGATTTCAAACTCCCTCTGAACTGACCCCACTGCAGTTGGGCAGACTGTTTAATCATAGGATCCAAGAGTCACAGGACAGTTGAGGTTGAAAGGGACCTCTGGGGGGTCATCTGTCCAACCTTCTGCTCAGGCAGGGGTACATATAGTATAGTCCCACTCTCTTCATTGAGACCACTTCCCAGGGACAAGGCTAACTACTGACGCAGACCTTTGCATGTATGAGCCTCCAGCAGACCCTAAGGAAGGATTTTTCTTCTTGCTGTACAACATTTAATTCCAAATCTTCACGTGAGAACAGACAGATTGTGTCAGCTGTGGTAATGTAGTTTTCCAGGGAATCCTCTTTCAAGAACAACTGCAGGCATCACTGCTTTGGACAGGTTACGTTGGCAACACCACGTTGTACTGAGTTCTACTAGCAAGCAGACACTCTCTGAAGTAAGATCAATGAGAGAATCTCACTCATTCCTACCCCTGAATACTAACCATCTGTGGCAAAGATTGGAAATTAGAGGTATCTAACTTTTGGTGTGGAATTCAGCTTGAGATTCATAGGCAGAAACTAAGCTGTCCACGTGCACCAGTAGTATACTCACATTGCAGTCAGCTCCAGGACTTGATTTTGTTGAACATATACAACTGTCTAATGTTGTTTGAAATGCTCCAGGGGATCCAGGAGTTCTACACCAGGGCTGGATGGCATGAGATGTCCAGTTCCTCCCTGAACAGCAGTAGAGGTCAAGTATGATCTCCTAAGCTGGTATCCCAGAGCACCATGGACCATGATTATGCAGGCTGTGCTGATTTGGTCACCTAACACAGGCCACCTGAGATATATGTCTCCAGCTACTCTTCCAGAAGGGGACAGGTCTCCTTTAGGCCCTATGCCATATCTGCCAATCCCATGCAGATGTGTCAAACATGCTACAGCATCTCAAGTGGCACTTGATGCATACGTGTGAACAAATTACATCCCTTTACAGTCACTGGAGAGAAAAGAGGAGTTCCCACCAACTACTTCAGTCACATTCTTTGTGATGACATGAAGCACACCATAGACATGTCTATTGCCATTTATTGAGTATAACGAGGGTCTAGATGATGAGCTCAGGTACAGACATTAGTGCTGTAGAAATCTTCATCTGATCAGATGAGAAATGTTCCAAGGAGCACGCTTCCTCATATTACAGAGTTTTTCCTGGGGAATTTTTTTCTTCCTGTATAAAACCAAAAATGGTAATTTTGCATGGCTGGTTTACACTTAAATATTCATAATCATAGAAAAGTTGTTACTACCTTTCATTCAGCATCATGCTTTCTTAGTAAACAATACAGCTGCTCATTTCAGGAGTGAAAATCTTCAAATTTTTCACAAAATATAGCATGAGAATTTACTAAATTAAGTTACAATCACAGGTGAAAGAGAGTTGGAATTATTAGATCCCTTAAACTTCAGAAATAGATTAAGGGATGAACATAAATAGAATTACATGCCTCCTCGCAGTCTCTGCCAATGAATATTCTATCCAATCAAAGTGAATACATGCTTGATAGGATCAAGCAAAAATGTTATGAGTGGGGTGGCTAATTATTGAATGGAAGGCTGGCAGTGTAACAAGTAATGAGATCTCATCACTAGCTCATCAAAATGGGCATTTCAATGTTGAACTGAAATTTGTAAATAAATAATTTAAGATACTTTAACAAATTCTATATTCCAGGAAGTGAATTCAACATAAGTACCTAACACTTACTTCAAGACCCACTTTTGATGTTTTTGTGAGTGAAAGACGTCTTAAGAGGAACAGTCCTTCAGCCTGTTCAGCAAAAGCAGCTCACTCTATGCTTTCCTTTAGTCACTCACTAAGTTGGCATGGACCTTTATGTGCTACAAATGTATGTGTTTACGTACTCCCAAGGGACAAGAGATAATTACTGAGGAGAATGGCAAGTTAAGCATTGTTTAAATGTAATGAATAGCATTACTTTTACTGAGCAGAACAACAACAAAAAGTATATAGACAAATTCTTTTTAAATTTCTAAACAAGGAAGATGTAGATTTACCACACCAAATTAAGTCAAACACAATTCCCTGAAAGTTCAGAATCAAATAGCACTTTTGCTTCTAGTTTTCATAACAGATTATAGTCCACAAATTTGACTAATGTATGGGAGTAGTAAAAGGTTTCTCCGTACATAGAAACTTAGTGCTTCTACAGTTCCTGTAGAAAAGGGAGGAATAGTTTCATCCTTCCTAGAGGGCTAGATTACCTAGTCCAAAGACTCCCTCAAAGTCCCAGCAGCACATGCACAACCAGTTGTGACAGTTTATCTAAGAGTGGAAATTTCCATGTAGTGGCCAATTCCATCATCCACTGTACAGTGATGGGACCCTGCTGTAAGGTCCCAATGGTTATGGTAGACATCAACTGACTATGAGCCAGCAACATATACTCACAGGAAAAAAGGGCAAACTGAATTTTTAGTCATATTTGGAGTAGCAAGGCTCCAAATCAAGGGGAGTTATTATCCTCCTCTACTGGGTATTGGATTCCTGGGGCTGTTCTGGTCCCCCAGCTGAAGAGGCAAGGAGCTTAGGGAACAAGACCTGGAAAGAGACACTGAGGGAGATGAGCTTGTTCAGTTTGATCAAAAGGAATCTAAGGGATGATCTAACAGAGCTGAGTAGCTACCTGTTGGGTAGTTGCAAGGGAGACAGGTTTGGGAAGATCAGGTTGGACTGTGTTTCACAGTAGGCACCAGGGGAGAATGCTGCCCAGAGAGGTCATTGCACCTCTGTCCTTGGAGGTTTTCAGGACTGAGACAGGCAGTCATATCTGACCTGGACTAAAGTTGTCCTGATTGCAGAGCTTGATTGAGCTTGCACTCAAGACCTCCAGGACTTTATGCCAGGACATCAGCTTGCCTGTGCCTCCTTGCTTCAATGGCTCCACATTCTTCCAGCCTAATCCTCTGCCCAGCTCAATGGTTGACTGTGACCCATGGGGATGGGAGCAGGAGCAGTATTACCTCTGAAATAAAAACCTGCTTGGGTAGGTCCAGGTTTCCCTCTGCACTGGAAAAGATGGTAACAACTCTCTTTGCCTCTACAGCTTCCCTAACATACACAGAAATAAAAGCAATACCACCCTTCTTAAGTAATTTGTCTCATTGGCTGCAAGTAATATGAGCTTGTAATATTTGTGTTTGCTTTTTTTCAGGAAAAAAAGGCAGGGGAGGGACTGGCAATCAGAGAAACAGCTGTTCTGGCATCAGTGGAAAGGCACCACATAGCTTCACTCTTTTCAGCAAATTGGCCTTCCTAGGAAAGTGTACCTTGTGACAGCTTGAAATTATGTCTTTGAAAAGGGAAAGTAACTTTAAGTATGTGCATGAGGACAAGAACAATTAAACACTGTTCTTGCCTCTTTCACACCTGCAAAGTGCTCACATAAATACACTTTTCATTCCCCTTCCCCATGTGAAATGACTGTGAATGCATATTAAAGCACAGTGTTCTCATGTGCCTGATGCAAGACTCAGAGCAGAGAGCAAAGGCAGTGCACAGAAAACCTTACCATTTGGGTACACAGCCCTTCTGATTCAATGCTCCTTTCACTGATGCTCAAAAGTCAACAGAAAGGGAGTCACATAGTGTATACAGAGCACCATTCAAAATTGTTCACAGTTTGCCCCGGTCATTTTGTAGGTGCATGGGTATCACACTTCAGGTGACGATAAAAATCATCCAGTCCAACTTGCAGCATTGCAGAAAATCAGGAATCTCATTGCCATTCCTTCAGTATATCAGATAATCCACAGTGGAGCTCCATGATAGCCCCTGCTTTCCTTTTAGTGTAGAAAGAGAAAGGATCAGCAATGCACAACTGCTGGAGAGTAGCAAGTGCTCTGTTCTTAATCTCCCCCACATGTATGAGAAAGTAAACGAAAGCCAAGTAAAGGAAATGGGACACAGAGGACCATATTTTCAAAGTGTGGCTCTTAAGCTGTCACCCATTACAAGCCCCATGCACATTAGACCCATTTGTGTCACATTTGCACTTGCAGATTGAAGGGCTCTGGTGCAATAACTGTTCATTTCTGCCAGCAGAGCATTGACACCTGAGGCCAACGCGGCCTTGCAAGGAGCAGAGGCGGCTCTGCACAAGCCGGGTTTGCTTTCACAAGAATTAAACCAGACCCTGCTGTCTATCAAATCAGCCCCCCTTTTTGTGAATGAGATGTTTATTCATTCACCAGAACATCAATCCCTGCAGTTCTGATGGGTCAGGATCTCTGATGGCTTTTGCCCTCTTGCAGCTACAACACGGCCAGTGCCAAACAGGGGGCTGCACGGGAGAGGTGGGGAAGAAGCAGGACCCCCTCTCCTGGTGGCAAACCACAGCCCTAACATGAAGCTCCAGCTTCACAGTTGCTTCACAAGCTGTTGAGAATGAATTTCCCACTGTTTGGAATACAGGGTTTTATAATAAAATGGCTCTGATTTCGGGAATCTTTAGTACTTTAGCTCATGACTGTTCAGCTGCTGCTGCATGGATGGCTGAGCTGTCCCTGCAAAAATTGGTAGGACTCATTCCAACTGCTTGAAAATAAGTTGGACACCCGAAGGTCCAGCTCTACCCTATCCCCCAAAACCACGGTGAAACATCTTTCTACACAAACTCACATTTCAGACACAGAAAGTGACTGGGGGAAAAAAGTCAGGGATTTGTATTGACAAACAAAGGAAAATAAGTAACAACTATGCTAAGACTTACCAGGCTGGTACATGTCCCAGATGGCAAAAGGCATAGCCTATCTGCATTACAGGAAATAGTGCTTGCAGTACAGATATTTTTAGTTGAAAACTTAGACTATGGAAAGAATAGTCTTGGCCATATTTTGCCCATTAAGCTCAATGAAGTGCTCTGGGATAAGGAAATGAGTGAGAGAATCCCTGGCCAGATTCCACCTTGGCTTCTATCTACCACAACTAACTTTGCAGCTAATTCTTGAGGACCCCTTGCACCATCAGAGCATTTACTAAGTAATTTTAAGTACATATTTATCCCCCACCCATTTAGGTCTTAAACAAACACTCAAGTTTTGCTGGAGCAGGGCCCCTAATGAGTAAGAATAACCACAAAGAAAGCAGTAGCCAACAAAATCTAAGCCTAATTCTTTGCAGCAGGGCCCCACACATGAAGGATTCTTGTTCAGAGTGTGGCCAGGATCAGAGTTTGCTCAGACCTCAGACACAATGGTGGGATTGAGTTCACCTAATGGCAGATAATTCCAATACAGGTGTTGACATCTGCTCATCACCTTCAACTCCTTTTATAGGAAGTGGAGAGAAATGTGTGAGTTCAAGTGTTCTTGAATTGCTCCTCATCTGATGTGTTCTAGAGGGTAGTGTTCAGCTGACTGTATAAAGGCCAGCTCAGAGTAGACACATTGTCTTTAGGGGATGAATCCGTCCACCTGTCTGCAAAAGGCAGGGACTGTCCATGCCCCCAGGCCCTTACAGAGGAGCTGAGACCCAACTCAGCTGCGAGGGTCAATGAGGAGTCCTGGGCTGGCCCAGTAAAATTGGGGCTGTCACACTGCATTCTGGGGAGCAACCTGAGCAAAAATCCCTGTTTCTCAATAAAAGCCACTCTGAAACTCAAGAGAAGCCAGTGACCCCTGTCCCAAATAGAAGCTAGTCCTGTCCCTGGATGTGCAAGGCAACTGCTCCACAAGAGGGCCCTCAGACAACAGCAGAGCCTTGGAGACACCTCTGCCCCCATGTACTGCCCACCCAGCGCTGAGATGGAGATCACCCTCCCTGTCTCCTTTCCTCATGCCTTGTCCCTGAAACTGCCTCCTCTAGTCCCATGAGACAGAGAAATGGTAGGTGATGTCACCATGTGTCGCTCTGCATTTTGGTGTCCACATCCTGAGGAGGTGCTGGGCTCCCACAGGGGAGATAGAGAAAGGACATCCTGAGAGTACTGAGTCAGTAGCAATGAAATTAGTGACTTATTCCCATGGGCACCCGCAGCTCATACTAACCCCTGAGAGAGGGCAATGAACCATCCACCAGCCCTATTCATTAGTGAGGATGCAGTGCCTGGTGCAATGCCAATGCCCTGAGAGCAGACACAAAAATCAGCCAAGAATATAAGGGGTTAGCCATGGTTTTCCTATAGCACAAGAATTGTTTCTGTGATTGCCAGGGCTCCAGGCTGGAGATGAGTGAGCCAGACATATATACCCGCACCTTGGGAGGCAGCTTGGCTGAAGGAGATGCCCCAATGGAATTGCTTGACTGCCCTAAAGAGATACATCTTTAATACTGGCAATGCCATGGCTTTAGTCCATCAAACTCTTGCCCAGTTCCTGCTTTCAGATATTTATTCTATTCTAATTCTTGTGTTTACCTTTCTCTACTGAAATTGTTTTATTCTAAGGTGGTTGCAGCTTGTTTGCAACTTCTGTCCCCAGACTGACTTGGATCTCCTTGAGTATAGTAACATGCCCATTGTAAAAGTCAAAATGCTAAGGCAGAGAGCACTATTCTTCTCTCCTCTTATGGCTGGAGAGATGAGGTCCAAAGAGACCAGCTAGCCAGTGTCACACATGAGGTCTGTAGCAGCAGACATAACCCTTTCCTCCTGAGCTTTGTCCTCGGAGCATCCTACTAGAGCAAGGATTGCTACCCACTTGGTTTCTATTCCTCTTGCAAAGTTTTGTGTTTGTTGGTGAAAGAGCTGAATCTCCTGGTGGGAGCTGTGACGCCACCTTGGACTGCATTGCAGTTACGGTGCTTTAATCAGATATGGATGTAGCTATGCTGTGTCCACTAGAAATTGATTTCTAGTATGTCCCAGCCTGGTTATAAGGTTCTTCGTCAAGTGATGCTGAACAACATCAGTGCAGATTATTTAATAGCATCTGGATTTAGAGGCTGCGGAGATGCTGCCTGAGAAATTCACAAATCTTGTGCAGGGAAAGAGATACCGCGTTTTCCTCAGGTCAGAGCAGAATTCACTCATCCCAAGTGGCTGCAAACAGAGGTGGTGAAAGGCTTCTGGAGAGCAAGTGCTCCTCTGATGACTTCCAGGTATCTCCCCAGTGAGCAGGGAGGCCCATATCAAGCATCAAGAGCACATGTGAACAGCTGCCATGGGAGGAAACCACTCAAATTATGAGGTTTGTTTTCAATTCTTTCCCCAAACTCAGCTCCATATGTTGCTACATTTTTCCAGCCTCTGTGAAGTGATTCATGTGGCATGTTGCCTAACATTGCATAAAGTGTGCCCATACGAGGCCTCGCAAGTACGCAGGAAGAGCTCTGCACGAAGGCACCTCTTCAAGGGCAGGCAGGACTAACGTCACTGCCCGTGATGCCCCTGCCCTTCTTCAGCTAAATACAGAAGTCCCAAGGAGCTTGTGCATTTCCCAGCCCGCAGTGCCTCAGGACAAGCCCTGTTTGAAGTTCCCATCCATTCTGCAGTTACGGTCATGCTGTTACATCCAGTTGAGGGAAGACACTGTAACTCTGGCAGCAAACTCTGTCATAAATGTCCTGCAAATAACCCTCTGGTGCCTTTGGCCGGGAACCATGCCTGAGACTCCCACGGAGATCTCTTTGTCCAAGATTTACAGAGCAACGTGATGTAAACAGCATCTTCTACCTGGAAACATAATTGCAAACTCTGAATTGATTTTGTGCCAAAAAGATATACCGTAAAACTCCGAGGGGCTATTAATGAGACAGACATTAGCAATAAAAGCTCATATAAGTCTGCCCATAAACATGAGCGAGCGTTATGAGAGTGGGAGACAGACATGCGAACCCTGCCTGCTGCTTACTTGGGGTGATTTTGCTAACATTTGGAGCTCTGGCGTAATAACCCTTCACATAAATACTGCAAGACTCCACTACATAATTATTCCATCTTGAATGTCATCATGTGTACTTTCTCCCAGAGTACAAGTGCTTTGGATAATTGGAGGGAATATCTGGGACTTGATCGCTCAGTACCGGGTTCAATTGCTTTTGCAGCAGCATGAGCGTATGTCAAAGGTAGGTCAACTCCAAGGGAGGCAGGAGACTGAACAACGTTGATCCCCACCAACACCACATCCTGGAGGGTGGAGGGAGTGCAGTGCAAACCTGGTTGAACTTATGTCTAAGCTAAACCATGCCTGAGCTAGTCAAAATCTGTTTTCTGTGATGAGGTGACTGTCACTCTGGATAAGGAGAGCACTGTGGATGTTGGACACCTTAACTTTTGTGAGTCTTAGCGTCCTTATCATCAGACTGGTGCAATATGTGTTAGATAAGAGGACAATAACGTGAATGGAAAATTGGCTGTGCCACCAGGCTGAAGGAGATGTGATCAGCAGTACAAATTCCAGCTGGCAGCCAGGAACTGCTGGTGTCCCTAAGACCAGCCCTGAGACCAATACTACTTCTTGTCTCCCCTAAGGAACCCGCATGACAGGACTGAGTACAGCCTCTGAAAGGCTTCTGACACCAAACCAGGGAGTGGGATATGCTGGAGAGGGTCCCCTTAGAGGGTACCTGGAGAAACTGGAAATTGGGTTGACTAGCTGTGGGACTCACAGATAAGGGGCCCTTCCCCAAGTTTCAGGTTCCCACATGATCCCCAAAGATCCTGCCCGAGTCCTTCAACACACCACATCCAAAGTTACATTTTCATGCACCAAAGCCCTTCCTTACCAAGCACAGCATCACTGATAAGGAGCAACCCTTGATCTCAGGCACTTAGAGTTTAAATAACTTTGAGGGTCTCAAGCTGAGATCCTTGGCCTGAGGCCTTTTAATTTCAACTGGCATGAGCACTGAACTTGGGACAGCCCTACATGGGGCAGTTGGAAGGATCAGGCCTTCAGTGAATAGTGACAAAAAATAGGAGTAAAAAAAGACACTGGAAAGAGGGAAATCAAGAGTCTGCTCTGCACCTGAAAGCAGCTCTGAGTCTAACTATTTTCATCCTCACCTGGGGAAGTAATTTTGGGTATAAATTTGTAAGAAATGAAAGCTTCTCACTTATTTATTTTAGTGGCAATGCCTAACATTCAGGCACTCCTGGCAGTCACCCATCCTTTGCCTCAGTTGAAGCACTCAACTTCTAAATAACCCCAAAATGTGACATAGTTTCATAGGGGACTTCCAGACCAGAAGTTTTCCCCACCTCTTGCATTTGCACGAGGGATTTTGGCAGGTGATGAAATGCTGTGTGCAGGCAGGTGGAGGGCATGGAGCCACCCAGCTTCATTTGGAAAACCAAGGTAACCACTGAGCAGTACCACTGCAGACTCGGTGCGTGTCTTAGGGATGGGGTTGGGACAGACAGGACAAACAAGGACCAAAGCCTTCATGGATCAGAGGAGCACCCTGCACATCGAGAGAAAGCGTTGAGCCCTTCCCTGCTCACAGGTATGAGCTACCAGAGGAAAGATGTTTCTCACAAGAGCACAACTTAACACGTTTCCCACCACCTGGACAGACATCTGTGGATCCCAGCCTCAGGCTCCCACACCCACTGTGAATTCCCAAATGGGAGGCGTGAGTTCACAGGACAGCAGGTCACCTAAAAACAAGTCTTGCAGGTACACAGAGATGCAGCACTTGAGTCGTGGTGTCAAGCCTGAACATTTCTGCCCTGATTCATCCATCTGTAAAGGGGTATTTACTCCCCAGCATAAAGTTCCTGAGAGAACAGGGGGCATGAGGTCAGAGAAAGCTGCCCACATCATCCCCACATATGAGGCAGCAGGTCCCACTAAAGGAATAAGGGAGTTTTAGGTGGTGAATCAAGATTAGGAGGAAGGAAAGTAAAGTCTCCCCTTCTGCCCTCTCCAAAACAGCATTCTTTTTTTTTCAGTGATGAATTCTCAAAGAAAATACTTGTTTAAGGCAACAAGCTGAGGTATTTAATTATAGTATAATCTTTATTCCATACCAAGAAAAAAAAATGACTGGGCTAATCTGAGTGAAGAGCCCAGAACCCAAGAACAGCAAATCCCTCTCTCCAGTAACTCAGATTTGTCCTCTCTGTTCCACATACAGTTTGCATGATCAGCTACAGCTTTGAGAGCCCTGCAGTCAAACACAGGGTGAGTCAAACACAAAAGAAGCCCTCATTGCACATCACTTGTTTTTCCTCACATCTGGCGACTTAGGCCATATCCTAGTGTCAGCCTAACCCAAGGTTTTCTAAACTTTCTGTACTACTTGACATTCAAGTTGTTTCACTCAACCCTTGCACTGCCAAGGAAGCAGGGACAGGTCTCCTGAGAAAAAAGGAGGACCCAGGAAACAACAGGATAGTCAGCCTCACCTCCATCCCTGGAAAGATGATGGAACACCTCCTTCTGGACATCATCTCAAGGCAACTGAAGGAAAAGAAAGCTGTCAGAAGTAGTCAACACAGATTCAACAAGGGGAAATCATGTCTGACTAACCTGATAGCTTTCTGCGATGGCATGACTGGATGGATAGATGAGGGGAGGGCAGTGGATGTTGTCTACCTTTACTTTCTCAAGGCACTTGACACAGTTTCCTACAGCATCCTCATAGGTAAGCTTAAGAAAGTGTGGATTAGATGAATGGACAGTGAGGTGGATTGAAAACTGGCTGAAAGACAGAGCTGACAGGGTCGTGATCAGTGGCACAGAATCTAGTTGGGGATCCATAACAAGTAGGGACCCTCAGAGGGGGGTGCTGGGTCCAGTCCTCTTCAATATTTTCATCAATGACCCGGATGAAGGGATGGAATGTACCCTCAGCAAGTTTGCTAATGATACAAAACTGGGAAGGGTGGCTGACACACCAGAAGGCTGTGCCACTGTACAGCGAGACCTGGACAGGCTGGAGAGTTGGGCAGAGAGGAACCTCATGAAATTCAACAAGGGCAATTGTAAGGTGGAACAACCCTCTGCACCAGTACAGGTTGGAGGCTGACCTACTGGAGAGCAGCTCCAAGGAAAAAGACCTGGGAGTCCTGGTGGACAACAGGATGACCATGAGCCAGCAATGTGCTCTTGTAGCCAAGAAAGCCAATGGCATCATGGGGTGCCTCAGGAAGAGTATGACCAGCAGGTTGAGGGAGGTCATCCTGCCCCTCTACTGGGCCCTGGTGAGGCCCCATCTGGAGTACTGTGTCCAGTTCTGGGCTTCCCAGTTCAAGAAAGACAGGAAACTGTCCTGCTGGAGAGGGTACAGCAGAGGACCACAAAGAAGATTAGGGGTCTGGAGCACCTCTCTTAGGAGGAAAGACTGAAGGACTTAGGTCTTTTTATCTGGAGAAGAGAAGGATGAGGGGGAATCTGATCAATGCCTAAAAATACTTAAAGGGGTGTGCCAAGAGGAAGGGACCAGTCTTTTCTCAGTGGTGCCCAGTGATAGGACAAGAGAAAATGGGCACAAACTTGAGCATAGGAAGTTCCATCTAAACATGAGGAGGAACTTCTTCACTTGGAGGATGGCAGAGCACTGTAACAGGCTGCCCAGAGAGGTGGTGGAGTTTCCATCTCTGGAGACTTTCAAAACCTACCTGAACATGTTCCTGTGTAATCTGCTCCAGAAGGACCTGCTTTGCCAGGTCAGTTGGACTAGATGATCTCCAGAGGTCCCTTCCAATCCCATATCATTCTGTGATTCTGTGATCCAAAATTTATTATAGAGGTACAGTAAAAAAGACATAAGATCCACTCCTCAAAATCAAGCAGCAAAAGACAACTGGACTGGCTACTGCTCCCCGGTACTATGCATGGCTCACAGGGCCCAAAATTTCATCCACAGCAGCAGAACAGCTTCATGAACACATACTCTGGGAAACATGCACTGAAAAGTCCAAGTCAAAGTTCAGCTATTTTGGAATTATTAATGTGAAAAATAATACTTTATTATAGGAAAAAAAAAAATCCTAGGAGACTTCCTCACACAAATTCATCAGTCAGAGCTGCTACAAGGAGCTTATTCAAACTTTCCATCCTCATATTAATTGTAGCAGCACCTTGGAGTCCCAGCAAAAAGGAAAGCCAGACTGCAGTGGGCACTTTGCACGCATACAATAGAGGAGACAGTCTGTTCTCTGTGAGTTCAAAGTGAAGCAGATAACAGAAATAAATAGAGCAGCTTTGGAAGAGCAGGCAGCATGGAAAGCATTAGGTAAAATTATAACACTTTGAGTAAGCCCTGAATGCTCGGAAATTGCTTTCTAACTGACATTTTTCTGAAACCCAAACTATACGGCTTGCCTTCAAGAGGACAGAACTGTATTGCGGGAATCTTTGGAATATTCAGCACAAGCTTGACAGCTACCAATTAGCCCAACCATTAACTGAACAGTTCAAGGAATAAAAAAAGGACAGAGTACCATGAGCCTCAGCATTATTGAGCTGATTAAACTATCTCAGTAAATTATGGCTGGGTCACCTGTAACAGTCTTCTTGCCTGCTATTTAAAGTTTCTTTACTGTTTTTCAGTTCTAAGACAAAAATCTTCTGATTACATTAAAGTTTTTAAAAATAAATCTTCCTTCTTCAGCAGTGCACAGGAGTCTCTCCAGCTCACACATAACAGCAAAACAAAGCAGGTTTGAAGAATAGACATCTGCTCCATTCCATTTGCTCTTCTGAGATGAGGCTTATGTTTTCCTCTGAGGTCAATGAAAGCTCTCTGGTGGGTCTCACTTCACGCAGCTTTATAAAGCAATGGTGTCTTCAGTTTTAGTTTGAAGATATCCATATTGGTGAGCCCTGGATTCACTTTGTCACACTGATTTCTAGATCTACGTGCAAAGAACATGCAAGTTCTCCAGGTTATGAAAAGCAGTTATGAAGACCTAGCAGCAGATTGCACTTGCATTTTCAGCAGGAGATACCTTAAGAAAGAAGAGGAGTGAGAAGACAAGGGAGAAAATCACATTACTCTATTTAATTTTTTAGGACTACGGAAAACAGGAAAACTTGAAAGGAAAAAGATCAATTATTTCAGAAGGAGAAAATATTTCTCAGAGAATGAGCAGAAGCAGAAGTGAGTGAGAAGCAAGCATGCAGCACAGGGGACCAGAGTACATCTCCTGGGCCAAATACCAACTCACAACATGTCTTGAAGGTGGCGCACAATGCACTGCTGAGCATGTCCTAGGTGTTCCCCACAGGTACCATTTGGGTCTCCTGAGAATGAGGTCCAGGAGCATCGCAGCAGTAGGGTGCCCAGTATCAACACACTCTGCCTCAACACTCACTCTTTGCTACCTTGTAAATATACCCAGAATTCCAGAAAAGAAATCAGAGTCTCTCACCACTTCAAGTTCCAAAAGATGAATGTAACATGCTCCAGGATTGCTCATCAAGGTGGTGGATGCTTCTCCCAGCTTGGTTTATTGGGAGAAGCCCATAAAACACAGGAGAAGAAAGTGATGTTGGGAGCTTATGGATTAGCATCCATGACCTTATTTCTAGAAGTGCTACATGTTTACCACCACCACCAGATTCCAAAGGGAACTGACAGCTCTAAATGTTTTCTAAAGAACACAGTATATGATTTTAATATGCTTTTCCTGATTCAGAACATGTGAGGATCTCTCATCTTTACATGGATGGGGAAGAGATTGCTGTTCTTTTAATGTCTGGCAGAAAACAGAAATCTAGATTAAAAGACATAAATCAAGATTTTATTAGCAAATAAATTCTTCAGTATGAAAACTCCAAAACTGTATCATTTTAGAGAAGTTGGTCACCAGGCAAGGGCATTATTTTCTTTCTTTCTTTTTTTAAGCACATTAAAAATGGATGAAAATGAGCACACAGCCCTTCAGCAGCTCCCAGCCTGCCCACCCTCTGGGGTTCAGTTGGAAAATTGTGCTTGGAAAACATCTACAAAAATGTTGGCAACTGTATATCAGCTTTTCCCCAAAAGACCTAGTGGGCTTTTATTATCCAAACAGATCAGATGGCTTGGAAAATTCACATCTGTACCAAACTGCCAAATGGGAAATGAGATCAAAATGTGAAACTAAGAACTTCCGATGGTTCCTTCGGAAGTGACATTAAAACCAGAGAGAGGAGAAGGAGGTTTGGCTTCTCCATTCCCCCACATTTTGCCCAGCTTCTGAAGCCCTGGCAGAAGGAGGCTGTTCGTGATGGACCAAAGGGCCAGTGAGCCTCTTCCCAGCTGATTACACGGAGAACGAATGAAGAACTTTGGTTTTGAGGGGTCAGTCCTTGTGATGATCTCAGCTACCAGCATTAGGCAAGAACAGACAGAACAATCCTTGCAGCCCAGAGAGAGAGAAAAGTATGAACAAAAGCACTTTCCAACGATGTTTTTTAAACCAGAGACAATACTTTTAATATGAGGCCTGTTTTAACCATTTCCATTTATTTTTTAAATACAACATTGCAGTTTATTAGAAGGAACATTAAGATTTAACTTAGCACACAAGTTTCTCTGCTTATAGTCTTTCTCCCTCCAGACAATGCAAAAAAGATTGCACACTTTCTTTTTTGCTCTGGCAGAGATTGCTGTTATTATTATTTTCCTCCCACTCTGCTGATGCTGCCAGTTGATCATGGAAAGACACACGAATGGATAAAACCAACAGGAGAAAAGACTTTTGCAGTGAAGGTTGCCTTACAGCACTTAAAGTTGCTAGGATTAGCTCATTTGAACACCTGTGGAGTTAGAAGATGTGGTGTTTGGAGCTAAACCCAGCTTTTTCTTCAGTGATATGGTTCATTCACTACAATAAAGTTTCCACTAGGACAAATTTGAGTTTAGTGTTAGTCTTCCTAGAGTCTATGGTTGTGTTACAGCACAGAGTGCTTTCTACAAACCCATACGTTTCTTGAGCACTCAAGAAAGCAGGTCCTAACTCAAGTGGAATCCCCCAAAATATAACCAGAGAGACTATCTCTGGGATACAAAAATAAATTAGACTCATGAAGCCCAGGGCAATAAAAAATAATGTGAAACACGAGGAACGTTTCTGTGCAAAGAACTTACTATTCAGACAAAAAAGCCTCATTAAAAGAACATAAAACTTATAACTAATGAGATCCACATAATTATGTAGATCTACAAAAGCTAAGATAGTCCTGAGATAAGCTTTCTATATAGTTCTTCTCTGATGTGTAGCTGTGATAAAGTATTTGGACTGAATCATCACTTTATTCCCAGAGCCAGATAACGGGATATACCATTGCACAAATATTTATCTTCACACAGTTATCAGGGGGATGAAATTCAGGAGCACCTTCTCAGCCTGCAAGATCCGTTGCTGCACTTTCAGCATTTTCCCTCTCTGTATTGTGCCAGATGAAGGACACCAAGAGTCTCACCACTGTCTGCATTTCTTACCAGATGGTTCATTGGCATTTTTTTCTGTAGTCTGAGCTTTTCGTCATGGTTTGTCACCTCAGGTGCAACCTCACACTAACACGGTTACACAGTTTTCAAATGATGGTGAACCTTGCATAGACAGCTTGATGTCCAGGCACAGAGAGCTTGTCTCCACTCACAGCCTGCTGAGACAGCATCCTTGCATCCCAAAGAAGCCCCCTGATGATCTCGTCTCTGACTTCAGTTGGGGTTTCTGGGCCTTCTCATCAGGCAAATATTTCTGCATGTAGGAACTGCTGGGACCACAGATGAAAGTGGACTGGCTGCATTAGGCATCTGTTTTCCATTGCAATCAAGCTGTTTTGAAATCACTTGTCTTTATTGCTGAAGAATTAATGTTTTACCATCAGTTTCAATGGGAATTACTATGCCAGAGAAGCAGATGAGGCAGTCCACCACCCTGCCCTTTTTTTTTTTTTTTAAATAATTTTACAATACACACAAATATTAACATATCATCCTGATAAAGCTTTGTTTACTGGCATGGTTCCACCCCCTCTGCAATGCCTCCTGCTCGGCAGCCTCATCTCCTGAAGTTTGAGGGATGCTGTCCAAATCTCTTAGCAACATTAAATTTCATTCAATTAACTTTGTTGGGGGACAAAGTTATTTAGTTACCACCATTTGTCAGTCTGCTCTATATGATACGCCATCCAGCAGCTTGGCCATTCAGCCTTCACGTATGACAAGGAGACGCAGCACTCTCCAGCACAGGAGCTCTGGCTAGGCTGGGCATCCTGAGTTGCAAAATGATCCATTAGCCAAAAACCCCACCAAGATCTCAGAAAGGTCCACAGGAGCTGCAGGTCCAAGCCACCACCTGTGTTTTAGTGACCTCTATTGTTGCCACTTGTGGTCTACACTCAGCAGAGGCATCTGGTCCAAGGCATTGGCACTCCCTCGTTGGGTTCATGCAGTGTTCCTGGCTTCACAGCCTTCTCTGGAGATGTTCTGTGATTCTGTGGCTCAGCATGCCCAAGCAGATGGACCGACGCAGTGTGGCCCTGAATCCAGACCCGTCAGATGCTTTGCCTACTCCAAGCATATGAATAACATCTTTATCTGTCACTGCTCTATGAATAAAAGGTCATTATTGCCTCCATGGGGATTTCTTTTGCACCTGTAACAAATCAGGGAAGTGTATGAGGATGTCTCTCAGCTCCCCAAAGAAAAAAAGGAAACTACTACAGAACTTAACTAGAAGATGCTGGGGTGCTGTGCCATTTGGGAACTGGTGGGTTAACACCGTAGGCCTCTCCTGTGTGCAATTTTACACAGTATTTATGCTCAGTTGCAACACATGAAGCTTTAATTATACATATAAGACGTTAAAGGGAAATTAGTTCAGTCCAAATTCATTTGCTTTCCAGAAGTAGTGAAAAACAACCAAAGAAGCAGTATTATTTTTTTTACCACACAGCAGGTGGCATTATATCCTTCATTAAATTACAAGATATGAATAATATTAATCGACATTTGTATCACTCTCCATCAAATTCAGCATCCATCACACCATCCTTAGCATAACATTTATTTTTAAATGTATTTCATTAAAGTGTTAAGACATAAGTAAAAGCCATGAATAGGACATAGACATGAAGCGACCCTTCTCCCACCTCCCCCCCCAGACAGTAGATGCCAACACTTCTTTGAAAGACTTGCACCAGTATTATGGCATTAAAAAATTCATTAATAAATTCTACACTTATTTTTCATTCTATTCCTGGCTTCCAAAAACACTTTCAAATAAATTTAAAGGGTTAGGGGAAGGCGGATCTTTTATCTTCATATTTTTTGATATTGAAAATAGTAGTTCTGAAACTGGGTGGCTCTACACAGTTCATAGCCAGCAAGATGCACATCTGTGTCTTTATAAAAGTATATGCATTTATCAGTTCCCATCTTGGTCTGTCCCCTCCCTGCCTGTAGCTGTCCCCTGTACTGTCACCCATGTATTGCAACTTTTAGCTCCCATCCTGCCAGCTCAGTCCTGGATGAAACACAGCTCTTAGTAGCATGATGTTAAATTTAATTTGTGTCTTGTAATGTAAATGCACCCAGAGGTTGAAGCAACAGGCACATGTTTTTTATAAATCAAATTTTACATACAGTATCATTTTTTTCCCCAGACACTCTCAGAGTGCAGGAAAAACAGTATTTTACAGGCAGCACTTGAATTGAATTTAACCATCTCTGTGGAAAAATGTCACCATAAATTTGTCACTGAACCAGGGTGACATTTAAGGTGGCTACTGTGACAAAATATTTTGCACTAATAGAGCTGCCTTTCCAGGATTTTCAAGATTGCAAAAAAAACCATTTCCCTTTAGTCGTAGTAAATACACGTAGCCTAACCTGTAATTTAGTGTGCTCTCCAGCAGCTAGCTTTGCAAATCCAGTTTTCCAAAACTTACAGGTGTTATTACTAGCGTGGCCTTGCAGCAAAAAAAAACCCCAGAGCTACCCCAGCATGCAGGGAAAATCTATGTGCTGAGGACCTAAGGGCAGGTGGCTTACTAGGAAGATGATACAAGCTCTTGGCTGAGCCCTGGTAGGATAAAGACTCCGATTTGTTTCTGTGAGCACAGTGATACTGCTTTTGTAGTTCTGATAGTGGTACGGGCACACTTTCCTTTGAAAGCAGGAGAATTCCTACTGCCACTACTGAGATCCAGGCCAGTCTTATAAATATTTACCACAGCACATAGTGAGCCAAACTGCACATCCCTGCTGGTGTCAGCAGTGGGGATGAGCAATGGGGCACACAGCTAAACCAACAGGTTTAGACTCAGGGGATCTGGAGGTGCCACAGGCTCCTTGCGTAAAATCGGCAAAAGTCACAATATCCCCAGTGCTGGTACTGATTTTTATGAATGCTTGGCTGCAGCCAAAGACACTGGAGAACCCCATCTCCACTTTCCCCATGCCCCAGTTTCCTCCTGATGAATTGGGAGAACCACGGGGCTGGGAATATGCTCATGAAGTTAATCTTCTAAACACCTTGAGACCCTGGTATGGACAGAGCTACAGAAGTACTATTATTTTTCAGCAGGCACAGCCAAAGGCCAGTTAACTGACTACATTCACCCTCAGAAAAGACATTTTAATCTTTTCACATTAAACCTGCCCAGGGTAAACATACTTCTATCCTCCTGCTGTTAAAATATGTTGCCATAAGTGTTTAGTGTAACATTTGATCTGTTTCTCTTGAAGCTTCCTAGATTACGGTCAATCCATTTGCACTTCAATAATTTGGGGGTTGTGCTGCATTTTCTGGGGTTGGAAAGTAGCTCAGCTGTAAAAACTTGCTGGAGGCTGTAAGATGGCATAAGGAGGCTGAGCCAGTGAGTATTTTTAAAACCATTTTCAGAGGGAGAAAATCATTATCCTTGATTCAAAGCCAGCTTGGTGAGGCTTTAAGCAACCTGGTCTAGTGGAAGGGTTTGAACTAAATGATCTTTAAGATCCCTTCCACCTCTAATTATTCTATGATTTCCCCCCCCGCTTCTGATTATAAGCCTAAAAAATTCTAGAACTCTTCAAGGTTGTCCTCCAAAATGGCGTAAAGACAGAGCTGCAGCAACCATTTGTCAGCTTTCTCACCCAACAGGTAAAGCAGAGAGTCAAAAGCAGTGCAAAATGAAATGGCCTGATTACTAGTACACTGGGGCTGCATAGATTATATGTGTTCAAAAAGGGACAGGGGAGGAATAGATGCGTGAGGACAATAAGCCTTTTACACCAGCTCCACCATAAAGGAACAGAGGAACCTACAGCAGCTAAGGGCTGTGTGTTCTTCCATCACCATATAGACCAATGCAAAGACATGGGGACTGTGGTCCCCTAGTCCTTGCCATCATACAGAAGTTGCCACAAAGTCTAAATACTTGAAAGTCTAATGTCATGAAAGTCTAATACTTCTCCTCTGCCCAGTGTACCACTTCAGGAGGTGCATTGTTTTCCCCAGCTTCTCTCCTACCCTTCCCAAAACACCTCTCAACTTTGTTAACACATATCATTTAATAGGCACATATCGTTTAAGTGCTCATAAACAGCACCACGTCTATTCAGCAACAAATAAAATAGCCCAACTAGGCTGCTTGTTAACTTTCCAGCTCCCCAGAGAGGTGGCAAATTGTATCACCAATCCCTCGAGAACTGCCAAATATCCCCATCAATTCTGTTTGCACCAGCAGTCTAAAGATGCTATATTCTAATCTAAGGGACAGATAAAGGCATGTTCTGAAATACATACTAAAGTACAGATAAATATACAAGCTGTCTTGATGAATTAGTTACATGTGCAAATATCTTCCTGGAAGAGCAGGCTAAGTTTGACGGTTAAAAAGTGATCCAAAATCCACAGGAATCACAAAGAAAAAAAAAAAAAGCTAAGAAAAAAAATCCCCTACTTTGAACCAGGATCTCTGAACCAGGACTTTGGTTAATTGGAAATGGATAACACAGGGTATGACACCTGCTGGGCAGTCTTTGGTCACTAATCCACTCCAGTTGGCCACAAAGGCTTGCGACAGTTGTCACCCTTCATGGCAGGCTCAGCAGGGAGGTGGGAGATGAATGCCTCGGAAAGCTAAACCACTCACCCCCAGCCCTGTTATCTTCTAGATGGGATTGGGGCAAAGCCACAGGGGAGCATAGGTGAAGTATGCATGGCCACTGGCCATGCAGTACCTGCCTCCAAACAGGAAACAGAGAGATTGGTCTCCAGCACTGCACTTTCAATCTACGGATACATGGAGGGGGGGGGAAGTCTTAAAAATTCCAAGGATTTCTACTGAAGTAGTTCCATAAACTGGTGGGAAGGACTTCTCAAGGAAAGTAACTTTCTCTAAGGAGATAAATACATGATTTCTCAAGTGAATGCCCCCCCAGCCCTAGGACTGAAGTCCTGTATGTAAAAAGCTCTGGGGAGAGCTTCAGCCTGTCTGCTCTGGGACAAATCCCATCAGCTTGCAGCAGAGATCCCACTTTTGTTAATACAGAAGCTGTTTTTTATTTCTCCTGCCAAAGCAGCCTGGCCTGCCTGGTCCCGCAGTGAGGTCATAACTCAGGGTTGATCACATCACAGCACGTTGCCATGGTGATGCTTGAACTGTCACAAAGGATGTGCGCTATGATTTCACAGCAGATGGGCTGTGAGGGAGGAAGCCCTCATTTAAATTTTAAAAATTGCTTTAGTAATTAGCAAGAGCAATAGAAAAAGACATTAAAAAGAGAAGAAAAATCCCCAAACCACCGCTCTCAGCAAAGGTTGTGGGATTCACGTGGGATCTGCAGGCCGTCCGCAGGAGAGGATGGCTGAGCTGCTGCTCCCAGTTCACCCTTGGAGTCACCAGTGGGTCCAAAAACGTCTGGAGCCTGCTGGGCTGCAGGAGGCCCAGAGCAGCGTTGGGTGAGCAAAGCTCTCCCTGCACATCAGTGCGTTTCAAAGCACGCTGGTGCCCTTTGCAAGGGCCTGATAGGAATGGCAGAGGGCAGGCAGAGGGGGCTGCGGGCTTTATTCAAACACAAACTGCCTGATGGAAGGGGAGGTGTCGTGCCCTGGCTTCAGAAGTTTTCAGCAAGGCTTAAGTACTTCTATGGCCCTTTTTAATGCAGCATGTGAGGAGCCCAGAGCGTTTGCCCTCGCATGCTGAAGTGTTACCCCTCTAAATGAGAGCACCACCCCCTTGGTCCCCTGATTCTCACAGCCCAGCAGCACTGACCCACACAGCAGCCTGCGCTGGCCTTGCTCTGCATCCTCAGCATCCCCATCACAGATAACTCAGTCCCACCTATAGCCCCTGGACTTGGGAACTGAGACCAACAGCAAGCAACAGAGGAAGAGCAGACAGCGCCAAGCTTTCCAGATAGACATGGTGCAGCCCTGCTCCCCGCCCCCCCAGGCTTCTCCGTGGCTGGCAGAGGTGACCTTGAGGAAGCAGAGCCTCAGGTCCCCGTCCCCGCAGCCACCACAGCTCGTTGCAGAGACACTGGCATCCCCCAGCTTGCCGCAGCAGCTCTCTTCCACATCACAGCAGCTCAGCGACCTCAAGGCAGAATTAAATCTCTCTCCTCTCCGCCTGCAGCAGGCACTGCACGCGGTGTTTCAGGGACCTTGGGCTGAGTCCTCATGTTTAATGGGGAGAGCAGACTTCAATGCAGCATGTTCCTCATTCGTTCAGTGACTAACTGTTGATCTCTCTAAGAATAAGCCAGATGGTTCCCGTGATAAGTGATCAGCTCTCCTGGAGTTTTTGAAACAGAAAAAGACAGATGCCTGCGTGCCTCTTGCCAGGACCCATCTCCAGCTCAGGCGATGAGAGCAAATGCTTAGGGAGGTTGTGTTCAGGGGATTCTCTCCATCCAGGCTTAGCAACTAATCTTCCCCATCAGCCCTGCGTCCTGAAGGGGAGGCATCTTGCCTTGTTGTGACAGTTTCCCCCAGCTTAAGGGCACTACAAATCATAAGGTCAGCCCTTATAATTGGATCAGATCTTGATATTGCTTTGCTCTTCTGTGCATTTATATTAACATCTCGTTCTGCAGACAGCGCATCTGATGGGTGCTCGCTACCTCAGCTTGCGTTTGCACACCCCAGCAATTGAGAACACTGGTAGCATTAACAAAGCATTCTAGAAAAGGGGAAAGTTTGATCTGCTGGGGTGAAGAAAACTAAACCACCCACCCTGGGGAGAGAGTGGCAAGCACCCGAGGCTGAAGAGCTTTGTTCTCGGCCACTGGGGCCACCGCGCACCATGAGCCAAGCATTGCTTCCTGCCCTCAGCACAGAGATCAAGATCTCCACAAGATGGGGGGGGGAAGCAACAGAATTTACCTGCTGACTTCTTCCTAAGTTGTTTTTATCTTTAGTTTCTACTGCTGACTGCACAGAAAGCCTAACTCCACGACTGGGCCACCATTAAAAGCACCAAGTGTGAGCAGGGGAATCACCCGTACTTGCGCAGGGTAAGAATGGGTGGAAATGGCGTTAGGAGCAACGTGTGAAATTAGCAATTGAAGCTGAGCCTGTTTTTTCCCAAAACCAGCTCTAAGCCAGGGGCTTGGCCTACCAGCTTCACTTTGCCCAAGAGGAGAGAATACATCCTGAAGCTCACAGCCCACACATTTGCTGCTGCACCCTGTAGGCAAAGCTCCTCTTGATCTTACAGTGTTAGGCCAGCATAAAAGTGAGCAACACGTAGCCACGCACACCCAACAGAAAATGACCCTCCAGTTCTTTTATTTACATGCCTCTGTTTTGGCTCGTAAAGGATGCAAATTCCCTTCAAGGGTATTTACGCAGTCTCTTCAGAGTGAAATTCGGAGCTGCACCTCCAAGAGAGGGAATTAGGTCCATAATGCTGACTCAGCCTGCAATTTCACAGGATTAAACAGACAGAAAGAAACCATTAAGATGAAAAAGACTGAAATGTATGTGACAATGCATATGTCAGATGCTCATCTCCTCACCATAAAAAAAAAATATATATACATATCAGTACACAGTTCGTTATCTCTGACCAAGGTATTATTTCACAGGCGAGCTTGCAACATCATCTGGGAGCTCTATGGAGCAGATGTCACTTGAAATCCAGACAAAGTGCACAGAGGAAATGGAGAGGGCACTAGATTTAAAGCAAGCCAGTGCTTTGCCCTCCCTTTCCTGGGAAATTGGGCACGCATGTTCACTGTTCTTTGCAATCAGTGTGGCTTCCATTGTGTTATTAATTGAAAAGAGAGGCCTTATGCAAAGGAAATTTAAAATTGCAAATGTCCTTTTTGCATCTTCTGTAAAAGCCATTTCCATTTTGTTACGTTACACTGCATCATTTTAATGTTAGGTTTCTATCAATGAGTTACATACGGAGAGTTAGCACGAGTGCTCATACTGCGTTCCATCACCAATACTTCTTTTTTTGCATGATTTCCCAAGGAATCAAGGCTTTTGTAATTATAAACTCAAATCACAAACATTGTTCTCCCATCCCTCAGTAAACTTTTGATCCTTTCAGTTAACTTCAATTAAATTTGACTGAATCAGAGCTAAGTGACTAACCACAAGCTTCCTAAAAGACAGCATCTGGGTGGAGATGCCACACAGCCTGTTGGTCCCACTGCTCAAGCTTCAGAGGAGGAATTCGATGACCAAGTCGAAAAGCATTCACAAAACAGATCTCTGTGCAATATATTTTGCGCTTCCATGTGGGAAAATGCAAAGTCACACAAAAGTGGGCATGTTTAAACTTACCTACCTGGTCTGAGCAGTTTCTCTTGGGTATCATTGAATACACGGTGCTCAAAAAGTTGTCCTTAGTTTGTTCATTTAGGACGGCAATAGCAACTGCTACAATTTTTAACCCACATTCTTCCCCCCCTCCCCCCCCCAAATACAGTGAATTATGCTCCATTTTTAATAACCTTTCAGCTCCTAATTTGTGTGACACCATCCAGGGGTTCGGGGAAGGCAGATGAGCCTCACTGGGGGCCTCACTCGGTGCAGGGATCGCTTTTACCTCAGGTTAGAACTGTCTTTGTTACAACCCGGGCTTAAAGTCTGAAACCCCGGACCCGGCTCCCTTTTTTGCACTTGAAAGGCAGAATTAGTCGCCGCCGTCTCATCCAATCAACCAAAGAGCCTTTTGCTTTTGGCAATGCAAAAAAAAAAAAAACGTTAAAGAGGCCTTAAAGTAAGTGTTAATTAGGACAAGAGCAAGCAGATGCTTTTTTTCACCTGCTTTTCCATTGATCTGCCCTTTCAAGAATATTTTAAATTCACAAGCATGGGAGTCTTATTAAAACACTTTGGCTTTCATTTTTTTACAAATCATAGAAAAAGACAGTAGGGGGTAAAAGTATACCCTGGGGGGGAAATATTTTTGTCCCCTTAAATAGATATAGCTCTTTTTTTTTTCTTTCTTTTCCCTAGGCGTTCAAAATTCAGAAACATTTCCAGGGCTGAACAGTTACTGAAGAGTTAAACAAAATATATATTCGGTAGTATTTATAAGAAAGATGAATTGCCATTTAAAAAACAAATAAATAGACAACAAGGATGACCCAAACCAAAACTCCAGGGAGGAAAAACCAAATTGAAACGAACATCAGGAACTCTAATGGTCAATTTCCGCGTCCCCAGCGTGTGCGGAGCGATGCCCGTGTCTGTCCCTTCCTAACGGCTGCAATCTGGGAAGCAGAGGAAAAGTTAGCACAAATCTGGGAGCTGGTGGCAGAGAGAAAGGAATCCATTCTGTTATCAAATACTTGCAGAGACTGTACTCAATCAGGCAGTCAAAAACACGCCTACTCAGATAAGGGTATCCCTGCGAAGAAGTCTCTTGACACTACTTTGACATATTTACGTTCTTCCGCGATTATTCAGTTGCAATAACTTCGAGCTCCTCTTCTGACACTCTCATCCGAGCCGGTCCCCAGCCCTACACGGGGAAGGGAAACAAAATGTTGCCCCCCGAAGCTGTCCGGGGGGGGGTTAAGGGCTGCAGCCCGGCTGCGGGCAGGGGGAGAGCCGAAGCGAGCGGAGATTCAAAGCCTCTGGAGCTTTAAGTATACAATGAAAATACTGCTTTAATGCCACTTAATCAAAGCTACCGCATCGCAGATAGCACACCCCTGAAGTTACAGGGAGATGATGTTACTCCTAAATCCTATTAGCCTGGACTTGTTGGAAGATCTGCTATCTGGTAGCAAGATATAATCGGTAAATTATTTCTTTTAATTAGTTCATCGAAGTAAACAGAAAATAGCCTGGGTCCTATCTGTCTACATCTCTTTGGCAGAAAGGCAAAGAGGCACAAGAGTTCAACGACAGTTCTAAGTGGGGGAAAGGATTCCTGCGGCGCAGCAGAGGAGCAGAGATTGCAGCATCCCTGGGAAATACACACCACCTTCTGCAAAGCAATAACCAACCGTCGCCTGAAGCCCCCCCGAGCTGGGGTGGCTTAGACAACCTCCATGGCAAGCCGAGGAGGAAGAAATGCCTCCCACCTCCCCAGGTAACCTGTCCCGCTTCGGGAGGGCGGGGGAAAGGAAGGGGGGCAGCCTCAGGGAAGAGGCACGGCTTCATCCAGACCCTCATCATCCCGTCGCCGTCCCTATAGCAGGGGTCCAGCCCCGACTCTGTCCTTGCAGCGGGGGGTCTAACCCCGCCGTCCCTATAGCGGGGGGCCGACTCCGCCGTCCCTATAGCTGGCGGTCCATCCCGGCGATGCTAAGGCGGGGGTCCCGTTCCCACGTCCTACAATGACCTTTTGCCATCCCCACGCGGGGACGTCCAGCCCACGCCGTCCTGGACCGAGAGTCACCACCCCCAGACCCTGGACCGAGGGTCCATCCCCCCCCCGGCTCCGCCACCGCTCGCACCGGTCGGGGCCGGGGGGCGTAGGGGGGGGGGGGGGGATAGGGCTGCGAGCCCCGACTCTGCCCGGGGGATCGAGGGGTCCGCGGGACGGGGGTCGCGGCGGGGACCGGCGGAGGGGCCGGCGGTGGCACCACTCAGGTGACGGAGCGCCCGGCGGAGCCCACGCGTGCACAGCTCGGGGTTTGCGGGGGGAGAGGGGGGGGATGCGTGGAAAATCCGCGGGGCTGAGCCGGAGGAGGAGCGGCGGGGGCCGAGCGGGGATGGGGGGGACGGCCCCGCTCCCAACTTTCCGCCGCGCGGAGAGACCCCGGCGGCCGCGCCGGCGGTGGTATCGTATGCAAATACGCACGCTGACGTCAGAGATCATGTGGGTTTTGGCGTAGATCCCCACCGATCGAGGGCTCTTTTTTTTTTTTTCCCTTTTTTTTTTTCCTCTTTTTTTTTTTCCCTTTTTTTTTTTTCCTCCCCATTTAATTTTTTGCACCGCGGCGTGTGCGCGCGTGGCGGTGCGCGCGTGTTTCCCCGCGGACCGGCGGGGGCGGGGAGGGGGGGGTGGGTGGGTGTGTTGGTCGCGCGGGGTCCCGCGGCCGCGGGCTGCCGCGGCGGCGCGCGGAGCGGCGCGGAGCGGTGCGCGGAGCCCCCGGTGCCGCTCCGCAGCGGGACAGTCGGTGCCGCCGCCCTGGGCGCAGGTAGGAAACTTCCCAGGCGGGGCTCCCCGCACCCCACCCCCCCACCTCCCCGCACCCCACCCCATCCGCGGCGAGCGCGGCGCTGCGCACCCCTCCGCGTTCTCCCCCCCCTCCTTTCCCCGCACACATGCACTCGCTGACGCTTCCGCCCCGGCCGCTCGCACCCAACTTTTCTTCACGCAAAAAACTGTCCGGTTCTTGGGATTCCGGCGGGGGCCGGGAGAAGGCGCGGGGGGAAGAAAGCTGCGGGGGGGAGGGGAATGAGCCAGGAGGGTTGTTGGGGGTGGGCTCTTTATTATTTTTTTTTTCGATACATTTATAATTTTTGCCACGCAGCCTCCTTGCCCCCCGTCCTGCTCCCCGCTCCCCGCCGCTTCCCCGCCGCAAGTTTGGGTTAAGGGGGGGAAGGCAGGAGGAGGAGGAAAGGGGGTGGTGGAGGTGGGGGGGGAGAGCGGGGGGGGGGGGGCAGGAAAAAACATGTCTACGTTTGTCTGTGTCGACATCAGCAACACAAAATATGGCGTCCGCTTTCGACAGGGCGTTACGTAGAGGCGACCGGGGCGATTTTGTCAGTGCGGGCTTTAAAAAATAGCCGCTGGCTTCCCGGGAGGGGGCAGGACGGGGCTGGGAGGCGGGGGGGGAAGGTAAAGCCCCCCCGGGGGTGCTGCGGGTGCAGGAGGGGCCCGGGCACCGCCACCGCCACGCGTGGCTCCGCGGCCGGACTTGGCAGCGGTTTCTTCCGATTTAATTTTTTATTAATTTTTTTTTTTTTTCCCCTCATCTTTCTCCCCTTCCTCCCCCCCCCCCCCCCCCCCCCCCCCCTCCACCTTTCGTCTGCTCCCCCCGGGGGCTCGCCCCCCCCCCAGCCCCACCGCTGCCGGTACCCACTCCCTGCTCCATCCCTCCTTCAGCCTCTGCCAAAGTCACTGCCTTCCTGTGGCATTTTATTTTCCCCGGGATGGGGTGATTTGGGGATACTCAGCCTTCGGCACGTTGCCCCCCACTTTTTTTCTCTCAGGAGGGGTGACTTTCCCTTTCGTTTTAGCTGTTTCCAAAGCTGCCACAAAGCTGTCCTGGGTTTTTTTCCCCTTTTCTCTCACCATGGATTTTTTTTTCTCCCACTTCGCTAGGAATAAAACTTGGAAGTGGAGTTGGGACGTGCCTGCCTGACTTTGGGGGATCCCTCTGCCCGGTTCTTTCCTGAGCCCTTTTGTTGGCTTTGCACCTGGGAATCCCTCCTTAGGGAGAGAGCCTGGTGCGGGGACGTTTCCTTTGGGATCCTCGGGCACCTTTACAATTGATGCTCCCCATCCTCTCAGGCAGGTGCTCCTCTTAAACCCTGGGAGCTTGCGAGGGCCCCGCCATGGAGGAGAACTCAGCAAAAGTTTTGGATCAGAAGGTGGAGAGCAGAAGAGGGAAAAGCATCCAAAGAAGTAGGGATGGGAGGGAAGAGGAGGGCCCTGGCTGGATGGGAAGGTGAGAGAGGGTGATCAGGATTGCAGGGTGTCAGCACCTCCTGCCAGCGGGGTCCTGAGGTGGCATTGTGGGGAGCAGCAGCCTGGGGTGACGGAGCCTGCGGTGACACGGCAGCACCAGGGATCTCCCTTACGGTGCCGAGGTGGCAGCATTAAGGCTGACAGCTTGGCAAAACCAGTCTCTCCTCGTTGATGCTTTTGTCCTACAGGTGTCCAGATGCCAGTCCAGGAAGGGGGGGTTTTGCACATTCTTTAGTGGAGCAATGAGAGTCATCTCCCCCTTCCACCCCCCCCAAGAAAAAAAACACCTTTTCCAAATTGAGGCTGAGAACTAAAATGACAGATATCTCAAAATAATTCTTCTACAGCCAGTGATGCACATCATTGCCACTCTCTGCCTTATCATCCAACTCACCTACAAATAATCCACCTGTAGTTGGTCAATGAGTTGTCTTGGTTTTTTTAAAAAAAAACTGCAGAAACTTTGTGTGGAGTTTGCCCCTCCTGGCTGGGGCTGTTGTTTGGGGGCAGGTGTGACTGGCAGGGGTCTGGTGTCTCCAGCAGGAACCTCTCATTTGTAGCCTTACTGGGAAAAGGCATGTGAAGTAACGGGGCTGTGTGCTGCTGTGGTTTTATTAGCCCGGTAGAGGAGTAATTTTATTTGTACCTCTTGTTTAAAAGGTATCTGTGACAGAAGTGCTTTGCCAGTGTAATATATTCCTGTCCCGGTGAAGCCTTTCTCATGTAGATGTGGCTTCAGTCTGTTGTGTGAACTCAGCAGCTCTTTGAAACACAGAATTGCAAATTGATCTGGTCAGGGAAGGCAAGGTACTGGCCAGCAATGGGGGAGAAGATGAATGCTAAAAAGGCCATGCATTTCTAAAGTGGTTGGCCGGTCCTTATTTTACCCTGGCGCCTTTTTGTGGGTTTATCCCCTTACAGGCGTCTGCAGAAATGAAGGGCCAAGAGTTCTCCTGTGTTGGTCCTCTCTCCTTCTGCCTGTGATGAACTTCGTGCCGGAAAGCCCTTATAGATGTGCACAGCTCAGGTATCAACCCAAAGTTCATGTCATAACTCACCTTCCTAAAACGATGTTTTTCCTGCCTGACCACCCTAGAAGTTCTCCTGTCAGAGTTACATCCCACAGGATATCTTTGCTGTCAGCTGCTTTCTCTCAAAGTAATACTTTTTTCTCTTTTTTTCCCCCCTTTTTCCCCTTGTAACAATCAACAATTCCTGTAAGATCAATAATCCATTGAATGAGACAGCCCAAGTTGGCAGTGTCACGTTTTGGTTCTTTTTTGTTAGGGGTGGAGCTTTATTGTGTTTTCATTAAAAGTCAAAAAAAAGAAAAGAAAGCTAACATTAAAAGTAGCTAAGTTATTTGCTTCTTTTTACATTTTCAAACCAGTTTCAAACTGCTGCAGGCTGGAATGAGAACACAGCAGGTTTTGCTCATCCTCATGCAAGATGAAGGTTTTAATGCCAGGCATGACATCACTGTATTTGCATGTGCGACATCTTCAGGTTTAATTCCTTTTCGCTTTGCTTTAACTAGGATGATCCTCAGAGATACCATTTGGAGTCTCTCCTGGTTGGGGTGTTGTGGCCCATGCCTAAAGTATTTTCTCACGCATCTGCTTAACTTGAGGAGGGAAAACATCCACCGAAAAGAAATCAGAACGGTATTTTGATTAGAATTTGTTTAGAAATGAACAGTGTCACGGCTGAATTCCCTGAGATCTTAGCATGGCTGCCGGGTCTCAGCAAAGCTGCGTTTGCTCTTTGTGTGGAGAGAGCGTAGTTGTAGTTTTGACTTTCTTTGAAGTGTGAGGATAATTTAGCGAGTGTGTTCTTTCCCTAAAAGTTGCTGCAAACTGAAGGTTGTAACGTGCACATCTGCATGATGGTATTTGTTCATATTGAAAATAAGTAATAAACAAAAGTAGGCATTAAAATAATCTATAAAGGCTTTAACTTAAAGCCATTAAAGTAATTGCTGTCAAGTTGTGTTTACACATGTCACGTCAGCTGGAAATAATATTTGTGGTGTTAGTTTATTTTCTCAACCCTTCGAAAATACATAGGTCTGAAGTTTACTGAGAGTTGTGATACGGTTCAGTCTGGGAGTAGCAATAAGTTTGGGTTTTTTCCTGTAAAAGCCGGAAGAGCTGTTATTTCCAGAATGTTACAAAGACTTTTCATACAAGGTGGTGGTTGAGAGTTCAGTTTGCAAAGGTGTAAGGAAATGGGAATGAAGTGAATGGGGTCCTTGGAAGATGAAGGGAAGAGAGGCTGAATTCCAGCCTTGCCGTCTGCAGGCAGCTGAGGAGTCTCCAACGCAGCCCTCCCTCCCAGGGCCACCGTGCCTTTGCGAGGGAGAAGGGTTGTTGGATCCATCATTTTGTTTTTATAAAAAAGATGCACTTGGGGTTTGTCTCAAGAAATGCTGTGGGTTTGGATATAAGATGGTGCACTTGGCAAGTTTTTCTCGGAATCCTGAGACCCAAAATCTGTTTCTAAAGTGAAAACTGCATTTTCTGTAAAATGAGTTTACATTGAATGCCATTGTTGCGAGTCTGCTGGTGTGAGTGGGAAATCTGGTCAAATTGAGGGATATAAGGTTTTTCAGGAAGATGTGTAAAATGATTTTGTGTATTTAGCAGTGAAAAAACTTCAAAAATCTGTGGTTTATTAGTGAGCAGAGAGAGAACGGCACGGGCAAGAAGAGGAGGTTTTGGCATTGGTAACCAGGAGGGAACTTAAAAAAGTAAAAGTCCTCCGGGGGGGTTTTATTCTGATAGCTGAGGACATGGTTATGGTGCCACATCCCTGTGAATTTGTGTGCCCTGAGCAGGGCTGGCGTTGGGAAGGCTTGGCAGAGGGGAGCGTTGTCCATCTGGAGGGCTGATGGAGGAGGGAGGGAGGGTCAGGAAGCAAATGGGAAGAAGGTGATCTGTGACGCCTGCGTGGTTAGAAATCACACGTCAGGAGCGGAGCAGGGGCTGGGATTTCAGCGAGTTTTGACAACCTTTTGCCAGTCGGCCCGGCGTGCGGGGTACGTGCCGGGTGGTGACAGCAGGGTGCATGCGAGGAATTCAGTGTTGCTCCAGCAGTGAGCCTCTCTGGCTACATCTAAGGTGTATGTCTTCTCCAGGTTGCAGCCCCTGGGTGGACTCCAGTGGGGACCTGATCTAGCAAAGCAAAGCCTGCTCACCACTGGCTTGCCTCTCAAATTGACTTTTGCAGACACTTCGGGAGCAATTGGCAGATTCCTCCTCCTGCCCCGCTCCCATAGACTACGAGTCAAGCAAGGCCATGGTCCAGGCTCACCCTTGGTCTCATTTGCCATCTATACCATTGGCAGGCTCTGAAGTGATGTCTGTCTCCTCCATCTCGTGCTGTCCTTCATCTTGCAGCCAGAGAAAGCCCATGGGCTATGTGGCTGGCTCTAAGGACAGCCTCTACACCCATAAGATCATAGAACCATGGAAGGGTTTGTGTTGGAAGGGAGCTTTAAAGATCATATAGTCCAAACCTTCTGCCACGGGCAGGGACATCTTACAATAGATTAGGTTACTCAAAGCCCCATCCAACACTGGCCATGATGAGGCGTCCATTTGGGCAACCTGTTCCAGCTTCTCACCACCCTCATCATAAAGAATTTCTTCCTTATGTCCAATTTAAACCTACCCTCTTTAAGTTTAAAACCATTGCCTCTTGTCCTGTCACTACAGGCCTTGGCAAAAAGCAAGCATGTGTAGATTTCAGACTGGTGAATATCTCATTACACCAGAGCAGAGGAGTGCAGGAGCGCTTTGGTGGGGTCAGCATCCCATGACCACACAAAGAACTTGCTCCTTGGGTGAATTTGCTGGTCGTGGGTTTATCCTCCCAACCCCAGGCGATGAGTTTGATAAAGCAGCACCAGCTAAAATTTGCCTCTGCTGGTGTGACAGCCTTTCTGCTTGTGGGTTTTGCCAGCACAGCTGTATCAATGACATGTCCTGCCCTGGGCTGATACAACCACGTGGCAAGCATTTGTGGCACAAACCTGACACAAGACGTTCCTGTGCAGGTCTCTCTGCTGCCGTGTGCTTGTTCAGCCCTCTCTGTCAGCACAGCAACACTCCTCTCTGGGAAACCCTTTTTACTGCTGGAATTGAGCCCAAGTTAAGCCCAGTCCTCCCAGCAGGAGCAGGCGTTGGAAGCTTCAGGGCACAGGAGTGGGAACATCTGGCCCAAACACAAGTAACTCTGTGGATGTCACAGAGTTTCCTCCAGACCGGTGTTGTCTGACCACGGCGTAGGTCAGTTCACTTGGGAGACTCCTCCGCAGCCTGAAATTCATCTTCTGTCCTGAAAAAATGTGGCAAAGCTGAAAAACAAAGTTATTTCCCTTGTGTTACTGTTCTCTTAGCTGTGGATTTGCACGGAAACAATCTTGGTGAGAAGCAACCCTCTGCTTCACTCCCTCCTTTCTTAAGTGATATATATACATTTATACATTTATATTTTAGTATTATTTTTTAGCTTGCAGCATTTTGGTGATGTGATTTACAGCTTCATCCCAGCTGGCACCAACGGAGGGAACGATTAACTTCATGTGAGCAGTGAGAGAGGAAGGACGGGAACTTATTGCACTGTGTCCCATCACGGGCCTGAAATCATATTTTTCCTTCCCTCTTTTTTTTCCCATTCTTCCTGTCCTGGCCTTATTTCCCCTCTTAAATACTAAATACTTTTTAAAATTTGCAACCTCAAATTACCTGTCAATTTTGGCTTCTCTTTTGTCATTAATTGCCTGTTGTTCTCACAATTCTCTAGTAAGGGTTGAAACTGCCTATTTCACTCGCTGGAGCTTAAAAGAACAACACAAAAAAACCCCAAAATGGAAAGATATTTTCTCACTTGTTTTGGGTCAATGACCATAACTAAGGAAGCCTGAAGTTCAGGGTTATTTAACCTCTTGTCCAGTCTGATGAGTGGAGGAAAAGTTGCTGTGAGCAGAGCTCTATAGGGGAAAATGTGTTTCCTTTCTTTTTAAAAAGAATCTAGTTGTTTGTGGGTTATTTTAAGTAGGACCCAAAGAAGCAGGTTCTGAGCTGCTGATAAAGGCATCCTCAGAGGGGTTTAATAAAATAACAGTATTTCTCAAGAACTCTGTGCCCCTTCCCTCCGATGTATGTGCTCCTTTTCCTTACTCTCCATGCTTTGGACAATTTTTTTAATCTCTCTCAACCCAATTTCATGCTTATTAGTTTCAGTTACTTTACGTTACACTTCACTCAGATAGCAGAAGTGGGAAAATACTTGTTGTTTTTAAAAATCTTATTTGCAAGAAGAAAATCTGAGAGTGGACAGTTGGAGGGTAGTAAGTTTTGTTGGATTTCAGGGAGTGCCAGGACGGAGGCCCCGGGGAAGCGATGCGGGGAGGTTTTCCATCCTCTCCTGCCGGGGGAAGCCGGTACGAAGCAGACAGCGCTGGCATCTCCAAGCTTTGCTGCTGGGCTGCTGATTCACTCTTGCATGAAATAAAAGAAAGTCCTGATGGTTCTGGCCTGAAGAGATGCCTTCCCCGCCCTTCTTCCCGCCTCCTACCTCTAAAGCAAATATGTTTTGTTGTGGGTTTGTTGCTTTTTTTTTTTTCAGCATCCTCTTAAGCACAAACTGTCAGGCACCACGGGGAGTTTTTCCTTGTCTTTTGTCTCTCCAGAAACTGATTTATTTAAATGATATGCTGGGAGCACACTGTTGTTACAGGCTTCAGTGCTTGTCGTCTCCCAGGCTTCAGTACAGCTTCCTTGAATATTGTGGAAGATGGGGTTATCCCAGAGGATCACAGTGTTCCCTGAAGCTGACTTTTTTCTTCATTTTTCCAAAAATATTCCCCTTCCTGGTCTTCTGAGAAGAGCACCATTGGGTCAGACCTATTTTTTTCCATGTGATTGAAAGGCGAAGACATCGTTTGAAGGCTCTGCTCCCTCCTGGGGAGGGCGCTGGGTGGCCTGGCTGGGTGTCCACATGGCTGTCACCGCTTCCACCCATGGGACCACTGCACCAACACCCTCCTTTTGCTCAGCCAAAGGTGGTTTCAGAGTCCTTTATTACTCATTTATTTCTTTGTCACTGTCTGGCATCCCCACAGCATCACTGTCACTTTTATGATGGCAATTTCCATTACCATCATGTAATGCTTGGTACTGGGGGGAGTTGTGACCTTGTGGTTGCAGATTTTGGGGATCTCTTACTCATCTCAGGACTAGGCAGCCAGGGTTCTTTTCAGGCTCTAAGAGTCAGAATCCCTTTTACCTGAGCTTTAACCTAAGGCACAAGTCTCCCCAACTTGTGATCAGGTACAAGCATCTTGCCAGGAAGGTGCCAGCTCCATTGTGCTGCCATTTTGCAGGTTGATTTAATTTTCTTTGAGAAGCCAAGAGTCCTAAGATGCCGAGAAAGCCTCATGTGGAGTTTTTGAACCAGGGAAAGTGTCTGGGGATGCTGCATGGGAGAGTTGACTGTGCCAGGCTGCTGGATGCAGGGACTGGTGGCCACTGAGGACCTGCAGGATTTTGCCCAACTGATGCAGGTAGGAAGTTTTCAGGAACAAATAGTGATGAGTAAATTCAGAGGAAACTGCTGCCTTAGGAGGCCCTTACTTCCCTCTGTCTGGAATCTTCCAGCATAAGAAAGGAATAGGCTCCATGTGTATTTTAAAGCAATTGGAGCGATGAGGAAGAACGGTGTATTTGGAGGGAACTGTTTTCTTAACTACTCTTAACTTGGCATCTTTTCTTTCTTTAGAGTTAAAGCATCCTCACAGTTTTTCCAGGACACCCCTCCCTGCGTATCTGCTGACATCTCATCTGTGTGCCTTGTGCTTATGTCAAGGGGATGAAGTGGTTTGGGAAATAGTGCTCAAGGCAAACACAAGTTTCAAAATCCACAGTTAATCTGATACAGGAAAAAAAAAAAACATTAGCTCTCACAAGTATTTTGCTTTCTAGCCTACATATACTTGAAGTGCTTTAAATTCTGTTGGCTTGTCCTGTTACCCTGCATCTTAGTACCTTTATTTATAAGTACCTTATTTTTGTGTTTTGCCTTATTTTTATGTATTTACCCTCTGTGTGATCATCTGGGAGAGCGTGTGAACACTCAGTGAGTATCCGAGCCGGGAGAGGAGTGTCATCAGATACTACTTGTGCTGAAAAGAGCTTGTACAGAGGGATGATCTTAGCTCTAGCCCTGTCTCTTCTCCAGCAGCAGATCAGACCACCAAGTGGTGGATTTAAAGTGAATCTTCTGAAATCAGAACTCCTTTCTGTTTGCTGCACTCTTGCTTCTTGGCAAACGTGAACAGTGTTGTTCTCCCTGCAACTCCCTGAAGAGTGGGTGCTTTCTGGGGGTGACCGGGAACCCACTTACCCTTGGCCAGCTGGTCCCAATTCCCTGCTGATCCCTCTGCACCTTTCTAGGGGGTTTAAAAAAAACACAAATCCCTGTCTGCACCCTGTGCCCAGTTTAGGAGGAGTACATTATTGACAACATGTTTTGCATTTTTTATTTCTTTGCAGTACACTCTTCCTTCCCCTCTTCCCCAACTACCTGTTCCCACCCTGACACTGCTTTGGAGGGCTCCGTCCGCACCCCAGCAGGGACCCTGCCACGGCAGGGTGTTCACCAGGCAGGGAAGGCTCCTTTCCATCCACAGGGAAAGTGTTTTTGTGATGGCTTGATGGAGTGAGGGACCTGTTTTGAAATGTGCTATTAAATGTGAACCACCCCCTGAAACATTTGTGAGGTGCTTTGCAAAGAAGATATTGGGTATTTCACATTAGCACTGCTGCATCTCAAAATTGGTGTTGATGTAAACAGTATGCAGTACTCTATGGCAAAGGATTTTTGGCTTGGTTTTGGGCTGCTTTACTTACAGAAAGTAGCAGGCAGCAAGAGGGGAAGTCTCTGCCACACTTTTAGCTTTTTTTTAGGTGTTTTATGTGCAATGATGTGAGTCACAGTTTGCTGCATTTTGGAAATGGTATATTTGCACAAGAAAGGTGAATTCCTACCTGAGCCTCCTCTCTGTCTTGATTTCTGCAGCCAAGGTTGGAATTTGATCGTATTTTTCTGTTAGCTGCCTTGGCCTTGATGCTGCCTTTCATATTTGCCTCTCGCTGACAGAAGTACCTCGTGGTAAGTGCAGCTCCCACAGGACTGCTCAGACTGGCTCATGTTTGCATCTAACGTGTTTTTCTTATTATTTTTTTAAATTTGCCTGTATTTTGTTCACACCTGTGTAGATGGGGTTTTATTTGGTTCTTTTCCCTCTTGTTCTGAGTGCGAATCTCTGGATGGAGGCTGCTACAGTGTGTCCTAAGGTTACTATCAAGTTGGGTTTGGTTTGTGTATCTATCTAGGCGGTGCTGTAGCATCCTCCAGAGGAGTTCCTGCACCAGGATTCTGGCACAGATCAGGTGGGACACCTTTCTTCTGCTCAAACTCCTGATTGCTGATCTGCACAGGAGGAGAGAAAGACTGCGATTTGCCACCCTTTCTTATTGGTCTTTTACGACCTACTCATCTTGAAACACTCTTCACCTTCCACTGTGGCTCCTTGGCTTGGTTGGGGGTTGCAGGTTGATTAATTTTTGGCTAGTGTGTGAATGGCCCTTGTCTCTTCACTGTGTTTTAAAATCAGTTAAAAAATAAGTAGTCAAAAAGTTGGAAGCAGCAAGTTTAACACACAGTTAGTACTGTAACTTTACACTGTAGCTAGGGGAGGAAAAATACTAAGAATCATATTATTTGGGCTTTTTCTTCCTTTTTAAATGAAACAGGCAGCTAATAGGAAGCTGATTAAGTAACATTTGAAGTTGAGTAGGTTTTTTTGGTCATTAAACTTTTTTTTGACTTGTCTGTGCTTTTAAAATATCCATTCCTAAATTATGTAAAATAGATGGTATGAGGGTGAGGAACAGCCCGATGCACATCTGGGTTTGGCAGGGTTCTTTATACATAAAGTTTCATCCTTAATGTGATTTAAATAGTTCTAGGTATTAATGTCTAAATCAAGGTTTATAATGACTTTAAGGTGCTCCCCATTTAAAGCATGAAGGAATGTTACATGCTATTGCTTTTAAAAGGAAGCATTTATTGCTAATTATGTTCTTTATTATTTAATCCAAGTAGTAACTTTTTTTTCCAAGGCGTGTTTGGCAAATGATAGTTGTTAATCAAATTACAAAATAAAATAGCTACTTGAAATTTAACACAATAAACTTATTTTATAAGTCTTAATACAGTGAGGATCTATTAAGATCACCTTTGATCTGCATTGAAAGCAGGCAGGCAGAGTCTTGTTTGAAGGAAGGCAAAGCCAGTTGTGTTAAAAACTAGATGATCATCCCAGGAGGCACTTCTCCAGAACCCCACGGTTTAGGTGAGAGTAGGGTGTTGTCAGAGAATTTTTTTTCGTTTCAGTGAGTACCTGCAGATAGATTAGGCGAATTGTAGTTAATTATTTAACAAAGGGCCCAATGCTGCAGTTGTCTTTGACTCTTGTACTACTTAACAGCTCTGGTTTGGAGGGTGGAATTGAGACTATAACTTTGAAATTAAGCTTTTCTTTGCCTTTTCTCATTCCCAGTGAATTCAAGGCTCTTGACTGCCAGCTCTGAGCATTACAACCCGAACACTCTGTGCTAAGGACACTTAGATAAAAGGTAGTCAGATTGCATCTAAACCCTGCTTAGTTTATGGGCTTGCTGTTGAAGAAGATGGGTCTGTGCTGTCCTTATCCACCTGGGGGTCTTCAGGGAGTCTTGTGCTACCAATGCTTGCTTTTTGTGCAGACCCCTGTCAGTTGGTGATGAAAAAAAGCTTCATATGTGACAAGCCAGACGTGAGGTGAGATGAAATCCAGGAGACTGATTATATTTGCGGCCAGCGGGACCGATGCAAACGACTTCCCAGTGCATTTGACTCATGAGATTGGATTCCTCTGTGCACTGTGAGAAGAGTCAGACTAACACCTCTCCACTTCATGGAACTGGTGATGGGGATCTCTTCTCCATGCCCGCTCTGTTTTGATGAGACTGGTAGGAAGTTACTGTCCTCAAGATTTTCACCTCTGTCAAATGTCACAGACATTTATTGGGATCGATAGACCCACATACACACAAATGTAGAGGCAGCTGGAAAATAACTGGAAAATAACGTCACAAATCCCTTAAAAGTCAGTGATACCAGCAGGGGTAAAAAGAAGGAAACAGAGCTTGGCAATGTCCACACTTTTACCTGGCTCTTCTTGCCACCCCCCTTTTGTTTTGCCCTCGCCCAGGCTGTAGGGCTGGAGTTGCTCCCGGCAGCCCCGTGGTGCCCTTCCTGGGTAAAGCTCCCGGCACATGGAGTTACCAAAAGGTGACATGCTTTCCTGGCTGCAGATGTACAGACAAGGTGATGCCAGTTCAGAGATATGAAGGAATAAGTACAGAAAAAATACCTTTTCACCAGAGTCCTCACTGCATTCGAGGCTGAAATCACAAGAGCTGTTTTTTGAAGTTGGCTGCTTAATTGTATTGTTAATTTGGCTTTCAAGGTGCGGCTTTGAACAAGCAGCTGAGACTTTTAAAAGGCCCAAGTCCTCGGTCTTTTTATTGGTGTTTTTACATATGTACGGCTACGGGGTGCATGCACACACCTGCACACATGCGTTGTGTGGTCCTGCTGGGTGGGTGTTTGGGACATTGCATTTGTTTTGAAGTAAGATGCAGCGCTGAGGCCTCTTCACTCCCAAAGATGTGCCCTGAGCATCAGGAGGGTCGGTTCAGACCCTTTTGCACTGGTCTGTGTCCCTGCTGGGTGACAGCAGCAGGGCAGGGGGGTCAGGTGCATTCTGCTGGAGGTCCTGTGATCAGCTCCTAGGTCTGGCCATGATGGGGAGGATGTGATGAAAGGATGAAGCCGTTCCTTCACATTATCGCATTGTAGTGAATGGGCAAACACTGCTGTTCTCCTCTTGTCTTTACCTCTGAGACCACCAGCAGCTGCTTCATTAACTATTAATGGCCTGCTCATTAATGCTGTAAAAGGCTAGGACCAATCTTGCAAATTTTCTGGACTCTTCCCCTGAAATATTTATGACCTGCTCGCTGTGCAAAAGGGCAGGAGCAACAGCAGAGAACATGCCTCCAAGTTTTGTCGAGCATTATTAAAGAGCTTATGAATATGAAGAAGCTGGCAGCTTCTCTCTTTTTTTTGGCTTTCTGAGCTTCCGCTGCACTCCTGGCTGTAGGGGTCGAATGGGCTGGTGGTTTGCTGAAGCATCAGTAGCTCAGCTGGTCCCTTGGTGACCCATTTCTCCGGACTGCCTGCTGTAACACAGAAGATCCATAACCAGATTAAACTAGTCTAGTGTCTGATCTTCTGTCTTCTTAGCAGAGTTTTGTCTGCTTTGCTTAGGGTCTGTAGTTGCTGTAGTGCTTTGCATGGTTCCCTACAAGTGCCATGGTGTAAATGATACCTCCAGGGGAGGTTTTATTACCCTCGTTTAATAGACGGGGAAAGTGAGGCACCAAAGTAGAACAGCATGCCTGGAACTGAACAATGGGAAGCCAGAAAAGGATGGAAATGGTTTTGCCCGAAATTGTAGTGCTACTTTTGATTAAAGTCTGGTTCATGTGAAAGAGGGGTCACTTACCAAGCCTCCTCTGAAACCATTGCTACAAGTCATTCCCATCCCATCCCAAACAGAGCTTCTACATGATTGCAGAGAGGAGCATGGAGTAGTACTTTCCCTGGAAGGTGCCAGTTGTTTTAGCTCCCTCCAGTACCAAGAAGCAGCAGGGAAGCTATTTTTCCCCTCCATCCAGATTTTGGAGATAAAATTCTCATCACTTGCATCTACCAGTAATAGAGTCTGTCCACCAAATCCCAACTGCAGCCCAGCTGGTGGTGCACCAGGCAGATTAAAATCTGTATTTCTTTTCCACAGCCATCTGCAGAGCAAACACTAGTGTAAATACATGCAGGAGGCTTTTTTTTGTGAAGTTAGGGAAATACACTTTAAAGAGAACAGGTATGACTTAAGGAGTGAGGTGATGCATCTGTACAAAGCTTAACATCTTTTCCATATGCAACTGGCCTTTTGAGTGAAAATTCTCCTGTGTGTTTGGAAGATGCAGGGTGTGTCAGGAATGACCAGTCTTTAATACTGTTTGAGCTTCTGGGCTTGCGGGTGGCGCCAGATTGGAGCCAGGCAGCAAAATAGATCTGTATTGGAAGCATTGCCTGGTACAACTTTCTCATTATTATTTCTTGAGAGTGTGAATAGTTTATCCCACATTATATCAAATTACAAAGGATGCTTGTTTTTTCTCCTGGAGCTATTCGTTTTGGTTGATGGAGGAAAGTTATGTTGGATCCAGGGTAGAATTTCAAATACCATCCTTCACCAAAGCAGTGTTTAAGGGTCTATCTTAACAGCTTAATTTCATACTGCTAGGACAAGGTGAAAAGCCTGCTCAGGTACCCCGGTGGTAAATACAACTTAGGAGTAGAATGTGGTTATATTGTGCCCTATATGAGTGCAACAGGCCCTGGTGGGATTCCATTGTCACATTGATCTCCAGCAATATCCCAGTGGTGTGTTGAATGCCAACGGGTTCTGCTCTCAAAATGAGCATAAGTGTGCATGGGAAAGACTTCTGGGACTCATGTTGCTACAAGAACAGCATCCAGATCTTGAGTGACTCTTGTCACTATTGAAGCAATTCCTCTTAAAGCTAGAAAATGGGTAGATGCAGGAATCGAGTCCCTGCACCTTGGCTGGTGCAGGTCTTCCAGAGACAGCTACAGTGGAGGCTGCAGAGCACAATGTTGTAATTTTTTTAGTTACCTGTGGTGCTCTTACCTCTCCATCTGTAGAGCTCCTCTTTTCTTTGTGGAAGATCTGTCCCCTCATCCCAGCAAGGGCATGAAGCTCCACCTGAGTTTTGAGAGCCCTTTCCTTGCTTCTTCCTTGGTAGTTAGAATGGGTCTGCCCAACACAGGCTCTGTTCCTCCTCTCTGAGGAGGGTTGAATCACAGGTGAGGATTGTTGCAAAATCTCTGTTCCTGAGCAGAGGGAAGACCAATGTAATTTAAAATGTTGTAGGCTTTGTCTTATCTCTGCCAAAGGCATCAATGATCAAATATAAATGATGTCAGAAAATACAATCATTAACATTTTCAGTAAGTCAAAACTTCCTGTATCCTACAAAATAACTGGAAGAGGGTGTTCTCTGTAGAAACATGAACTTTCAGTTCTTGGTATCATAACATGAACCAAGAGAGCTGCTGGTGGCAGAGAAATTCCAGATGTGTCTTCTGCATGCCATTCAGCTGCAAGTTACATTTCCAAGGAAAAATGTGTCTGTTCGCACTCTTGGGCAGATTCCTGATTTCAGCACTTTCAGACTGAGGACTGGACTTGGGAGGATGCTGCAACGCATTACTGGTATTCTGGTATTACTGGTATTCCTTTTCCACTAGTGTACTCCAGTCTTGTCAAGATAAAAATGATTGCTCACATTTAGGAGTGGTGGTTTCTAAAGTCTAGCCCTTAAAGTGATGGTTGGCATCTAAGTGATCAACGGGCACATATAGTTCATTGGGAGTTGTGGGTCTCCAGCATTTTTGATAGAAACCAGCTATATCCGTGTTCACCTTGTGTCCTTGGATTTGGAAGTGTTTGCTTAAATTTTCACGTATGTTTAGGGTGGTGGGTACGTCAGCCAGCAGCCACTTTGTCTCATAGTAAATTCTGGCTCAAGAAAATATCATCTAAGCATAAAATTACGAGGAAGAAAGGGCAAAACCAACCTTATAGTTCATGAGTAGAAATTGTCCTTTTAGATGTGTTAGTTTATCTTTTTTGCTACTGGTGCTGTTTATGTCTTGTGCTTGCCTTGGCTTAAAGAGTGTGAAGTCACCTTGCAACTGCTCTGATCACATAGTTGGGTCCTTTGGCCCAGAGCAGTGCTCATCTAGAGTTTGCATATCAATGAAAACTGTCCTGACGGGCTTTTTATAAAACCATTTATTTCATGTCACTGGCATCTTAACTCTTACTTGGCAGCATCCAATGGTCCCCACCTCCAGTGGCCCGAGCAGCTCTGTGTGGAAAGACACAAAGGCTGAATTTTATATTACAACACGGGTTGTAATGTAGGTTGGGAAGTTAGCTTGCATCTCATCACCTTCTGAAGATGGCTTGAGGTTAAGCAATGCCTACCCTACAGACTTCTGCCAGCAAAGCTGTTCTGGACAAAAATTGTGGAGGTGTGATTCCCAAGTGATATGGCCATGCTGCCACAGCCCCAAGGCATGGCATGTCTTTGCAGAGGCCTCCTGCTGGGGTCTTGTAGACCAGGGCTTTCCTGTGATAGCCCTATGTAGCATTTTGACAGTTACATGGGTGTTCGTCTGCTGTTGGAGTGCTTCTGGGGTCTTAGTTCCTGTAAATTTTTAAAGGGTTTTTTTTAGATCCTCCTCAGGAACACAGAGGTGAAAGGCACATTTTAGTGTTGCAGGTCCTCCCTCATCATCCATCTTTGCAGTGTGATTCTCATGTTGCCCCCATGCTCCAGAGCGGGGCATGGCGGCTGTTACTCTAACTATGTGCCATCTAATGCTGGATAATGTTGCAAGATCCAAAAATAAAAAGTGGGAAAATATGCAGACAGAGGAAACCAGGCACAACTTTACCTCTTGGGCAGAGCAACCCCCTTCACTCTTCTTAGCAGAGCTTCCCTCCCCAAGTCTCAAAAGGCAGATAACTCCATTGGGTTTTCACCACCTACTCTGTCTTTCCACACTAAGTTTCAATCCCATCAAGAGCTTATGTTGTTACGCTGCTACTACAAGGCCTTCGATAAAATATTGCTCCTCTCTTCTTCCTCCCCAGCCTTTTAGAGTTACACATTTCTTTACTTGAGAAAAACACGTCAAGGTCATCGCCAGCCTTGCTGGAGAAGCAGAGGAGAGCGTCATTTATCGGTATTTATTTAATCCCATCTCTCTTAAAATGCAAGTACCTGGTATCTGCTTGTATATTTTTCATCCTAGTACTTGTGATCAGGTTTTGCTGCAAGAATTAGGTGCGGAAACACTGAGGAATAAAAATGGTTACACAAGGTCAGTCAGAGAATTAAAACCTCCTCTCCTATAGCCTGGCTGGGACCTTACCTGTTTGCCTCTCCTTTCCATCTGGTGCACTCATATCCCTGAGTTATGAGTTGCTACCTGAATAGCTCAGCTTCTCAGTACAGTATAGGACACACTAATTTTCAAACAGGGCCCTAAGGATGTGCCAGCTGAGTGCCACAGATGGCAAAGGCCATGTCAGACTGGCAAGTCTCTTGCTTATCTATTTGCTTGTATGTTTAAAGTTACTTACTGCCTTTGGCAAACGTAATGCAATCATTCAGTCTATTGGAATTGCCCAATTAAGTCTTAGATAAGATAAAAGTCTATTGAAATGTGATTATCAACAAGAAAGCATCAAGATCGCCAACTTGGTCTCCATGAGGAATGTGGGTTCTGACTTGAAACCAATACATAGCAAGGCTGTGATTTTGGCCTGTTTTTCTCACGAAGTAAGAATGAAAAGTGTCTCATCTTTTGTAACAGTCTTCCCCCCATTTACAGTGAAACTTGGCATTTTTTTTCTTCCTGCAAAGAGGATGCAGGAAAATGATTTTGCTAGACCAGAGTCAAGTCAGAATACAAACGCTGTGGAGGAGCTGAGCCTGAAATGTTACTGCTCTCCAGCAAGCTTCCTATATATATGTGCCAGCTCTCTTCATAGCCATGGAAAGCGGGGATGCCCAGCTTCCCAGGGCATGAAGCTCATGTTTATCCTGTTCTAGTACATCACAGGAAATGGAACCTAAGTGTAATGTCCTTAATTACATCTATATTCCCTGTTCCCCCTCTTCCACACTCTCCCTGCAGCCAGGAACTCATCATCATTGTAGGAATTGAAACCGGTGTCCCAATGTCCAAAAACAACACTTATTTTACCTGTTTATTGGGGTTTTTTTTGGAGACATAATGCTAAACACAAATAAAATAAACAAGTCAATAGGCAAAGCATTTAAATGAATGGGCAGTGACTATAACTGATATCAGGGCAAAGGAATGCAAACAGTCCAGTCTGTGGCTTCAAGCCCTTAGCTCCTGTCCCTGTGTTTTGTTTTTAATTTTGAGCACAGGAAGGGGCCAGTATAATACCATATGCTTACAAAATGCTGGTTACACATGTCTTCCAAACAATGTTGTCATAGTAATGATATGTCATGTATGTGTCACATTTTGTCACGCTGTGAATGCATCCGTGTGACTCCAAACCTTACTGCGTTTCTTTCTCCTGTGCTTTGTCACCAGTAATAACAATTGTTTCCAGTCGACTTCTGCATCCATTCTGAATAAACTGGAAATGTGATTTCACTTCATTCAGTTCCAATGGGAAGTTTATACGCTGGGAATTTTGCAAGGTTATTGCAGGGAAAATGTTAAGCACATGCTTAAGCATCATTGATGTTGATCAAGTTAAGTGTGCTCTTAAGGCTTAGGAGCTATTGCCTCTTTCCAAGCATTGATCTTAATGGAGGGTTCTAAAAAAAGGGGGATTGATCTCCACTTGCAAGGCCCTAAAGATGGAAGTGCACCTTGAGGGAAGGAATAATCAGCAGAAGTTGATGCTGATACTGCTGTGAGCATTATCTTGGTCATACCTTTTCATTTTCCAAAGATAAAATCCTTTCAGCATGATCTAAAGATTCCTTCAGTTTTCAAAAGTTGGGTGTGTTTTTTTTCTCCCCTTGTGATTTGTTTTCCCTTATTTTTCTTGTCATGTAATCGCCGTTGCTGTTTTAACAAGGTTTTGAAGTTAACACTACTTTGAGGCAGTGATATATAGGCCAAAGAGGTTTGCACCTCTTTGGTGTGAGTGAGTTCTTGTGATTTTTGGGGAGGGAGGTCTTGTGATGAGAATGCGGAGGAGCAGGGAATCAAGGCTCCTAGGTCCAGATTCTCTGTGGCTTTCCCTTTTGTGAGCCTTTGGCAAATGAGAGATGAATGCAGACTCCATATAACCATCTTTAAAATAGGTCTCCCTTGGGGAGAGTATGGATTAATTAACATTTCAGAGGCGCTTGGAGTTCCTTTGATAGGTGTTGCAGAAATGCAGGAGGGTTTTTTTTTTTTTCTTGCTAGACTTAGGCTGTCTAAGGATGGATTTTAGTGATGTTGGTTTATCTCCTAAGAGCTCTTTTTCAAATGGAAGACTATTTAACTTCTTGTGTATGTACCAATATGGTGTTTTACTGCCAATTTAAGCCAAATAAAATATATAGCGTCTGGACCAAGATAGTATTTGGTACCTTCAATTATGCAAGCTCATGCTGATAATTTGCCAGTAGCCGCAGGACTTTGATAGTAATTTGCCAGATGCTATACTGAACCTAATTTGCATCTGTATTTACATAAATGCTTTAATTAAAATTATATGCACCAACCTGAGATAGATGAGCAGCACTGCCTGCTATTTGTTTACATTCCCTGACAATAAAACCCTGCCTTGGCTGCTTCATGCCAATTGTATGACTTGACAAGGCTATTTGAGGGATGGACTACAAACTTGACAGATAACTAGTTAGGCTCTGCTGCAGATGGGGGAGCAACCTTAAGCTTCCAGGACCAAATTCTGCCTTTATTTTAGCAACAGAGGGGATTTGAGCATCTTGATTCTAGGGGTCAAATTTCATCTGTGGATGCTATAGATTTAAGGTCGTTTTGTGCAGTCAGCTTCTTGAAGACGATGTCTGCTTTGTCACACATCCAAAATGTAAAACCCCATTAAGGACAGCAGAAAAACATTTTAAATACAGCTTCCACGAAGAATAACATTTCTGAGTACTGTTCATCTTTGGAGAGAGCATTCCAGAGCTTCTTGTAAGGTAGAGTGCACTAAATAAAATGGATTTCAGGGCCCAAGTGGAGTCCTGGTTGTTTCAGTGGGACATGTGAGAGCTCATGGCTGCGTCTGAATGAAGACAGTGGAGACTCTGGCTAAGGTGGTTTTTTTTTGACCACACATTGAATCTGCAAGCATATAAATACCAATTAAATCCAAGCTGTGCAGTTTGTCTTTGAACAGTGGAGGATGTTCTGGTTGATGTTGCTGTGCTGCTTCCCGGTTATTAAATAGTTGCCATAAAGTGTCGCAAAGGAAAGAAATTGAGTGGCAAAGTTATGACTGATTTCACAGATCATCTTGAGGATACATGAAGAACAGGCTGAAGAGAGGTGTAACTGTCCTGCATAGTTTTGGAGGGCTGCTGAGCTTTATTTGAAGGTGTTTACTTACTTAGCTTTTTATGAGATACTTCAAAGCTGCTGTTTGGCTCACTGAGAGATTGTGTATAAATCTGAGCCTTACTGTTCACTTTCTCTGGTGACCTCTGACTATATTTGGCCATAGCCATTTCTGAATCCAGCTTTAGAGAGTCCATTTAGGTCCAGCATACTCATACATTGACCCATTTTTCTGACAGCTCTGTTGAAGAGATACAATAAACCGCCCCACGTATTACAATCTGTCATGGCACTGGTAGCCAAAACCTGTTTATTGAAGTCCATGTGCAAGAGCGCAAGCACAAAAGTATCTATGTTTGTTGCAAAGTGAGCTGAGTATTTAAATCCAGAGGCATTACACCAGCATTAAGCAGGCTGAAATGCATGTCTGGGAGTTGGGGTGACTGGAAAGGGCGGTTTGGGGTGACCCAGTGGCGATGGGAGCTGGAGCCCACCCCACTTCCAAGGGCATTGCGCCATGGCCCTCAGCGCAGTACAGAAATGGCAGCCAGCGGCAATTGCAGGGGCGATGGGCTGTTGTGCGTCTGTGGTCTGACCAGCTTTGTATTGCTGGGACCTGGTGGTCTCAGTCAAGTACTGGGCACTACAGAACCAGATTTGCAGTCTTGCAAAGCCATAGCCTTAATTTAGTCCAAAATACCATAGATAAATCCAAATTATCAGTTTTGCTTTACTTCATCCATATTAAGGGGATGAAAACACTTCCCATATTAAATTAATTGTGGTGGGGGGGGTGATCTGAGGCTTGATGGGAAGATGGAGAAGGCAGCTGAAGGAGGGCAGCCCTCATTTTCCCTGGTGTGAGGGAGAGGGGGGAACGGTACTTGCTGGTTACTCCATCCTGCTTTGAGGACGGGCAGGACTGGGCTCCTCACCGCTAACGAAGCTTTTCCGACATGAAGGGAGCATGTCAAGGAGAAGACCTGGGATGTGGCACACAGGGAGAAAAAAAAACATCCTCCCTAGAGAAGGTGACCTCTCAAGGGTATGTGTTTGTGTCCACCACCATGGAGGTCCAGCAGCCGATGGGCCCTGCTCAGCTCTCCCCTTTCCCCTCTGCCATCTATGCCAGCCATCTCCCAGCCAGGCCGGCGCCAGGGCCAGGCTCCCTGGGGAGGGAGCAGGATGGCAGCTGGCAGGCAGCAGCCCTGGAAAGATGGGGTTTGCGGCCCCACTTAAAGTTTGGTTTGGAATTTGAATGAACATCCAAGGTGTTGGTACCTCTGTTTGTACCGAGTTTTGGATTTGTGGTTTTCTCCAGGTGATCTCTTGGTGCGTTTTGAGGTGGTAGAGAGAGCCAGGGAGGGGGTTCAGCAAGCAGCCCTGCGCTTGGAGGAGGCTTCTTTCAGAAACCATCATGTCTGTTTGGTTTTAAAATTCACCGCTAATGCTTTAAGTGTAACGGGTGCCTTAAGCCAGCCTTTAATCAGCCTGTGAGTATTTTAAGAATTGTGCCAACTGTTACTGCCTCAGAGATACCTGGAGATTTGGCCGAGAGAAGCCTGGCCTAGTTTTTCGGGGCAGCCAGCAGTGCGTTTTCATTTCCCTATTAAATGTGAGCCTCCCCGCTCTTATTTTTCAAGCTGTTTTCTTTGAAAGGTTGCAAAGCTCCGAGCAACCCATTAATTCATGGGGGAAGAGAGAAGTCAGGGTGTAATAACAGCAATAATTCCTGCAGTTAGAAATATATTAAGAACTGGACTTGGGCTGTGGATAGAGTATGGTATGGTGGGGTGCAGGAAGGTCACCCCTGGGTGAGGAGACCTGTGGCCTGCCATGGTGGCGGCAGCTTGGTCCTCTGTGGGTCTTTGGTTGTAGTTGTGCAACACTGGAGACAGCATCCCCCAGCCTAGTCCGGGACTGACATGGCTTCCCTAGTGCAGACAAGGCTTAATTGGGTAAAATCGTGGTGAGAACATGTTGGGGTTTAATCATTTGCATATCAGAAACTGTTAAGCTGTTAGGCTGGGGGTTTTGTTTGTGTTACACAACTGATGTGGTGGAAATGATGACTCATTTTTCCCTCCACACTCTCCAGATGGGGAAAACAGAATACAAAAAGGCTGAGGGATCTGTCCTGATGATCCTCTGGATCTCGAGAGTGCCAGACGGGTGTCCCAGAGTCAGGAAAGAAGTGCTTCGCTTAGCCAGACCCCTCTTGAGCTCTGACGTGGGAGCGCGTGTGCAAATGGCCCCACTCGTCATCTACCTGGGTCCCTTTGAAACAAGGTCTTGCCAACCACAGCTTCCAGCAGACACACACTTGCTAATCAGGCTCTTGGGCAACATGGTGCTCTTTGGGCAACCAGCACCACACCACCACCAAAATATGCAAAAAGCACCTCTCAGAAGTAAAAGCACTCCATCCTTGAAAAGCACTTAAGAGGGAGTTCATTAGCACTTTGTTTTTACCAAGACTTCCCAACTACTTTATTTATTTTTTTTTTTTCTCCTGTCATTTGGAATTGCCAGCAAATTTTCTGAGTCAGTCCTGCTACAAACTGTCACCTGTTGGTAGGCATCCTCCTGGAAGTGTCCTTTCCCAGCCACGTGTGCAGATGAAATTGATGTGAGACCTTCTTTTGCAGCAAGTCACCTCCTCCTAAAACAGGATCCAGCCTTTTGTCACCCGGGGCCAGTTCTTATTTATTATTTCTATTTCAGAGTGCCTCAAGACACACATCAGGTTGATGAAACAACATAAAGCAAAGCTGGAGGCTGTGCCAAATAGTTCATAACTGTGGAACAAAACTTGGCAGGGGGGCAGAGAAAGGGAGGAATGAATTAATGGTAAAACGTGTGTGAGTGTTTTGTCTCACATTAGCTTTCCTAGATGTGGTCAGCTGTCTAAGTTTTGTACACCTAATAGTATTTCGTAAAAACAGAAGCAGTATGGGAAGAGGACCTTTACTGAATTTAGAAATCAATCCAGATGCTTTTTCACTGTTAGTTAGACATTATTATAAAAAAAATCTACCTTTTTGATTTGGAGTCATCCAACAAAACTAATCCTTGGCTCAGATGGATATTTGACTTAAGTTCTGATGTCCTCTTTTTCTTCTTTTTAAACTAAAAAAACCTTAGCTTTAAAAAAATGATATGGTATTTGCAGAATCAATAGAAAAGCTGACCCAGATAAAAGTGCACAAAAATTGGTTTCATGCCCTAGAACTTTTCCCGCATGCTTTTTGATGCAATGTATCTGATCCTTCAAAAAGGAGGTAACATACAGTGATCTCAGCAGCTTTGAAGAATTGTTCTGGAAGAATAACAAGGAGCACTGGAGGAAGGGGTGTGCACATGTACTTTTTTTTCCCCCTCATTAAATATATCGTGAGATGGAAGAAATTAATATCATGTTGCTGGTTATGTGGAAGGATAGGATAAATTTGCTATGAAATCTGGTTTTGTCTAATTTTTAAAGGGTGAAAGTGCATTTCTTCTGAACAGCTGTTCTCAGTGGGCTGTGAGTTGCACTTTGTCTTCCTTGGTTCAGACCTGCTCCTACTGGAGTGAGCAGCAAAGGTGTATCCAAGTAGTAGCAGGATTCACTCTCAGAAATGTAATTATACCCTGGGTCCTGATTCAGGTAGAAAGCTGTAAAAAGCATCTGCTGCTACAGATGTATTCCAGTATGAGTAGGATCCAAATCTTAATTTGATTCAAAGACATCACTTAGATCTGTGGGAATCTGACTTTCAGTGTCTGAACCTGTATTGCTTTGGCTTCCAGAAAAGTCTCAGGCTGTTTGGGGCTGTGGACTGGAGGTGTAACAAATCAGTGTTCAGTACAGGCAATGCCACAGTGAAGGTGATAAATTGATAGGACAGATTTGTGGGACCACAAGACCCACAGGCTGTAAGGAGAAAGTTTCATTCCAGCCCTTTGTATTCTCAGCTTTGAAAAAAAAAAGTTAAACTCTAGCTGGAGGGGAAGGATGGGCCCAAAGTTACTGGTTCATAACAGAATAAGCAGACGCAGTGCCCAGGCTGTGGAGGATAGGGGGAAAGGCCACAAAAGCAACTGTTTCATGGGGATTTCCACAAGCCTTTCCAGTTCTCAGGGTCAGATTTGTTTTTCAGTGCTGTGGGGCTCTGTGGCCAGGAGACAAGGCAGGGAGATGCTCACCTCAAAGGGACTGCTCCAGGAGTTCGCAGTGAGGAGAGCGGGTGAAGCTCAGCACCGAGCGGGACCGTGTACCATCATGTAGGGGACTCTGGGCAACCTTCCCTAGGGTCTCTTTGTGGCTTCTTGATGACTAGTTGCTGAAAGTAGGTCACTTTGCATGAATGTAGGGGCTGCTGACCCAGGTACATCTCACTTAATTTCCCAGATAGAGTGACATGGACGCTCTTACTGAAAATAAAACACTCAATAACACCTAATGGCGCTGATCTTCAAGACTGAATGGAGCACAAACACCATTGTTTGAACGGAGTGAAGCGATTTCTTGCTTTATATTTACACCCTGTGCTTATTTTGTTTCTTGTACCACTTTTGCACTGACGGCTGCTGTGTTTGGCAAGAATTTGCAAACACATCGGTGCTTACAGCCAGAAGTAGGAATGGTCTAAACAGCCGGAAAAGGGAAACCCCTTCCTCTTGTATTTATTTTTATAACAACAAAATGTAGTCGCTGTCTGTCCTTAATCGCTCTTTGTTGTTGTTGTTGTTGGTTTTGCCTTTTAAGTTGTTGGGTGTTTTTTTCTTTTCAGTTTTGGGGTTGAGAGAAACAAAAGAGGGAGTGAATTAAGAGCAGGAGAAAAGAGTGTCTGCTGTTGGGCTGTGTCATGTGGTGAGGAAATCAGGCTGAAACTGGAGAGACCGGGCCAAATCTAACAGCGGTACTGGGAGGCCTCAAATTGTGTCACTCTGACAGCGGATCTGAGCAGCGAAAATGGCTGGTGATGTTTCTGGCTGCAGTCTAGGTTAAATAGCATTGTGCAAACATGAAGGGATGCCGATGGGCTGCTGCTCACATCACTTCCCCCACCTGCCTGCGCTCAAATGGTGACCCCCATTCTTTCCAAATTGGCAGATATACTTAGACCATGGGGACTGATGTGAGTTACTGTGCTTTTTTGTTGTATTCACTTCATTTCTCTCTCTTGTTGCTCGTTCCCTCTCTAGAACTGCTGCTGTTATGAGCTTGGGTATTTGGGGGGGTGGGTGATGGTGAAAGGAGCATGTGATTATTGACTGTGTGCACCATATACTATGTCTCTTGAGAAAACTTGTACAATGACACCTAGATGGATCTTAACACAGGGACTGGACATCCTGTGGTGTTGAAAATTAATTACTGGATGAAGAGTCAGCAGCTCAGTTGTTTAAAAATAAAATAAAAGGTATTGCTGTACATATGTTGGGCAGCAAAAGTATCCTACTGTAGCAACCGCTGTGTTGGAAAACAGTTATCAATCATGCTTCTGGCAGAGGAGGGTCTGACAGCTGTTTTCCAACACGTTTATTACTATGGGCAAGCCTTTAGTGCCTTGTCTTGTAGGTAACTAACCAGAGGGTGACAGTCTGAAATGCAGGCTTTAAGAGGAATAATGTTAAATAGTTTAACTCTACTAAAAGCCAAATAAATTAATAATGAACTTTCTGTTGGCTGGAACCCTACAGGACATCTCTTTCTCTGATTGAATTTTCTTACGTGATCGAACAGTCTTCTTCATGTTTTAAAGCCCTTGCTGCCAATTTAAAATAGTATATGAGACTGGTATTTCTCACCCTTCAAGAAAACACTTTGATTTGCTGAAGGAAACTAGGAACAGTTAAGGAGATAGAAAAGTACGTAGTATACCTTTCTCTGTGCTGACATCCACAGCTGAGGGATGTGTTGAAAATATAATCTGCTTTGAACAATGTTTTCCCATTCTCTTTTATTTTTGTTCAGTTCTCTGGTTTCCGATGAACTAGTGTTAATGACAGAAAGGGAGGTACAGAAAGGCTGTACAACTCGAGCAGAAATGTGGGGGATACACACACACACCCCCCCCCCCCCCCCCGACCTGTGCTGGGGCTGCGGGGGTTAAGGTTGATGTTTGTTTGCATATTTTTAAAAAAGTGCTGAGATGAGAAGCATCAGAGAGTCATGGTCCCTCTGTCCACCCGGTGCCAGGGAAGCCAGGCCAGGACCCTCACCAGCCCCAGCCGAGGTCAACCGTGGCTGCTGCCAACAGCCAAACCACGTCTTCTTACAGGAAAGTGCTGGCTTCCAGTAGAACTGGGGGCAGAACATCTCGGCCCCTCTGCCCCAGGCAGCCTGTGGCCAAGGGCTCGGGGCAGTCCCCTGGGAGCAGTGGTCCAGTGAAGGGGTCCTCAGTGGCTGCCTGGGCTGCCTGGCTCAGATGTCCACCGCCCCAGAGCATCACTCTTGTGCTACTCCCTGGTGGGATGTAAGAAGATCAGTTTCATCCTGATAGGGGGCATGTTTTCTGAAGTCTTCTAGAGGGGAATGGTTTCCGTGACAGTGAAAAATCTTCTGAAACCTCTGAAACTTTTTCCTTTAATTTTTGTCTTTCAAGACAGCTCGTTTGCTTTTTGCTCTTATTTACTCTGATTTTTCTGTTACTTGCTCTTTACTTATTTTTATGCTTCCAAATATTTCCAAAAGCAGCTGCTAACATTAAAAAGGCATTGCAAAGAGGGGTCCATTACTGTAGTTTATAGATGTTTTCCTGGGGGAAGCAAAGGCTGGAGAGCCACAGCTTCCTGCAGCCTTGGAGTGGCTTCCTGGGATAACTTCTGCTCACAGGTACCTGCAGATGGTACAGCGTGGATTAAAAGCTCGTGCACACACGTGTCACACTGCTGAGGTGGAGAAGATGACCCTTGTCAGGAGCCTCCTACCCTGTGTTTTCCAGATTGCCACTGGTGGCTTTCCTGGGGAGCGCTGGGGCTGCCATCAGCAGCTGCTGTGGGGTAGAAATAAATACCTGTCTCCATTTCAGCTCTGTTCAAAAGGCTGGAGGAAGGCAGCTGAAAGCTGAGTGGGGCAGGGATAAGACTGCTGGGGAGGAAAAGGTGTGAGGGATATCCCTGGTATTCTCCGAGCATCACCATCCATATGGGGTGTGTGTGCTTACAGGACCCCAGAGCACTTTTGGGGTTTTTATTAGCTTGTTTACCACTTATGTAGGTATTTAGTGGAAACTCTGCATTCATGTTTTATGCATTTGCCTTAGGGATGGGGGCAGGGATGGTTTAATTTTATTATCTTTGTAGAAAGGTGTTGAAATGAAGGGTGTTCATGACCACATCACTCCCGTGCACTGAAGTCTGCCAGGTTTAGTCAACCTTTAACAGGAGCCAGCTCGGGAGCTGGGAGCTGTTGGGCTGCTCAGGATCCGCAGGGATAACTGGGATTTTCAGCGTGTGGATGCAGACGACTTTCAGGAATGCTTGTATCTGCTAATCATGCTGTAATAACAGTCTGCAATCTACGGGCTGCAAACCCCCCATTTCCGACACAGCTGTGCATATTTAATTGGATAGAAGGCATTTCTAGTCTAGTGTTAGAAGTAATTCAGATCACTAAGGTGGTAATTTTGATCATGGTAGTTTTTAGGGAAATTTAGGCATAAGCTAGACTGAAATGTTAATAAATGCCTAGTACCATAGAAATGTACCTAGTACCAATGGGGGATGAGGAGCAGGGACGAGCCTGCACCCCAGCCTCACCGTATTCCTGCCTTGCTGAGCAGCAGCAGAGTAAAGCAGCATCCCAAAGCTCGTTAGGTTGATGAAGGAAAAGTGGCCCCAACCTATTGCCTGTCCCACCAAGTTTTGGGCCTTGGAGCAGGAGGGCAATGGGGATGGGTCATGGGCAGTGCTGGTGGGAAGCACCAAAGCCTCGTGGGGCTGCAGAGGGTTGGCATTACAGACATAACCTGCTCTGCAGTGATGCTTCCAGCAGACCAGCAGTAGGGTGTAAGCCACCGAGTGGGCATTTTTCAGGAAAAGAGGTCTGGAGGAGTTTGGGGGTTATTTTTCTTCGTCTGGAGTGCAGCTGGGGAAAGCAAGTGTTTTTAGGGCTCCCAACTCCAACTCTCTCTCTGTAAAACGTTCTTTTGCAAAATTGATCATTTCCGTAGGTTGAGAGAGTCTCAAAGGAACTTTTCTGTCAAGCATCTAAAAAGTGCCGTTATTTCTCTTCCCCGCCCTAACAGCAGCTCAAGATTTACATTTTAGTTCTCTAAAGATATCTCGACAATCTGGTTTTTGCAAGAAATTTCATGGCGAATAAAGCAAACTTAAGCCTATTTTCAAGTGGTTAGTGTTGTAGTGTTTGGGTTGCAGAAACTGTACAGAGTGCTGGTGTTTATCACGTTACGTACTTTAGAGAAGTATTTTTTAAATCTTTTTGTTTATTTTGTGTTGTTTTGCTTTGCCACAAGATGTTACTTTCTTTGGAGAGCATCCAGAACAACAAAGCAGCTGGTGGCCGAGTCTTCTGCGTGGTGTGGAGAGAATGAAGGATGGTTGGGGTAGCAGGAGTTACCCACTGTGTGATGTGGACTACGTACACACACACACAGGGGCAATTCCTGTGAACCAGGTGGTGTGTGGTAACTCATAAAACACCATCACCTGGTTTGTACGTGTACTCACCAGGACACTGTGTGGGAGACAGCAGATACAGATCTCCCCGGCTCTTGTCCCTGACTGTGATGGTGTTTATGGTATTTATGCTGTTCACCTACAGCTCACGTAGGTGAGGATGTGATGCTTGCATGAATGCCCTCCTGTGGAGGGGGGAGCTCTGGTCTGAAATCGCCTGATCCCAGAGTTGTGATGCATTTCAGGGAAGCAGCATCGCTTTCGTGCCAATGAGAGCTGCTTTGCCCTGCCTTGAGCTGGGTTGGAGTAAGTGTACCCCAACGGGAGGCTGCTCAAGAGCTGCCCACGCAGGGATGCTCAGGATGAACAAATGAGGGCAAGAGTTTTCTTTACATTAGTAATTACCTACATGTTGCAAAAAAATTGACGTTTCTGTATGAAACTTGTTTGTGATGCCTTCATTTCGCTATTGCCTAACTCCAGGCAACTTTCAACAGCAGAAGCAGATCTCCCAGAACCATGAAATTGTTTAAAAGATCTGAAATATGTATGTATATATGTATATACATATATTACCAACTTCTTTCTGAGCTGTTATGTTTAACCGAAATCATATTCTTGTAGCCACAAGGGTAGAAACTTCTTGCATAGTTTCTGGAGAGGATTGTGCAGTACAAGTACAACAGCAAGGGACTGGATTTAATAACCCTGGAGATTTCTTTCTGCTTTATGTTTCCGAAAGCAGAGATCCTCACAGAAATTTCACCAGCTGGGTCTTCAGGAAAAGTGCCAAAAATTGTGAGGTTCATTATAGAGTCCTAAGGAGCGATGTCACTGTACATACGTATTTCTTTTAATTAACTTTCTATGCTGTGTTGCATTATAGCAATTTTGTTGCTCTTTAAAAGTGTTTTATTCTTAGGGGTGGTTTTGGTCCTTGTTGGCAAGATGTAGAGTCACTTTTACACATCTGACAGGATGTGCACTGAAAAGACAGGATTTCAGGTAGCGGATTTGGTGTAAGATAACTTGACTAAGCCCATTAAAGAAACTGCTTGGCCCTGGGCTTGCAGACTACGGTGGCAGGGGTGGGGGATTTGACCCAGAAGAGAGAGGAACGGCAGCAGAAGGCAGCCTGCTGGGTCCAAAAAGGGGTGGAAGTGTAAATAACACAAAATCTGCAGCTATCTCATGTGTTTATTTCTCTTTTACAATTCAGTGAAACTAGCATTTTTTTGCCTTACTCTGAGATAGAAAGGAAGCTGCTTCCCGCTTCGCTCCATCTATGAATAAACATGCAGCTTTTTCTATTCTAAGCTCTTAAAAAATGGTTTTGCTTGTGTAACAGCTCCTGGCCTCCTGGCTCCTCCAGTAGCCATGATGCTTTTTCGGGAAATCAAGTCATATCTTCCCTTGAAAAGAGCCAAAAAAATACCTTTGTAACCTGCTGGGAAGGAGCAAAAGACTCTGAGCGATTTCTTTCAGGCTTGCCAGCTGACCTTCCACTGGCCAGATAACAAGAGCATGAGGTTTCAAATTTGAATTCTTTAGCTTGAGCCAAAAATGCAAGTTGTGCTCTTGGTGCTGCTAAAGCAATCGATAAGTTTCTGCCTCTTTTCTTCAGGGGGTAGCAGGGTGTTTTGTTGCATGTATTTCTTTTACTCAGAGCGGTCCCATGACCAATTATTATTTTCTCTTTACCTATTCTTTGCAGACTTGCAGGCACAGTGTTTTTCAGGTGTGTATACGGCCAGTGCCAAAGGGGAAATTTTTTATATCAGTTCTGCTGTTGCAACTGCTGAAACTAAACCTCCTCTCGCATATCTTTAGGAAAAAAAAAAAAAAAAAAAAGACAAAAATGAGGAAAGCCAACTTTAGCTTTGGGACACAGCAGGTGAGACCCTTTAAGGAGGAGAAAGGCAATTTTGATGGCATTTTGTCAAAGTTCCCAGTAGCCCAACAGAACTTGTTCTGGTGTATGTCTGCTGCAGCAGATGTTTTGTGGGTATTTCCAGTCCAAACCACAGCGGCAGTATCTTAGGACATCAGTGTGTGAGTGCTCTCCACTGGCTGCTTGGCCTTAGAAATGTGGAATTTTTTTTTCCCCAGAGGCCCCCAGCATTCGTTGTGTTACCGTAACAGGGCTGGAGCACCAAATCTTTCAAATTCTGCATCTGTCAGTGGTGGTCAGTAGAAAAGGGAATTGCTGCAATTCCTGTCAGTCGGCATTCCCAAGTGCTGGCAAAAAAACTGAATTGCCAGACAGAGAATGGAAGAGATGGCTGCTATTTTCTCTTCTTTTTTTCCCCTGACTTACATAGCTTTTCCCTCTTTTATAGGTATTACAAGTCCTGCTCACCTTCAGAGAGGTATAAGTGCTGAAATTCCCAGGATCTAAGAAATGCAGTGGTGTAAGTAGGTTGATTTTATTTTTATTCTATTTTTTTTAAATGAGAAATCCAAGCTTGCTCAAAGAGAAGGAAGATTTTTTACTTTTTCTTTTAAAAGACACTTTAAGAAATGTTTACAGCAAGCAAAGCCAGTCTTTTGGAAGCGATTGTGTGTCTTTGGCACCTCTTTGCAATCCACAAAATAAAGTCAGCATTGTATTACCTCATGGGCTGAATAATTATCTCACTACAGATATGAACCACATGAATGCATTTAACTGAGAATACGGTCAGCAGAATGAACCATTAGCACCATCTGAAGCTTATTTGTTGTTTCCAAGCTCTACCGACCATTGAGAGACAAAATCTTGCTGGAGATTTGAAGCAAGACATTCCTCAGGAAGAAAGCCTGCTTCTTTCTAAAGGGGAGAAGAGCGCAGATTTGCTGTGAAGTTGGTTTTGTGTTGGTGTGCACAACACCCCACCCCTGTCATCAAAATACAAAAACGTCCAATGTTGAGCTCTTTCCTGATCTGGTAAAATAACTTTGGAGGAGCTTTTACACTATAAGAGACACCTGCATTCTTGGCTCCCTCCTTTCCACCAAAGCAGCTCAGCAGGAGCTTTTATATATAAAATAAATAGACATATAGATATATAAAATGCATTTAAGGAGCAGCTGCACTATAGCTTTTTCCTATAGGTTGCTAAAGGGTCTGAGCTGCAATTTTCTATCAGCTGTGGCTGGTTTGCAGCTCTACAGGTGGACCTAGAGCTGCACTAGATCAACCTCAGCAACCCCAGCTGGAGCCCCTGGCTGTGTGTTTGGTGCAGCGTGAGCTCCTGGGGCAGCTCCTTGTGACGTAACAGGCTACAGTTTGGATTGGGAGTTTGGATGCTACTTCTCTGGGCTTTGCAGCTTTTCTGTAAGTAAATTTTCTTAGCAGAGGGGTTGAATAAGTGGGGAGGGGTGTGTTGATTTTTTTTAAAATCAGCCCAACCCCCATCCCATTTTTACACTGTTCTGTGGTGATGGAAATCTATGGTTACTTGGAAGTCAGCAGAGTATTGTTTCCGTTTTTATTTCAGTGCCTTACAGCCTGTTTTCTTTTAGAGCAACACAAATCTATTTGGGCTAGAACAGAATAAAGCCCCGAATTGTAATCAGCCTGTAAAAATGAAGGGGTTATGTTTTGTTAACAGGAGGGAAACCAAGTCCATCAGTGTTTGGTAAAGGCATGGTAAAAAAATTCCTTAATAAATGCCTAATGTTCATTCAGAGACTGGTAAGTGTAAAGCCTGAGTAGGCAACCCTACTTTCAGCCTTTTCTGAAGAGTAGTGGCAATGAGTGCAGTTACTGGAAGAAAAAATATGTGAAATTATGATGATGTTTTGTATTGATCCTTCCTCAGTAAGGTCCGTAGCTCATATTCTCCCTTTGAATCATAGACGTTTTCTCCTAACTCCTTTGTGTTTAAGAGTGCCACACAAGAGCTGTTAATCAAGCTGTGGGTTTCATTTTTCATCAGCTCCTTACAAAGCATTGTGCTGGATAGGTTCTGCCCTCTTTTATTTATTATTTTTTTTACAGCCATGTTGGCTGTGGAGTGAAATGAAGAGCAGATTTAGGTTTAAGTAAAAAAAATTCATCAGGAAGACACCATGTGTACACATTATGTTTCTCAAAGTATATTGATATACTAGAAAAGCTCTTTGCTCATCTCAAAAGCAAAGTTTGCTTGGACTTTTTCTGTTAAGTAGGCAGTGTTGAAATTTGGCAAGTGTTTCTGAGGTCCTAATGAATCTGTGACCTAATGTACTCCTATGGTGGCTGTCTCAACAAAAGGAATAAAAAAAGGGGAGCTGCCCCTGCTCTTCAGAGGTGGACCTCTAGTACCAGGTAGATGTCTGTGCTGTGAAGTCAAAGCAGTGATGCTGAGGGCAGCATGCAATACGTGGGTGCCTCTGATATATCATAGATGTGTTAAGAGGTTGAGAGAGAAAACAAGAGCAAGCTGCTTGGGAGCTTCCCAGGCAATTCATGTTTGGTCTCAGATGACCCTGAAATTATTGCAGTGAAATGCAGTTGTTGCTCAGCAGTGAAAGGAAGCTATAAATTCCCATTTACCTGTCTCCTCCTGCTGTGGCATATGTATGGCTGTGGGGCAGAAGCCTAAGTGAGGAACTGAGAAGCACGAGGTGGCCACAGCAGGGTGATACTGACCAGGAATCTGCATCCTGCTAAGAAGCTCAGGGAGAAACCAGAGCTGGAATAGCTTGATTCCTGTGTGTCTGTTGGCTCTATCTCCTTCCAATATTGTCCTACAAAATGTTTTGAGACCAGTTGTTTGTCATGAAGAGATTCAAGGCATAGAGGGGGAAAGGAGATTTCTTTACCACTTCCATTTTTCCATTTGCCCTTCAACACCCAAAAGGTGAAACTTGCCCACGGCTGCTCCCAGAGCTATTTTGCCTTGCGAGGGGTGGTAGCAGCATGGGATGCAGCAGTGGTTCAGGGGGTGGTGGCTCTGACTGAAACAGAGAGATTCTAAACTAAGTGCTGATGTGCTGTGTTATGAGTGGTCAGGGGTGGTGTTGGTTTGGGGAGCTCCAAATGCTTCCAGTGAGCTTGGGGACATTGATGAGCAAAGAGGCAGGGCAAGGAGCTGCAAACAGCAGTTGCTTCACTTGTTAGGCTTTAATCCACCTCCCTTTTTTAAGGCAGCATCTCTCTTCTATTTAACAGCAATACCTCAGGGACCAGATCCCCCTGATGGTGTTTTATTCTCTAGGCAGTGCAAGGCAGAGCCATCTCTTTGTGGGAGCAGCCCTGAGAGGATGCAGCAGGAGTGTGTGCTTGAGGAGAAGCATTTTCACCTGTATCAGGGTGGTGTGTCTGCTCTCCCACTCCAGGATGCTGTGTGTGAGGACAGGTTGGTGGGTTGGCTGCAGATTAGGGGGGGTCTCAGAGGTGCCTGGGGCAGGCTGCAGCCTTGGGCTGTGGCGGCACAGCAGGAGAGCACTGAGAGCAGAGAAGCACCTTTCTGCGTGTGTTCGAAAAACTTGGGGAAAAGTAACTTGGAAAAATCAGCCAGTTTACTTCGAGGCTTCTGGATGTGTAACTATAAATGAGATACTTGTTGCAATGGACTGTTCTCTACCAGGTAAGATTTGGATGGGTTTGGGGGCTTCAGGGTTTGAGGTTTTATTGTTGTTGGCATTACTTTGATCTTGAGCAGTTAATTTGCAGACACTTTCTGTTTGCAAGGAAAGGCTCTGACAGGACTGTGTCCGATGAGTGCCGGTGCCATGGACAGTAATGGCTTGGCAAAATGCAGCAGTGGTGCTGCCTCCTTGCTCTTACACAGGGCGAGAGATTTGGCTCCAGCTGAGGCAGCCCTCAAAGGCTGAAACCATCACTTGTGCTTGTCACCAGAAAAACCACCTCTCTAAGCAGTGCTCGCCTCGCAAAAATCAATGCTCATTTTTCCCCGTGCTTGGTCAGGCAACCATCCGGAAATGTTAGGCAGCCTCTGTTTTATTTTTAAAAAGGGGGGGAAATACTGCTATAACTGAAGAATAGAGAAAAGGAGGAGAAGCTGTTTGGAGAGCAGGAGAGTTAAGGTTTAGCCAAAAGCCTTCATTGCTCCCTTTGTCTCAGACCTGGTAGCCAGGCTTAAGCTTTGGATTGTGCTGGTGGTTCCCACCTGGGAAGGGGTGAGGAGAGCTGTGTGGCTGCTATACTCACAGTTCATCCTGCAGCTGAGGAGAAGGAGGAGGGTAGATTTTTTTGCATGTGCTCAGTGCTGCCTGGGCTTTGGTAGGGACGGGGTTGCTGCTGCCCAGCTCTCCAGCAGCCCACCGTGGTGGTCCTTTGGGACCTTACTCCTTAGACAGAAGCTGATGGCTCCTTGAGGAGGCAGAAGCAAATCTTGTTCCATTCTTCTTATTTTGGTAGTGTCTCTTCTTCCTTTTCTTTTCCATTGAGCATGATGTCACAAATGACATCAGTCCAATAACTGCTTGTGGTTGTCATAGCCACAGCCTGTGACACCCAAACAAAGCAGCAGGAAACCGAAGCTGGCATACAAATGCTGTAATATTCATCACATTCTTTTCAGTTAATAACTACATGGTTAGGTATTTATTTTCCATTTGAAAAAGAAAAAAAAAAAGAGGTGATAAATGTACAAACTTCGAGTTGAGGAGGAAGAAGGTTGTCCCCAACTCCATCTGAGCAATGCAACTCTGTTTCTCCTTCCCAGTCCTCCTCGCCTGTGTTGCTCTGGACTTTGACTGCTGGACTCCGTCCTCCAATTGTTCCCATCATTGCAGGGCACATGGTGAGGCCACAACACGGGAAAAGGCAGTGGGAGAAGTCCCTTCATCTCTAATACAAGCTGTGTCCCCAGGGGAAAAGCCTCTCAAGGACTGGCAGTGAGTGCCAGCAGTAGCTGTGGGTCAGCCAGCTTCGACTGCTGGATGGCTGAGGTTGCCATCCTTGTGGTGCATGGACACAGGGTCTAGAAGGGTTTCTTCAGCTTGGCTGGGGATGAGATGTGATGGGGATTTTTTTTTTTGGTTGGGGGAGTTTCTATTTGTTTGGGGTTTTTTTGGTGTGGTTTGTTTTTTTTTTTTTTTCCCAAAGCCATAAAATAAGCTATTCTGGGTGACTGGCAGAGCTGGTTTGCCTCTGCAAGGTTTAATCTCCACTCCTTCGGAGGTTTGCACAGTTGGCCTGATGGGTAGAGAGGCACCTGCTGCAAGAAATTATTCCAATAAATTTAAAAAAAAAAATTTTACAGAAATAGATCTGTTGCAAGTGCTGCATATGCGAGACGAGCACTGGAGGTGGGTGGCTGGGAAGGAGCCACCTAAGCCCCTTGCTGCTGGGGACGTGCAAGGAGCCACCATCCCCCTGCCCAACGCCATCCCCCTTCACGCCCGCCCCCATGAGGACGTACTGACCCTGAGCGCTCCAGCCCAGCTTCCCCAAAATATTTGGGCACCGAGCCTGGATAACTCCACAGCCATGCCTGAGGCAGGGCAGGCAGCGAGCACACGGAGGGCAGAGTCTGGCCAGGAGTTCTGCCCAACGCGGGGGCTGCGGCTTCGGGCACTGGGTGCCATGGCTCCCGCCGGCGCTGGGAGGGACTGGGGAGGGGGGGGGTGCTCATTATATAATAGCTGGTGGTTGATTAATATGCTGTGAGTCAGAAACGCCAGGGTATTTTAGCTTTCTCCAGTTGCTATGGCAACGTTATTTTAACAAATAGCTTTTTAATATTTAATTAAAACTCAGCTTTTGGCAAGCTGGAGTAAGAACTATTATAATTGCTACTACAAAGGGTTAGCAGAGAAGCGTATTTCAGAGGCACGGTTTTTTGGTTGGGTAGTCCCCTTCAGAACAGTCAGCTTCAAAAAAAAAAGAAAAAAAAAATCAACTAATTCATTAGATGTGAGTAACGTGCTCGTTCCCAAGACACAAAGCAAATGTAATGCAAATCTGCAGTTACCCTTCACAATTGAAGGTTGTCACTTCTTAAATGTATAGTGCCAAGCCAGCTCCATAAGGACAGAGTGGTATGATAGCATTCATTAATTGCTGCTTTGTCACTGGTGTTCCTTATTCTACCTTTGCTGGATGAGATCATTCCCATTTTGTTTGCTTCATGCTCCCTCTGTGTCAGGTTGGATGCTTTTCCCTCACCAGCTTGTAGAGGAGGCTGGTGCTGTGTCCGGATCAGGCTCTGGACTGGTTCCTAATCTTTTTTTAGGTGAGCTCCGCTGCTCCGTGATACTGACAGATTCTGCAACGGTGACAAATGAACAGAGAATTCAGTCTCCAGAGAAAAATAAATATTTAACAGCTCTCTTTGTAAATACCCTTTATTTATAGAACAGTTGCAGGTTCTATCATGCTTGGTAAATGGGGATGCTTTTTATGCAAGAATTCTGCCTTAAGGGACTTGCTGGATACTTAATGTCATCTGTGATATAATAATGAAATAAATGTGTCGCTCTCATGGGATTCCCTCCCAGTCCCTATTTTCTGTGATTAACTTCAGTATCACACACTTTGTCTCTATTCACATTGCATCCCTTAACATTGTACAGAAACCTTATTTGGAAAGTAACACCTTTATTTCCTGAAGGGATAGGAAGGCTGTTGAGTGTTTTGACTTATGCTGAGGAGTCGGAGATTATATGTACCTCTATCATGTACTGCTGTGGTGTCTTGCCAGGTCCCTGGGAATGGTGCACTCAGGCTTATGCTCTCCCAGAAGGCTGGGATGGTGCTGTTATCCCATTTTACAAATAAAGAAAGATAGACCTTGTAGAGGGCACTAGGATGTATTTCATCCCAGCTGCCTGTAAACTACAGTTATTCTATGGTAGTCATCTGACCACTTCTGGGATCAAATAAGAGACTGCACTGTTTGTAGAGCTGTTTCACTTTGCTTTAGGACAGATGTTTGAGGAAAGTTGACAGGCTGAGGAGTTGGGGTTGTTCAGCATGGAGAAGAGAAGGCTCTAGGGAGACCTTATAGAAGCCTTCCAGTACTTAAAAGGAGCCTACAGGAAAGATGGGGAGAGACTCTTCATCAGGAATTATAGTGATAGGATGATGTTGAATGGTTTTAAGCTGAAAGAGGGTAGATTTAGATTCAGTATTAGGAAGAAATTCTTTATTCTGAGGGTGGTGATATACTAGAACAGATGGTCCAGGAAAGTTGTGGATGTCCCATCCCTGGAAGTGTTCAAGGCCAGGCTGGATGGGGCTTTGAGCAACTTGGTCTAGTGGGAGGT
>BJBW01004223.1:77077-200755 GCA_004320125.1 Scolopax mira
AGGGGGATTGGAACTAGATGATCTTTAAGGTCCCTTCCAGCCTAAACCATTCTATGATTCTACATCACAGGCATAACCCTCAGTTGCTGATCTCTCGCCAGTCACTCTGAGCCATAAATTAGATGGGGAAATTAAGTGAGAAAAGTCCCATCCTGCATCAAAGATCTTCTTGAAGAGGTCCATAATGATGTCCCAGGCTGGAGGATGTCCTCGCTTGTTAACACAGCTCTGGTCACAGTGGTGTCAGTAGCCCTTTCCAAAGCAACACAGCTAATCCCTGCTACATGTTGCTCATAGATGGGCATCCAGGATTGAACAGCTCAGAGGGAGTTTTGAATCAGTACCCAGGCGTGTAAACTGACACACAGAAGATTTTCCTGCAGTCTTTTAGCAAGCCAGGAATGGAGCTAAGGCGTTCCTTTTTGTTTGTGCTGGAGTGTACTGTTGCGATGAAAAATATAGTTATAATGTTATTGCTACTAAAATACTGCAAACAGTACGGGTCTGTTAGGTGATTCTTTAAAGCATCCTTCTGAGTTGCATCCCGTACTTCTTGGTATGTTAAGTTTTATGATCTCTGTTTAACCCCCTCTTCTAGCTGATGGCAACCTCAAGGAGTCCAAAGGTGATCCCAGGATGTGTTGGGAGCTCTGGTGGGAGCAGGGTTTCTGGGTGGATAACGACAAACACAGAAGAGAGCATGTTCGCAGCCACCAGGGTCAGCTGCTGATTCCATGAGAGGTCTAGGAAGGAATCCTTTCAGTTTAGTACCAGTAAGGAACAGAAATGTACTGCAAAAATCCAATTTGGCTGGCTTCATAGCAAACATGGGTTTGCCCCTCTTCGTGAGGTTTGTGAGGCACAGTCAGGACAGGCTTTGCAGACAGGTGGCAGGAGGTCCTGCTGTGCTGGAGGGGCAGCGTGGAGGGACAGACAGACTGTTGTGGGGGAAGCTGACAGGCAGATGGATGAAGCTGGCGTTGCTGGTGGAGCGGAGGAGGCGGGCGCTGCTACGTTAATGAGCGTGATCAGGCAACTGCAGAGGGGCAAGGGGGTCTGAGAGGTTTGAACTGGACACCCTGACAAAGGGGAGCCTGTCATTCCTTATTCTGTCGTTCTCTGAGAAGAGGTGGGAAGGGTTTGGTGATGGTGACTAGCAGGGGTAGGGGCCTGAGCAGCAATGCTTTTGACTATTACAGGGTGGAGGGTTCAGCTGAAATGAGAATTGTGGTGAGAAGGTGGAGAAATAACCTTTCTACCTGGAATTTTTATTCTCCAGCAAAATTTTGAGAAGGCTAGAGAAGAATGCTGCAGGATAGCAATCCTGCTTGGGCTGTGTGCTGGGGTGTAAGAGAAATGCCACCAGATTATGGGCAAGAAAGATTTTGTCTGATCGCCAAAAAAGAGGCAATAGAGCAGATGGGGGAGCAGGGAAAATCAGGAGCACAGCTGTCCCCAAGCAGAGGTGGCATGGAGGCGAGCAGTGGGCTGTTGGGGGGGAATGACTATGCCAGGAGCCTGTGTGGTAGAGCAGATCCAGCTGTGAGCGATTTGGGGAGTCCCAGATGTGTATTGTTCCCAACTACTATGACACGTGGCAGGTCTGACCAGTCATATATGCCCTGAAAAATGGCTCCCAAGGGGAGAAATCTGGTTGGTCAGGAGCAGGTGGAGAAAGTAAAAGACAAGAGCTTATATTTTTGTTTGGATAGATGTGCACTGGGGTCATACTGGAAAAGCTGAAAAGCAGGTCCAGAGAAGGGTAATGAAGCTGGTGAAGGGTCTGGAGCACAAGCCTTATGAGGAGAGGCTGAGGGAGCTGGGGTTGTTCAGTCTGGAGAAGAGGAGACTGAGGGGAGATGTTACTGCTCTCTACAACTACCTGAAGGGAGGCTGTAGAGAGGTGGGGGTTGGTCTCTTCTCCCAGGTCACAGATGATAGGACAAGGGGTAATGGCTTCAAGTTGTGCCAGGGGAGGTTCAGGTTAGATATTTCTTTATTAAATATTTCTTTACTGAAAGGGTTGTCAGGCATTGGAATGGGCTGCCCAGGGAGGTGGTTGAGGCACTATCCCTGGAGGTATTCAAGAAATGAGTTGACGTGGTGCTTGGGCATATATATTAGTAGTGGATTGATGATGTTTTGGGTGTGGTGTGGGGTTTGTGGGTTTGGTTTTGGGTTTTTTTGTTTATTTTTTTCATCGTTTGGACTAGATGATCTTAAAAGGTCCCTTCAACCTAGGTGATTCTGTGATTTACAAGGGGAAATAAAGGCTGCACTACAAACACAGAGTGGGTTAAACGAGTTTACCTGTCGGATCCCCAGCTCAGCCTCAACTAGTCAGCCTCTCCGTATGGGTGTAAATGCTACATAGATTTTCAGTTTTCAGTAACTTGGGACTGGCATGACATGCAGTCTGGCAGGTCTGACTTTCGCAGCCCTGAGGATAAGGGTGGATCCAAGCTGGCAAAAAGCCCTGCGTGGGAGTGAAGGGCACATCTCTCCCAAGTGAATGCTCAGAGATACTGCAGTAACAAGGACTTCTCAAAATGAAGCTTGAGGGCCTTTCTTTTTTGTTTTTTTTATGGTGGTTTAGAATCCATGCACACACCTTCTATTGCAAGTCAGTGATGTGTCCCAAATTCCCATGTAACTGAGCCAAAACACTCACTCTCTACGCTTAAAGCTAACCCAGACTTTGCTTGCTTTCCTCTTCACTGGTCCCAGTTGGTTTCAAACATATGCTGTTACTGTTGTGTCTCCCTGGTAAGCAGGAACATCAAGAGGTGGAATACAGAGTTGGGTGAGTTGAAAGGAAGGAGATGGGAAGTTACAAAAATTGCAGTGAATTTTCCTGGAGCTTCTTGTCTCCACCTGCCCCAGACTTTTCTTTGTCTTCTGCTGTTGTCAGTAGTTTTTGGTAGTGTTGTCTTCTGAGTGGCTGCCCTCTCACTGGGGCGTCTGTTGGAAATTAGGGGGGTTGATATCCTGAAAGCGGGAGCACTTGAACCTGTGAGTCTGCTCGTGTATTGGAGAAGACAGTCCTTTCTCCTAACCCAGCAAATGCAAGGAGGGGTGAGTATCCCAGGCTTTGCATCATGAATATTTCATACAACGCAGCTGTGATATCTACATGGGTAATGTGTGCTTAGTCCCAGTTTTGCTATTGGTAGAGCATCACATGTGCACTGAGCAAAGTAGTGGTCTCTGAGTTGTCTCAGTTGTCTCTGTCAACATTAGTCATGACTCAGGTATAAACAATCTGGTATGTTTCCTGTCTGCGCTTCTCCAAGCACGGTCTTCTGCTTGCACGCCTCAAACCAGACTGTAACTGCATTTGCCACGCTCTGAAATCCAGCCAGGCTTTGCCACAGATGAATCAAACCCCGCAGCGTGTGGGGCAGCCGGGTTTCGTATGCTGCTGTGTGGGCAAGGAGCAAGTGGATCTACTGCAGGAGGACACTCAAGCTGTGGCAGGATGGGGAATGCCCTTACATTTATTGTTATTATATCTGAACATATTTATATATGGTAAATATGTATTTAATCATAACTAATTATTATATACTATATGAATACAAAGATGAATTGCTTTTTTTTTTTTTAGCTCTGTTGTAAAGCATTCCATGGATCCACATCCTGGTGTGACCTTGTTCTCTTGATGGTTTTCTCTTAAGTAAAAAGAGACTGCTGAGTGGCCATGGACAGGGCATCCCTCCGACACTGGAGGAGTGCAGAGAAGGAGCAGCTTTCCTCTTTGATCTTGCTTCTGCTAGTCAGTAGCAAAACTTCAGAGGACTTCACTAAGCCAGGATCAGCCCCTCTAAAAATACTCCCAGGGTACTTGGAGAAAGCACTTGCAAGTAGGTGAGAAGCAGCCCTTGTGTGCCTGCAAGGGGGAAGGGAGCGCAAACCATCAATACGGATTGTTTCTTTATAAACATGTTCTTTTTGGTGCATGTTATCAAAGGAAAGAAACTTCTGCAACAGTGGCATAACGTTTAGTGATGCCTGTTGCAGCGATTAGTTTTGGTCTGTTACTACAGAAATTGTAGTGCCACAAGAGAAGATCCAAAAGCACCTTATTTTGCTGTCTGTGAAAGCCTGAAGGGTGTGTTTTGTGTGTGTCATGAGGGTCTCTCAGCATCTCTCTCCAGCTGAGTGTGGCTGAGTGTGTCATTTGGATGAACTCCTGACTGCGTACATTAGCCTCGTGCTAGTCCTGACAGCTGGAGATGGCAGTGAAATTGGAGGTACGCCCTGTATGTTTAAAGGGATGTAAAGCTGTCAGAGCTTGTCACAACGTATATCACCTTTGGGATCTTAAAGAGGGTTTTTGAGAATAGCAAGCCGACATGTGGTGGCATGGCAGGCACAAGGAGACAGTGGTGCACGTCTCTCTCAGCGGAGGGAGAGTGGCTCCAATGTGTCCTCAGGACTGAGGCGGACAAGGTGAAAAAACATGCTGCACTCAGGTGAAGACTTTGGGGTATTATAGGATGATCTCATTTTGTGTCATCACCATGACTGTCCAGCATCAGATCTGCTTTGGGGGAGAAATCACCCTCTTGTGGAGCCCCATCAGTTGCTATCAATCAACTCACTTTGCTTTTCAGGAGGCTCTAGCAGGGCTGGATTTGCTGACACCATCCAACACTGCTCTGTGTCTCTGTTCTTCCTCAAACACTCAAGTCTTGAAATCTCTAAATGGAGGGACAATCTCCAGTGTCACCTCTCAGGAAATACTGGCATTCAAAGACTGCATGTAATTAGCTGTGCTTTTTTTTTAGATAACACCTAATCTACTTGGGCAAAGGAGCCATCCATCCCATTTTGCTTCAGCAAGACTGGCTGGGCATTATATAAAGACCTCGGTGTGTGTCCTGGTGCTTTCCCTGGCTCTTCCCTCTCGTGGGAGCCTTGGCTGGGATGGCAGTGCAGACCCAAATAACATCATGGCAGGCATATTTGCCGGGTTTTAAGTGCCAGTGCTGTGCCAGACGCTTACATGAAATGTGTAGGACTTCCATATTATTTTTTTTCCAGGATGCTGAATTACTGGAGGTCCCATTAAATTGCTTGGAGATTTGGGTACTGGGCATGTCTGAAAACTAGTCTGTGGCTGCTTTACAGAGCCTCGATTTTATTCCAAGCAATTGGAAGCCCAGAAGGGTGGGGCTTTTTATTCCTGTGAGTTAATTTGGTGAATTTTTTTTCTTATTTGGTCAAAAGGATGATTGATAGCATGCACATACACTGCCAGCCTGTGCAACCTTTGAATCTGTGTTACTGGAGGTGAATGATGTTCCTCTGCTGCTCCTTATCCAAGACCCTCTTTGGCAGAAGCTGGGTGACATATTCCTTTGTGCATCTTCAGCACAGCAGCAATTAACTCAAGATGAGCTGTGTTTCATAGGAAATCTGTGAGAGTGGCCCCCCCCTTCACAAAGGTTGACATCATTCTGATGGAGACTGCTTATTCTGTGCCCTCTGCAGTGTAGAAGCACAATCATCTCTTTGCCTTGGTGGGACTGAGGGAATTGAACAAAATTTATCTGACTCCATCAGCTGAAATTTGTTCAGTTTAACCTTAAAACATATTTGCCTGCAAGGGGCTATTGTCAGAGACAGTAACACTTGGTGTTGGTTGTTGTTCCTGAGCCACCGATTGTAGCACATATAGCTTATTGCTCAAAATGGCTATTTTTATCATAGTATAAATGGGTAGTAGAGATTTTTGAAGAGTATGTGTTGACTCATGGAGACAGCAATATTTAGCACTTACTTTTTTTTTCACCTTCAAAGCAATTTACAGTGAATAATCCTCCTAACTTCCCTTTGAGCAGGGAAATAGTGTGTAAACTCTTTGGAACAGGGATTGGGGTTTACTTGGTTTTGTAGCATTGAAGTTGTGATCGGGGAAAAACTCTTGATCTGGGAGAACCTTCTTGCTGTAGCAATCTTGTTTCTCTGTATAATTACTAAACCACTTAACCTGGATAGCTTAAAAATGCTGGAGAAGGTGTTGGGATTGGGACATTTCTAGTGCTAACAGTTAAACCATATCCATTTTTCTCAAATTTATGAAAAGCAGCTTTATCTGTCTCAGGGGGTTTTCTTTTGTTGCTTAAAGTTTCATAAACCTATATGGGAGATCCTAAAATTGGATGAGAACTGTGTGACTAACTGAGGCATTTCTGAGTTAAGTTGTAACTTGAAGCGTAAGAAAATAAAGGTTCTCTTGGCTTGTTGTATTAGTAGGATATATTTGAACCAGTGTGTTGCATGTCATTAAACATATGGTGAATCACATCTGACATACGTGCCAAAAGGAGTCTGAGATAATGGGACCAAAATGTCATGCAGTAACAATATTCACATAAGAGTAATTTCCTGGAATATAATCCTCAGGGAATGTAAAATTAAATTTGAAAATGTATCCCTATTTCTATCTTGCCCCTTGTAAAGTAAAACCACTGGAAATTGTTAACCCCTTGGTTGTTCTTGCAGCAACTTGTTAATATTAAGCTTCTTGTTGGGTCTTAAGTACCTTTTTCCTACCCCAACTTCAACTGCACAAGGGCAAAGAGAATCTGTGCACTCTTCATCTGTAGCATTGCTACACCTGTGCTGCCTGTGGTGGAGGTTCCCCATAGAGGTATGGATGTCTTCTGCTTTGTTCTTCATGTCTGCCAGCTGTTCTTCCAAGTCTTCAGGTCTCCTGAAACAATTGCCATTTTGGGTAGTACCACAGCTGTATGTAATGTAATAGCCAGAACAAGATTCTCTGGGCTTGTTTGTTGTTTATAGGATATAGTCAACTAAAAGACATTGTTCATAGTTAAGTGTAGGGCATGCAGCTAAGTGTATAGCAAATTGATGCTGGCACAAACAGTGTTGTTATCCATGGATCTTCTGCACTTTAAGAACATCTAGTCTAGTAATGGTAACTTATCCTAAAACCACAGTAATTAAAGTTAAGCGATTGCTAAGGCTGTAGGGTATGGTTTTCTGAAAGACAGCTTCCAAATCTTCTCAGTCTGTCCCTAGTCTGTGTTTTAAACGTTGACTTCACTTCTAGCTAACCTTCCTTAACTTCCACATGTTAGTCAAGCAGCTAATTCACTGGGAACTCATGCGGGCTCCAGTCTGTTTACATGGTCCTGATTGAATTAGATTGGAAAAGCACTGTGGAATTTGAAAGAAAAGCAGAATGTGGATTCATGAACTTTCCTTTTTTGTAGTCCTTTTTCAAGGAGGAAGCCTGGGGTGTCTTCCTCTATGTGTAGATACAAATCGCTAGCAAAAAATGTGTTTTATCATTGCTGCCCTGGCCAACATGCTGAGCCTTCAGAGCTGAGATGGGCATTCCTGGGGCTAAAAGCTGGAGAGGGGTGAGGGGATGCTGCAGCTCCTGTGCATATGGCATGGGAGGGGAAAGCCTGGAACCCCTTTACCAGGTCTCCACTGGTAGAGGGAAGGTGACCCCGCGGGGCAGGATTTAGCAGCAGCAAGGCTGGCCTTTTGGCCATTTGAGCTGAGTTCAGGAGGACCGTAGGGGGTTTAAAGCAAAGCTGTTTTTATTTATTCTCCTCTTCCTTTCTCTCCAAGCCTTTGTAGTCCTTTGCTGCTGTCTGTACCTTTCTCTTGCCCTTCTTTTTGTCAGCCACCCAAAAACCAGTTGAGCTGCAACGCAGCACCTGCTGGTTTTGTCATTTACCTACAAATCACCCTACTTTCCTTCTTGCCCCTGAGGAAAACCCTGTGCTATCATCCATGTGCATGCACACACACAAAATAAACTTCTGGCCCCACCAGGATAAATGCTGTATTAAAATCACACGTGTAACATCATCAAAGCTCTGTTTTAAGCTGGACAGATGGAAAATGACCTACTGACCTAATGCCCATTAAAAATATATATTTGTAGCTGGTGTCAATGGGCTGCTTTCTTCTTTTCCTTTCTTTCCCTTTCTTATCATTTCTGTGCTTTCTCTTCATAAGAACTTCAGTGCTGCATTAAAGAGATTACAGGTGCTTTTCATCTTTACCTTTTTTTCCCCACAATTTTACTTCTTCCCAGTAAGCCTCAGGGGGCTTTTTGTTTTGGGTTTTTTTTTTATTTTAAAGCGATTGATTTATAGCTCTCCTACCTGCTGGGAAAGATTGACCTGCTACTGAGCATCTTCAGACAGCCCTTCTTGTGAGTCACTCGGGACTGGAAGAAACCAGAAGGCTTCATTCAAAGGTGTTTCTCTCCTGGTGTTATTTACACCCTAAGGAAACAGCAATGGTGTGTGCTGTTTTTATATAGCTTGGTATACACTGTGTGAGTATGCATTTGCATCTTGATATGGGGTTGTCCAAGGAGGAAAGACAATATTTATTTTTTTTTAATAATACTCTCCTGATTTCTTACTTCAGATCTGAATGAAATCTCATTACACTTTTTTTCCTTGCTCTTTCCCTCATAGTATGTTTTGGGTGGGTGTTAGCTCTGTGGTTTTGGGGGTGGTGATGATGTTTTTGTTTATGCAAGCCTCAAGCAGTGCTTTGGTTCCTCTGAAATGTGAAGCATGGATCCTATCCAAAGCCCCTTTCAGTGAGTTAAATAATTTGTTGTTCCCCTCCTCTTTTCTGCCCCAGTGTCTCTCTGCGTGTCTGGGGCAGGAGACATGGGGTGAACATCGGTGCTGAGCCACCATGCCAAAAAGCAAAAGGGGAAAGATGTTTTTCTCATCACTTCAGTTCACTGCAAGCTTGATGGACCATGGGATCTATCACATTGTTCAGCATTTGAAGCCCTGAAAAGATCTCTCAGGACAGTCTGGAAGGGGGCTTGGCTTTTTTGGTTTTATTTTGTTTTGGTGGTGGTGGTTTTGGTTGTTAGGGGTTTTTTGCAGTTCTGCCATCTGATACCAACTCTAAATTGTTTCACCTTCAAAGGAACAAACTTGACGTGCCGGGGTAGCTGATCATCCTTTCTAAAGAATGAAATCATCCAGCACTGAATTTCCTCAGCCAGGTCTTCTGCTTTTATGCATTGGTCTGAAAACACTGACCTCAGCAGTTAGGCTGATTTATTCCACAAAAGGAGTAAAAACTGTCTATTCTTGTTTGAACTCACTTCTAAAAGAATAAGATCTAGAATTAAAAACAAATGATGAGAAGAAAACAGAGAGGCCTTTTTTAACTTGCTTTCTTTGACCTAATATTAAGACTCCTTTTCTCACTCGCTCAACGGCTAAGACCAAGTCCCATGGACATCGCCCTTGAACTATTTTATTCAGTGCCACCTTTCATCATTAGGAAACAGCTAGAGATGCTGTATTTGAACCTTGGCGAGTGACAAAAGGGACCAGCAAAGATTTAACCACTGCTCCGTTCTGAAGATGAATCAAATGTGGGGTGACCCGTCCTGTCTCATCTCTCCCATCCCCTCTTGCCTCGGGGGTGGTTTGGATGCCGTTAACTGATGTGAATTGCCAGTGTTTGCAAAGGAGGGGTTTGGGAGCCGATTTCAGCAGCCAAATCCAATTTTTCAGCAGCGTTGTGTGCAATTGGGCTGTGTTTCATCATATTTGCTGTATTTTAATAAGTGTTACGAGAGTACTGCTCAGTGGCTGAGTGAGGATTTTCCATTACAGGCTCCGCAGCCTTTTCACGCTCCCTGGCTGTCTTTCCTCTCTTGCAGTGCCTCACACCAGATAACTTTGCTTCAGAATTTTTTTTTTTTTTTTCAAAAGGAGAGCAGAGGCCCATAGCCTGCATGAATAGGATGGTTTTTTAAGAGTTTCTTGTTTGTTCCCTCTCTCTCCTGTCTGATTTTTGCCCTTTAAATAACTGTTGTGAGGCCACAGAACTCACCAGGGGAATTGAGTGCATTGGGTCATATTGTGCCCAATTCTTCCCCCAGCCAGAAGTAGCCTTCCTCTGCAGGGATTGCCTCTCAGGAGCGTTTCTGGAGGCCACACAGATCAGGAGCTACATGAGCAGTTCGTTTCCTCTGGTTTCTTCTGCCTGAGCTTCTTTCACCCCCGAACATTTTGGTGATGTTGAAGAAGGCATTGGCGGAGAAGCAGATCACTTCCACAGAACAGAGAAATCCTTAAAAGAAGAGGAAATTTGGGGAGAAAAGACAGAAGTAATTCAAGAATTCCGTTTTTCTTCTTGGGTTCCTCTTTCAGGTGAGGAGTATGCAGTAAGTTTTGATCTAGTTCCCTGAATATCACAAAAGCCTTAAGGAAGGAGTTGCTTCAGGAAATGTTCATGAGCAAGCGTTTCCTCATCAGAAGGCAGATGATCTGCTGGAACCAAAGCTCTTCACATATATGTGTGTTTTGCCAATGCTTTTGTCAGGAAAGAGGCCTGAAGCCCAGGCTGGGTTTGAGAGAAGTGATAGCTGATAGCTCCTCTGAGGTGATAGTTCCTCTCAGGTGTGTTTTCAGGTCTCTCAGGTGTGTTTTCAGGCCATCCTCAACCTTATCCATATAACTGTTGTCTCTCCCCTTTCCCCCTTTTTATTTGGATTTTGGAGTCGGCTGACTTCAGATATTAGCCTCAGCTCTTGCTGTGGAACGTGATTTTTCCTAAACCTCAGAAACTGTTGTGCAACTAAACTTTCACATAAAGCCTCAAGAGAAACAACTCTGGACCTCTCCAGTCTGGGTAATTGTAGTGCTTAAGGCAGAGTTTTGCAGGTGATGAGAAGGGGAGGGAATGCTGCTGGGAAGGGGGAGTGGAGGGAAATCCTTGGGAGCTGGCTTGTGTGTCAGCTTTGGATCCCGAGCAGTTACACAAAGGGTTTGGCTACCAGGCTAGGTTGAAGAATAGCCAAAGACGAGACGTGCCTGGAGGTCTTGGCTCGCACGTCTGGGGATGCTGAATTTCTAAAGCATTCATCAAAGAGCGTGGCAGCAGGGTGTGTTGGAGGAAAACCTGGGGTTGCAGAGACAAGCTCGAGAGCTTAGCCTGTGTTGAGGTGGTGCTGCAGCAATGGCAAGTTGGTCGTAGCAGAACATCAAGCACAACATCCAGCGATGGCTATCGGAGGCAGCAAGGGAGCTTCTGAGCACCCAGCTTGCTCCCCACTCCAGCCGGGTGCCCGTGGCAGTGGTGAGCCCAGTGTAGCTGACCTGCCAGTTCTGGGAGCCACACAGATTTTGTCTCTCCTCTAAATAGAGATACCCGCAGTGAGTATCCCACTGTTGCATGTGGAGACCATCTGAGAGCATGGACCAGTTGCCTTAATTCCACTCCCTTTCTGGCGCGGAGAGTGATTTTGAGACTACAAAGGTCGTTTTCCATGCAGTTGAGGAAACAAGACTGTGCTTTACAAAGCAAGCAAACCAACCAACCTGCAGCAGGTTAACGGTTGGTGCCAAGACGTGTCCCAGCAGTGAGGCTGTGGAAGCACTGCCTCTCCCCGGTGTATTCGGTTCCCCAAATGGGGTGGCAGGATTGCCAGGCTGGAGTTGACAGCCAGAGCTATTCAGCAGGCTCCTTCCCGGCCCTTCTTCTTCGTGCAGCAAGGTCCGTGTGGAAAAGCAGGCTCGGTGCTGGTGGGTTGCCATGGTAAGAGCTGCCACATCGCACTGAGTTCATAGTGGGGTGTTTGGTTATCTCTTTCCAAGAGAAATTTTCACAAGCCCTATAAAGGAGGCAAACTAAATGAACACAAGCTGGTCACAAAGTCAGTGGCTCTTGAAATTATATTATTACGGATTTTTTATTTGTTTTCTTCTCCTTCCTATGGAAGAAGCACACATTTGTTTTGGCAAACAAATACTGACTATTAGTGCCGTGCTGGATGTTGATGACTGGTTGGTTGGATCCTGTTTGGCAGCACAGAGGACAGAGGAGGAGGGTTTGCTGGAGCAGGTGGGAACAGGCGTATGCCCGGGGGGCACTGCTGCAGACCTGGTCCTGGCTCTTTCTGTGCCTCTTGGGTTCCGTGTTACAGGTTATTAACATGTATCAGAGGAGAAGGGCCTCAAGACTTGATGTAAAACTTGGCTCTTGGAGCACAAGTGGAGGTGATTTCTGAGCCCACGCCATACAGTTCGTCCTAAATTTAGGGATTCTCCTGGCACCAACATATCACCTGAACGCTCTCTGTGGTGGTTATGCTTGGGGCTTTGCAGGATTTCCAGCTCTGTTTGGCTGGAGAGGCAATGCAGGCTGCCCAAATGATGGGATTTTTTCGGATGCAGTGAGATGTAACACTTCTATAACACCTTCCCCCTGCAGACCTCACCAGGCCCTGCTGGTAGAGGAGTGGGACCAAAGCCTGCCCAGGTCACAGGTACTGGTGGAAAGAGGTTAATGCTTTCCTTCCACCTTACCTTTTGCCTTTTCCATAATTTAGCAAGACGATCATCCATGAGACCAGCAGAGGTCTGGAATTGAAAGCAGGAGAGGGAAGCAGGTTGGGAAGGAACATGAATCATATGAAATAAGAGGAAAACTGAACTAACGAGGCTTATGGGATGTTACAAATTTCAGCACAGGTCTTGCTTTCCTTCAGTTGACCTAGATAGTAGAGAGAGTGGCCACCATCTGCATTGACCTTCTGGTTTTGTGCTTCTGCCTTGCTATGGTTTCTTTGCAACGTTGTGTTTTACTCACTCAGATGTAATCTTTTTGGATAGTAGCTATTCACTTTTTTAATTTGATGGGGGGGAGAATAAATTATGTACAAGAAACTCTTAGAAAATAATTCCTTCAGATATTTTTTTTTTTAATGGAGCAGAATTGCTCAATGATTTCTGACATACTAAAAGGCAACATAAAATAATTGATTGACCTCGTGAGAGGCAACGAAGACACATTCCCTTAGGGAGATGTTTTTCATGTGTATAAACTGGCCTTTGCTTTTTCAACCGAGATCCCTCCTACTCACCAGAAATGAGAGGAGAAGAAACCCATTTTTTATTTGGTTTTTTGTTGTTTTTTTTTTTAAAAAGGGATTTAGACGAATACGCTTCAGTGAGGAACTGTTTTAAGGAGCCGTTCTCCTCCTTTTCTGCATTTCTCAAGTATTGCTCAAGCATCATTGTTAGAGTTTGTTCATCTGGACACGCTGTGAAGTAGCCCCGGGGGGAATCCGGGCACCAGGGAGACAAAGAGGCTGGTGCCTGCGATGAGGCCGGCCCCACACGGGGAATAGTGAGTATGCTGGGATTAAAACGTGTGGGAGGAGGCAATGGCCAAGCATACTTTTATCATGCTTTAAGGTGTTCTGGTGGCAAGTGCTTCCACTGGTAAGAAATAAATGAATGGGAGGTTTTGCCCATTCTTTTTGTTGTTGTTATTGGCAGTTTATTCTCCAGCATAGTAATAATCTGGGTGAAACGTGGTCCCTCTGTGGTTTGGGAGCATAAGGGACATTCCAGGCAGATGCCAAAGTATCCCAGCTTTGAATGGTCCAGATAAAGCTCAATTTTGGAAGTAGCAACTGGTTTGTTCTGCATCCCTTGTTTGAGAAGTGGAATAAACAAAATGTGTGCTCTGTTGTGGCATACTCCATGGTAAAAGTCTGCAACGGCATGGGTTGTGCTAATCTGATTGTATTTACAAGTGTGTGGATTATTTTTTTTTTAATACATGATCAGATCTTATGAAACTTCATTTACTTCCAAAGGTCCTTTTCACTCTCTTCCACTGCATATTTCTAAAAGAAGCACTATTTCTTTTGAACTGGGATATTAAAAAAAATTGTGAATGATCCAATATTATTCTCCTCTTTGTATTTCCTGGGTAAAAATGCAGAGACATTGGTATCCCACTCTTTTCCAGCAGCATCGTGTCAGGGTGCTCATCCTCCATCCCCCCCCATCTTCACATCCTTTCCCAGAGCTTCTGGGTGCTGACAGCTCCTGTCTTGGCCCAGTGACCCTCCTTGCAAGGGACAGTTGAGGGGACAGGCTGGATACAGAGCAGAGCCCCACCGCTGCTGCACTGAAATAAATGTCTATATACACACACACAGGCTGTCAGATTAAACACAGATGGAGAAATGCGGCACAAAGGAATTGCATGTTGTTAGATCAGATCTATCTGCCAAGTTTATGGCCTCTTTGGGACAAGAATATACCTGGAAATTGGAGAGCCTTCTATTCAGGTGATCTTGTAGTATCCAGGTAGCGAAAGTCCTGCAAAGAGACTGAGGGCAGGGCTCCAGCAGTCCCTCAGATCCATCTCTGCTGCAAGTCAGGTTAGAGTTTGTGGGAATTAATGCCCCGAAAAGTGGTGACTGCTCCCCTGTCTCCGCGGTCCTGCAGTACCTGATGTGGGAAGAAGAATCTCATGTCGGAGAGGGGGACGGCACTTGGGTTTGTGAGTTGCAGTCGTCAGGGAGTGCTTCTAACCCAGCTATGGAAACCCAACTCTGTGTGACAAGGGGGAAGGATTGCATCGTGCGCCCAACTTCTGGCACGAACAAAGGTCCTTTGTGGCGGTGCCAAATTCTCCCAACAGCAAAACTGTTACTGTGCACAGAGGGCAGCAGCGCTGCCCTGTGACAAATAGCACCAGCGGGTGCTGCTGGGGGGAAGAGGAAGCTCGTTCAGTCCCGTGATCCCCAAGGGCAAAATGCATTTGTTTGCCTGCCTAACAGGCGCCTGTGGGGAGCTTAATAAACTGCACACACCCACCTGAAATCTCAGCCTACCACAGAGCTAGAAAGCCTTTTCCCCATAAGCAACCACAGTTTTGAAAAGCTTTCTAACTCTTTCCTTTTTTTTTTTTTTAATTTTATTTAAAAATGGTGCGTATAGCCTGTGATTTTTTTCCTAAGAAAGATAAATATTTGATTGGGAGCATATTTGTTGGATGGCAGAAAAGATTAGAACAGGGTTATTTTGTGAATAGCTTCAGGTCCAAACAAGTATTAATGTCGAGCTTCAGATGGTGTAGACATCTGAACATCAGTGATGTTTCAGCTGGCTTCTGGTTTCCAATGATGAACAATAGTTGGTGGCTTTTGGTCTTCTATTAGATGCTTTGAATACCCAGTAAGCTGGGGGAAGTGTCTTGTGGCCTATGGTGAAGGGAAAGCATGCATGTCTTTCATGGCCTTGCTATTTACTGTCTCTTTGCCTCTTCTGCTGAACGTAGGTCCTCTGTCACACACACACTATAGAATTATACGAAAGCAGGGTGGTTTGCTTGGGTATAAGGTCTATGCACTTATTAGGAAAGGGGTAGGTAATCAAATATACTTTGGAAACAAAGTGCTGAGATAAAATTTGAAGCCAGTAAGGGGAAAATGATGTGCAAAGGTGATCTAAGTGGGAATTGCAGGAGACGAAATACAGGAGATGTAATAAAACAACTTCAGCAGGCACAGCATGTGATTAGGATGATGGAAAACAGAGTGGCTAAGCATCTTTCAGAGGGTCACTTTTTCAGTATTTGACCTCAGAGCTGACTGAGGAACTGATAGGGGTAATGCGATGCATGCTGGGAACACTCAGTTTGTATTACCAACACCAGGAAAAAATATGCCCTTGACTGAGAGATGAGGGTCAACTCTTCCAGTGCTTTCAGAGCCAGAGAAGAGAACAAGTATCTTGATAGTGCCCATAAACTTTGGATGAGATTAGTTTGTCATTAGAAGGTCTTTATTGCATGAAAATTCTCCTGACAAATTTTTTGTGAAAAAATTGGAAAGGGGAGAGTTCTTTAACTGCAGCATTGAAGCAAAGGAAGACCAGGAGGAATTGGTGTGGGTTTGCTAGTGATGTGTTCTGCTGCAGCTGCAGGGGAAGGTAACTTTTAGCTTGTGTAAGGACCAAGGGAGGTTTGGCATCATCAGAAGCAGACAAGCTTCTCTGTTGAGTACGTGCACCTGGCCTGATGAGCGATTTCTGAGGGAAGGCAGATAGTTCAGACCTTTGATCTTCAAACTTTTGCTTCCTCCCATGAGCCTGCTGGTGAGTGAGAGTTGTAGTGGTTTTGCAATTTCAGAGCATGTTTGCTGGGACCTAACCTAAGAGTACCAGCTCCTTTTGCAGGAGCTTTTAGATATTTTTCAACTTACAAGCCAGAAGGATAATCCAAGTTTATTGGAGGATGGAGCAGTAGCCTGTAGCACAGAAAACCTGGATGCTGTTTCTAGCCCTGCTGAAGACCTTGGGTAAGGCGTGATTTTTGCACTGTGGCTACTTTGCTGCTTTTGGTGGCAGCAAGATGTAAATTGTCTTGGTCATTTAATGAAGCCTCTGCCATACTCTCTTCATGCCTTAATTGCCTATCTGAGTGATGGGGATAATAGCAGTGCCTTAATTCACAGGCCTGCCGTGAGGGTAGGTGTCTTAACTGCTGTAAAGCCTCCAAATAGTGGACGACCAGCGGGATCCTCTGATCCCCGTAGGTCATTAACTATCGAAGGCAGACTCCTACCTGAGGGGAAAAGATACCTGTTTTACATAGTCGGTGGAAGTTATGTCATTGCTTTTAGAGAAGAAGAGCCTCCAAATCTGGAACTATGTTTTTCACGGTCTGTTACAAGGCCACTTTTGAAACAGTCCTTACTTTAAGCAAGTAGAGCACAAGGAAATCTAATGTAAAATGTGACAAGATTAGAGTGAATGTTATCTACACAGAGATACTTGCAAAGCTCCTTAGCAGAACCAAATCTCCTCATCACCAGAGCCAGAGAGATCCGAGGAGGTCAGACCAATGCAAAGCACTGCATAGGCAAGGAAACTTCTTAACCTCTTAACCAGCAACAGCCACCTTTCCTGCATCCTGGGACCTTATACACCTGCTAAAAAGCAGGTGTCTCTGTCGTGGGTGGGAGAGTGGACACCAGCTATGGCTGGGAAGAAATTGTGTCAAGTTTGAGGAAAGAGATGCATTTTCCCAGCAATACAGGCATTCATCTGTATCACAGGAGTCTCCTAAGTAGACGTCCAGGTTGGGAAGCACATGTGCATCATCTGCCAGCAGTTTCAGGCTGTTCATCTGAATTCAACCAGCAAGGGGGAGACCCAACCTGGCTATGGGCTCAGGCCCCCTGGATGTCTGCAACATGCTCTCTTGAGCCAGCAGTGGTACACGCATGCGGTCTGTTTGCACCCCCAGACAGAAACATGGCATTTTGGAGTAGGGTGCCTGAGGTTTGCCTTATCGGTTCATGAAGGTATTGAACCATGTGAGTTAGGCCAATGGCTGGCTGTAAATGTGCTTAAAATTGGAGCTGTCCTGAAGCGCCAATAGTGTCTGGCATGGTACCTCAAGACTTCCCATTCAGGAAGTGAACATTCTTAGGTGTTACAATTATAAGACAGACCTGATGTTTTAAAAGGGGAGACTATTGTGTACTGAAGGTTTTTCTGGTGGTGCAAAGGTTCAGGCTGCGTAAGCAGTGTCAGTCTGGATGACTTGAAGCGGTAGCTGTTGTGTTCACTGGAGCATAAATGAGTGGAGAGAGAAATGGGGGCAGGAGAGAAGAATAGCTGTGTTTGGGGGGCATGGTTAAACCATCCTGTGGGAGGGAGACATTATGCTAGTCTGCTTTGAGGTGTTTTATCCTCTCATCTGTACCCCTCATCGGGGACTGTGGAGATACACGGAGAAAGCCTTGCGGGGGTAAAGGGAAGCAGTACAGTGACTCATCAGCTTCATAAATCACAAACTATCTGCGTTTTTCTAACACGTTGTGAATGAGTCAAAGGGGGAGGCGTACAGCTATAGACACACACAGGTTACTAATGTTTTGTGTTAATTATTGAGCTCCTTCATCTCTTTTGGGAACTCCATAGACTCCTTCAGTGCTGCTGTTGTGTTGGGTGAGTCTGGTGCAAAGGGTGCTCCCTACCTCAGATAAATAGCGATGGCCAGACATCCCATACGCCTGTGTGTATTCCCTGTCTCGGTCAGACCTGACAGCGTAGTGAGATTGATTTCTTCTTCTTTCTCTTTCCCTTGTATCTAAACCCGTCTGAGAAGCGGTCATGAAATCACCTCCTGGCCTCAGCCTTAGCTCCTTCCCCCAAATCGGGCCCTCTGGGCACTTTTCTCTCTGTTTTGTTCTGTGATGTGTGCCATGGGCTGCCTGAGCCAAGAGATGCGGGGCTTCCCGGCCTACTTCTTGAAAAGTGAAAGCTTTTTGAGCAGTTTGTTTGGGTTTTTTTTTGAGAAATTTAGAGCTTATTTCTACCTTGCAGCCATGCAAAAGGGACTACCAGAATGTGCATATGATTTTTATTTTTTTTTCCCTTTTGCAGTTCACCTGTAAGATCTTTGTGAGTGCCTCGATAATTTTACTTGAAAAAAAATGAAACTCAGCTGACTAAAGGCAGGGTGCTGTGGTACCCAGAGCAGAAAAATTTGCCAAGGGAGACAAGCGACAGTAGGAAAACTTCTGTACTGTTGCCTAAGTTTTATAAGCATGCAAAGTAATCAAATGTCTTGATTCTGTCATAGCCCATCTTCTTTCTGTTTGGAGGCATTTAACTAATAGTGTCCCTATAATAACAATAAATCTGGAAAGAGAGAGAATATGTAATAATATAGACAATGTATACAGCTGTACCCTGTTTAGGTGTTAGTGTCATGGAATGATGAGATGAAGGAGAAAGGGGACCAGGTGTTGCTGTTAAGACATTTGATCTTAACAAATGGGTTATGATTACTAAAAGCTGCTTAAGCAAAGAATACTTCTTTTAATACTGCCAACTTTCCCTCCAAAAATACCACTCTTTAAAAGCATACCTGAAAATAAAGGAAGCAGAGCATTCAACCAGAATCAACTGGTTTTTTCCTGCATAAAATCAAAGGTGGATGCACCCAGGTTTTACCCACTTAGCTGAAGATATTGTCTACAGATAATTTTTTTGTGTTTGTCTCTTGTTCTCCCACCACATGGTGCAGGATGAAAACTCAATATGAAGAATTACTTAAACCCAGTGACTTTAATCCAGTCCAATGATGAGGATTCAGTGAGCTGCACAGACAAGTAATTAAACTAATTAGAATGAATGTTTTTATGGTGTTTCTATTTCTCTCTTAAGAAATCTGTTGATCTTTATTTCTCTCTTATGAACATGCAACTACCCACCCTAGGACAAAACACACCACTGATTAAAGGAGATCATTTTGACGGGGTACGTGACTAATCTTTGGAGCTCACTGCCCCTGGAAACCATTGATGGAGGGCGTTGGACAGAGATTCACCCCGCAATGAGTGTTGAGAATGTCTGCTGATGTATCCAGCTCTGTCTTGTATGGGTGGTTCATACAGCTTCTTGCTTGGAAGAGGTCTATTTATATTTTTCCTTCCCAAAGGAGAGAGCGAGGCCGCAGGAGCACACCGTGACACCTTTGGGTTTTGAGTGGGCACAGCCATAGGTGCCACTGGGACTTCGGGTCCTTGAGCATCTGTGACCCTGATGGAGGGCACCAGCTAAGCTGTGTGTTCAGCAGGACACCAAAGCAGGTGCCCCTGGCAAAGGCTAGCACTACAAGGAAAAAAGCTTTTCCCAAACTGCACCAACTTCAGAAATAGGCAGGAGCTACAGCCCTTGTGTGCCAATTGTACTTGCCCACACACCCCATTTAGTGTGCAAGCTCTGCGTTGCTAACCCTTTTTCTAGAGAAAAAAGCAGTGACTGGGAAGCAAGGAAACCTGGATTTTGTCCCTGTTTCATTGCGCTGGTGCTCTCCTTCCTGCTCATTGCTTGTCTCGCCTGCTTGGGGGGGTGTGCCCTCCCAGAGAGGGACCATCTCCAGGTGGACCTGAGATTAAGGCCACAGTCTTGGGTGGAAAAAGTGACCATTGCTACAATATAAATGTTGGTTCAGGGCATAAACCAGTCCATGAGGTGATGTTTTTCATCCTGGATAGATAATTTTTATTTTCCAGAGAGGAAAAAAAGGCAAAATCAGGCCTAATCTGGATTTTAGCAACTAAACGTAAGCATGCATTTTAAAAAGGGGGGAAAAAAAATAAGCTAGCAATTGCAGATAAGTACTTAAAATAGAAAATTCACAGCACACAATGTTCAGCTTCCTCTTTTCTGGGAAGGGGTTGGCCACTTGTGTTCTTACAACGTGCAGCACAGAAACCCCACCATTTTTCCTATGTCTTTGGCTTTGCAGCAGCTTGAATGAGAACATTTTAGTTCAAAGGAATAGCCTGTGAGCAGTGTACTCTGAAACATGCCTATCGCGGACTACTGCCTGACACAACCTATTCTGGTAAAACCTACAGAGGTGGTTTTTTTCCAGAATATTTGTGTTTTCCAGAATAAGTTTCTTTATGTCCACACAGTGGTCATACTGCAGCTGAGCTGCTAATGTAAAGAGGCAGCTTTCACATGGATTGGCTTAGGCATGCCAAGGTTTTCTCCTACTGTTGGTGCCTTTTGAAACCCATTTCAGCACATCTCCACCAAAACCACTCACTTTTGTTTTATCTATGTATTTTTACAGAGTCTCTCGGTGACCGTGCTGTAGGGGTGCAAGGCAGAGGCAGGATGTGCCCGAGGTTTGCTTCTGCCCTCATTCACAGACAGGCTGACATCCAGTTTCACAGGGTGCGTTTCTGGGGCAGTTGGGAGTCATGGAGGCAGTCTGGTTTGCTGATCAGCTTTGAAAAGTGTCAGCCTCTGGTCCTTAAAAGACAGAAAAATTATCAGTTGCTGCTTTTCTGTAGACCAAAAATTCGTTGCCCCAGCACCCTGCCACAAACATCTAAGTGGAGGGTTTTTTCTAATTAGAAATGTCTACATTGACATAGGCAAATTGAAAATGTATAACACTTTCGAATTGGTTTTTTCACATGTCTGCAAAAATTATTGCTGAAACAATCCGTATACCTCCCCTGTTTAATTCAGCTTACAAAGAACTGTAGAAGTGTCGGAGCTCTAGGCTGCTCTGACTTGCTGTTTTAAAAGTCCTCTGTAATTCACAAAACCTGCCTTTCTTTCTGTGGTTTTCTTTTGTAAATCGTCACAGTCGTGATCCATCGTGCATTTTCCCTGGTTTGCTTCTGCTTATTCTCCTGCATATAATTAAGCAATGTTTTTAAATGTTTTATCACAGAGGACAGTAACAGCATTTTTTTGCTGTGTTAGCTGATGTGCTTTTTGATATTACTGTAGCAGCTGCATGCTAAAAACAGTTGTAAGGAAGGAAAAACATCACCCTAGGCGTGTTCCTTTTTAGCACCATGAAATGTGTGTATCACCTTGGATTTGTAGGAGAATAATATTACCACAACACTAATGAATGAGAGTTCAGCATCTCTGATATGGAGCAGGATGATAGCTCTGCTCTGTGCTGGATGTGTTTGTGTTGCTGCAGCTTTTGTGGGGGAAGAGTAGATGGTCATGGTGGTGTTATGATGCTGTCAAGTAGTATAAATTAATTTCTGCTCTGTTCTATGGGCATGACTTCTGGGCAGCCACATAAGTTGGAGTCAAGTGTTAAAAGCAGAGATGCTCACAGGAACACATGGTTTTGAGTCCTGGGGGACCCAGGGACCCATAAGCTTGGAAAGTTATGAGAGGGAGAGGACTATCCTTGAAACTAGCCAGAAATTAACAGATCCACTGAGGTCCATTGTGGTGTGGTTGGTCACATGTCTTGGAAAGGGTGACAAACTCTTCAGCTCAAGAAAAAAGTGATGCAGGTGGTGTCTGTGCTTTAAAAGCAGCCTATGATGTTTGCAAGGTGATGGGCAGCAGGGCCTGGCTGGGACCTGAGTGCAGAGCATGGCATCCGTGTTGAGGTTTGCTGAGATCCATTTACTGTGTGATAAGGTGGGATATCCCAAAAAAATCCAGGGACTGAAAGGCTTGTGTCCACCAAGTCCAGAGCAAATGAGCTCTGGTTGGTGCTGTGCACCTCCTCCATTTCCCCTGCTGCATCCCTCAGCAGGGAAAGCTGTGGGGAGGAGTTTGTACCTTTTGTGATATTAAGTATCATGTTCAGATGCAGGGAGATTTGGGTTTTTTTGGGGAGAGGTATGTTAAATTGCAAGAGTGTGATTTGCTGTTGCTTGTCCTGTGCAACAGAGAAGATGGTTTTCGTGGAGACTGAGATCCGAAGCAGTAAAACAATAAAATGCTTGCACCCTCTTTAAACATTGGCTGGCCCTTGCAAATGAAAGCCCCTGTATTTATGTGCTTATTTTCAAGTATCCTCATGGTGGTGGTTTTCCCACTGTTTGTTTTCAAATGAGGCCAGGTGCTGGGAACCCTCTGCTACCACAAAGCAGAGAAAGCAACACAGTGAGATGAAAAATAAGAAGGATTTTATTGGAAAATCACACAAGCATCTTGTTTATTTTAAAAAAAAATATTATCAGAGTATGTCTGTGGAAAAGTAAAGATCCATTTGCACTGGATGTGGGGTTCAACCTGGCAGCAAGATGCAGGACAAAGTGCTGGTATTTCTGAAGTGCTTCTCCCTTTCTGCTAAAGTTAACATTTTCCCTGCTTTTTAATTTGACGTCCCTCCTAATTTGGTTGCCTTGGGACAGCTTTTTTCAAGACTCACTCATGTCTTGGGGTACAAGAGAAGACAGACAGCATCTCACCCTGCTGTGTCTCTGCTGCCGCCGCAGGGTTTTGGCCGATGCTGTATGTGACTGGGCTGTCCCAGCTTCCATGAACATTTCCTACTTTGCCACCGCCTGTGAGGACCCCATGTGGGAGCAGCACTGCAGAAAAGAGTTCAGTTCTACCCAAATACTTGCTGTTATGGGGAGGGGGGAGTATAAAACTAGCTATGGAAAAGATGGGAGAGAGTGAAAAGTCTTCCATGTTCAGCAAGAAAAAGCTTTTTGTTTTCTTTTTTGCCATCCCTTTGCTTGGATCATACTGTTCTCTTTTGTTGCTGGAAGGTGGCATTGCTACACAGGCAAACGTTTTCCCGTGCCAGCCAGGCCTAAAAACATGGTTTATTGTCACTGTGTGGTTCTCTGCAGTTTCCCCCCCAAGGGGCCAGGTGAGCAGGTGGGAAACGTGGCGCTTCCTCTGTTGTGAACTGAATCACCACAGTCCTTCTCGCATTGGATGCTCCAGAGCCATTTTAACAGGGGTTTGAAAGATCAGAGGACTGTGCCTGTGTGATTTCATTAATTAAACAAATTAAACAATTTCAGAAATTAAACAAAACCAGACTAGGGCCTGTTGTAATTGCTGTGACACTGTTTTGGAGAAGTATGTTTAAAAGAACACATTGCTTCTGACCTGTATGCTCCAGCCCTGGATGGCTTTGCTGAAGCAAATGAAGTCAAAAGCTCTGGTTGCTGCTCCTGGGCCTTTTGTGGTTTGGTTTGGACCTCGTTCACAATGGCAGCTGTCTGCTTGGAGCTGAGTGCTTTTGTTTTTCACCTGGCTGCATTTTGCTGCTTTGTGCAGCTCCTTTTTTTTTAAAAAAAAAAAGTGGCTTTATTATTTTTTTTCAATCTCCTACAGCATGGCAAGACAAGCAGAATGTGGCAGATGAGCTGGAAGGGTGAGAGCTGCCTTCCCTTCCCACACCCAGGGATTGCTTATGGGGCAGCAACTCGAAAAGGAGGTCAGTTATCAGGGGGCAAATCTGTAATGAAATACAAAGAGTGAAACAGTCCAGCATTAGGGATTGTCCTGTCCCTGGTGCAGCCTCATTCGTCAAGCACTGGATGTGAATTTTGTCCCTTTTAGGGGGATAGGTGATGAAGTGTAGGTTGGGTTTCCAATCTGATGGGCTGGATACTAAGCCTTGACTGTTGCTGAAGGGTATTTTCTCTTCCCCCTGAGTTGGAGAAGCTGGAGCGTCATAGTTTAGCAGCTTTCTCCTCTTAGAAGCAACACCATGTATTTAAAGCTTTCCATTGTGGTTTTGATATTCTGGCAAGCAGCTGATGTTTGAAAGCTGTGAGATGCTCCTGGTGTTTTCTCTGATCTCCTCAGATGAGACATGGCAGCCCCTGCAAACTTACGTGATGCAGGAGATGTGCTGTGGGGGGCTGGTCTGTCCTCTTTAGCAACTGTGCATTGGTTTATCCTGAATGACATCCCTAGTGAGGTTCTGGAGGGGCCGTGGCTTGGAGATCCCAATAAACTCCATGCTTCTGCGGGTATTTGGCCTCATTTCTCTCTCCTCTTTCAGGACACAGGTTGAAGGGACAAAGATGCCTCTGGCTGGTTGTAAGCCCCACAATCTGCTCATCTTGGACTGAAACTCTTTTTTGTTGTTGTTGTTGTTGCTGACCTCCAAAAAAAAGCCTTTGACTTGGGCTCAATTTCTATGGTAGATAGTGATTCTCATGTGGCAGAAAACCTATTGAAAGTGTAGAGTTAGCAAACCAGCAATTAGACATGCAGAAAACCACTCTGTGGAATAGAAGATAGAAGAGAAGCAACAATCTCTACCATTTTCTAGTTAAACTGTAGCAGACAGAATTTTTCATCCACTCACCCGTTTATATGTGTTTTGGAGGGACCTTGGCCCTTCCTCCACATCAGAGCATCCTTGCTTGGGATCCTTATGCTCTCATGAGAGGTGGGAGCTCAGCGCAATGACTCAAGGCAGCAGAAAGCTTGCTGAACTTCCAGAGTGGATAATACGAAACATTTAGTCTGACTTTTAAGATACCTTTGATTGGATCAAAGTTGTAACCTAGATGTTTCTCATTCTCCACTCTCTCTTCCATCCCGTTCCTTTATCTTTTTGTTCTTATCTCTTTCTTCCTTTGTGGGGGTGGGAGATTCAGTGAAATATAAATAAGCCTTTGCTCTGTCTTTGAAGTCTTTTGAATTTTCTTCCTTTTGCTGGTGTTGCCACATGAATTTTGCAGAAGGTCATACATCAGAAAAGGAGCAGACCATTAGGTGAAGCTATGAGGCCTTGGAGGGAGAGTGAGCCACAGAGGAGCATCCCGGGACCCATAGCTCCATCCTCATCCTTACCACAGCCCCAGGGTGCTGCCTTGTGCCTTCCTCCTCTATGAAAGTCAACATCATGAGCATGATGGGATCTGCAGGGCAGAATGAGGTGACCCGATCACCTTCATCCTGTTTCCAGCAGCAGGCAGGCTTAAAGAGCCCAGTCTGCACCCTTATCTCACCTTTTTGGCCTCTTTGAGTCAAACTGGGCACAAGGGAAGAAACTTTAAAGATGACTAATTTTCTGCAAGCATCATTAAACGTGGGTGTCCAGGATGATGGGCTTTTGGACAGTTGCATGTTTGTCTCTAGCAGTGGGACACAGCAAGCCAAAATACTTTGTGGGATGCAGATTGTGAGGGGATGTAGAAGTGAATTTTGAAGGAGTATGTGGAAATAATAGAGAATATTCAGTGTAGTCCAGTTTAAAGGCCAGTCAGCACAAATCTAGTGGAAGAAACGATGCCTTCTGCATTCAGGTCTTCTACATTCATCTGTTTGTTTATTATTAAAAGGGAGAAGGGAAAAAAAGAAACGGAAGGGAATTGCTTGGCTTGGAGGTGCTAATGCTTTGGGGAATGACGATGATAATGTTGGTGATCCCGGGTTAGAGGGAAATGGCACTGTGTCATCCTGACCGAGGCGGAGCAGTAAGCTGATGGGCAGCCCATCCCTGTTCTGTGGAGCTGAGCAAAGACTGTTTCCCAGGGAAGCACTTGGAGCTTAAATGCACCCTTGAAAGCCAACCAGATGGGCCGGTGCTTCACCAAATTGGAGCGAGTGTGCAGGAGCACCCCTGGTCTCTGTAGGGGCCGGGAGGTGTGGAGGCAGCAGTGGCTGTGAACGCAGAGCAGCGTGTGGTGGTGCTGGGACAGCTGCAAGACAACAAACAGCCTCTCTGCACAGCATCTTCTCTGTCATGCACCTTCAGCATTTCACAGCTTGTGTTTCGCAAGAGACTTATCTGACGAGGTGCTTCATGGAGAATTTGCGTGTGAAGTGCTTCGTGTCGGGAGAACTTCATGCTGGGTTTTGAGTACATGGAGCTGGAAGCTGCCATCCCTGCTCTTAATCCCCAGCTGGAGCTGCTTCCTCTGGCAGTATATAATTTTGAGTTTCCATATGTATGGGAGTGGTATCATCTGTGACGGGCAGAGTAGTAGAAATATGCTCTAGGGACCTGCAAAGTATTCATCAGCTGTAAACAGAACTGAGAAGTTGGTGGCTGCTTTTACAGCAACTATTTCTGCTCTTGTGTCAATGAATAAGGGAGAGGAGCAGGTTCAGGGACAGTGCTGAGGTGGTTATAAACTGTCTGCTGGTGTTGGATGTATCCAGATGTAACTGCAGTGGGATTTTATCTCATTTGATCTTCGTGTTTGCTGGGTACTGGAGGCAGTTCAGCATTTACAAGCTTCACAATGAGAATATCTGCATTTGGTTAGACATCATGAGATCATAGAATCACAGAGTGGTTTGGGTTGGAAAGAACCTTTAAAGATCATCTAGTCCATCCCCACTGCCGTGGGCCAGCACCTCTCTCATTAGACCTCTAGTTCAGATTCTCCATTTAGTACTCTTCTACAAAAGTCAATGAGTCAATGCAGGTCTTGCCTACTGTGCAAATCTCCACTTTCTATCCTCCTCCAGTTTGTAAACCCTAGCACCTCCCCCACCCCATCCCAAGGACTCTGTAAAAGATGGGGTTTCCATTAGGACTGGAAGTATTATGAATCCACTTGATTGGGAGGAGTAGCAAACTGGAGTCAAGGATTAATTAGAAAAGGCATCTTCTCAAATAGGAGAATGACTTTTTTATATATTACTTGTTTTATTTTCAATTAATTAAACTGTTTTGACAACTAAATTCTCTTCCTTCCCTCCACCCACTCCTGATGAGTGTGGGTAGAGCCTAAAACAGCTGGTGTAGTTTTTCTTTGTGGTTGTTCTGACTGATGTTGACCTGACATCGTTTAAAAAATGTGTTTTACAGAATTCCTGCATTTGGGAACTTCGAACACCACTTTGACATATGAATCATGTTTAAAAATGGATTTATTTTAATTCTGTAGGGAGTGAAGTGAACAAACCAGGGCTTGATGAGACTATCAGCAGGGTCACAGGAAGAGGACTCTGAAAGGTATCTAAGGGCTTCTGTGACCTTTGCTAGCTACCGCTGTTAATATTGATTGAAAAGTAGTGTTTTAAGGAAACTTTTGTTCTGGAAAAGACTTGGTAGCCCTCCATAGATCCATAGACCCTATAGCTTTATTTAGAAATCACCCATCATTAGTAACTACAATCATTTAGTAGACATATTTACAAGGTAAGTGACAGTGGGAAGTAATTAAGTTTAATATAAATCGCACTCAATTTCAAATCTGCAGGCTTCAAAATAATAATTAATAGAAACTGCAGCTTCTATAAAAAGATGCAGTATTTATAGCACTATCTTCTTTCTTTTCCAGCGAAATGCTTTGAGTCTAGTGGAGATTAAAATCCCGTCTGTTCATCTTATTTGTTTCAAAGCCATTTTCTACCTGTGCTGCACTTCACTGCAAATGACCCACTGCTTTTATTCTTTGTGGGGAGATTTTTACTCTTTAAGTTGATGATAGGGGAGAGAAAGAGTTCAGCATTGTCCAAAATGGCCTTTTAAATGTTCATATCTTGAGCTGTGGCTTTCATGCTAAATCTGTGTTTTATGGATCAGTGCCTAACGATGTGTGCTTTGTTTCACAGGTGTCATGCAGCCGACAGGTGTGCAGGTAGAGCTGATGGTCACAGCCAGGGTGGAAATTCTTCATTAAACAAAACAGAGTAAAATAATCAAGGAAGGTTGGACCTGCTTGCAAGATCTATTGATTTGACTGCTCACCCTGTCTAAAAAAGTTTATAATTTGGGACAACAGCCCACTGCCAGCAGCTGCCATGGCTAGCAAAAGAAAGTCAACAACACCCTGTATGGTACGAACTTCTGAAGTCATGGAGCAGGAAGGTGCTGAGAGCATAGAGGCTCCTAAAGAGAAGGGGGCTGGTGCATCGCATCAGGACTCTAAAAAAAATTGGCCTTCAGAAAGCTCAGTCAAAGACTGCGAAGTGGTTGAGGCAAAACCCCCAGCTGAAAATCAGTCTAAGAAACCCCAGGGTGGTTATGAGTGTAAATACTGCCCTTACTCAACACAAAACTTAAATGAATTTACAGAGCATGTTGACACTCAGCATCCAAATGTCATTCTCAACCCCCTGTACGTCTGTGCTGAATGCAACTTCACAACCAAAAAATACGATTCTTTATCTGACCACAACACAAAATACCACCCAGGAGAAACTAACTTTAAGCTGAAATTAATTAAACGCAATAATCAGACTGTTTTAGAGCAGTCCATTGAGACCACCACTAACGATGCCACTGTCACAAGCGGTGGGCTAGAAAATGCAGAGTGTGATGACTCGCTTCATGGGGGTATTAGTGCAAGTAAAACACCAATGATGAAAGTGGGAAAGCCTAAAGGAGAATCCAAGAAGGGTCCCAAAAAGCCAGAAGAGGGAGTGACGGAAAACCACATGGATGGTGCACTACCCCGCATCATAACTGAAGCCACTGAAGCTATTGCTTGTATAAATGGAGACCTTCTCCAAGATGTGTTAGCGCACGTTATGCCCTCTGTACAGCTGCCACCAAATATTAACCTTGTCCCCAAGGTGCCAGTGCCTCTCAACAGTACCAAATACAACTCTGCACTGGACACTAATGCAACCATGATCAACTCCTTTAATAAATTTCCTTACCCAACACAAGCGGAGCTGTCGTGGTTGACAGCAGCATCAAAACATCCAGAAGAACAAATCCGAATCTGGTTTGCTACGCAACGTTTGAAGCATGGTATAAGTTGGTCTCCTGAAGAAGTAGAGGAGGCAAGAAAGAAGATGTTCAACGGTACTATTCAGGCAGTTCCCCAGACCATCACTGTCCTTCCAGCTCCTTTGACAACTGCAAAAATGCCCCAGCCCATCATCCAGACAGCTTTGCCTTGTCAGATACTGGGCCAGACCGGTCTGGTTTTGACTCCCGTGTCAAATGGTTCAACAGTTTCCTGTTCACCAATTACGCTTGCTGTTGCCCCAAACCAGGGGCAAAAGAGGACAATACAGACCTTATCAAGTGCCCCAGAGGCTAAGCGTCCTCATGTAGTTCAGGTGCCTGAGATTCCTGCCAAGTTGACTGCTGTGCCGCTGACACCAGCTAGTGAGCGGAAAAAGACGAAGGAGCAGATAGCGGAGCTGAAGGCCAGTTTCATGGCAAGCCAGTTTCCTGATGATGCAGAAGTCTATCGGCTGATAGAGACCACGGGTCTCTCCAGGAGTGAGATCAAGAAATGGTTCAGTGACCACAGGTACAGAAGTCAAAGGGGCATTGTGCACGTCCCTGGTGATGCTTTAGGGAAAGATCAAATAGCACCTTCAGCTGGTCGACACGGCCGTTCGTTTCACCCATACACAGATTTTACCCCTCAGAGATTTAAAGAGAAAACCCAAGAGCAACTTAGGGCCCTTGAAGAGAGTTTCCTAAGATGCTCTTTTCCTACCCAAGGAGAATTGGACAGGCTTCGAGTGGAGACTAAGCTGAGTAGGAGGGAAATAGATTCATGGTTCTCTGAGCGGAGAAAGATAAGGGACAGCATGGAGCAAGCTGTCTTGGACTCAATGGGATCATACAGAAAAGCTAAAGAACAAGGAACTCCCAACGGTGCAATAAGTCAGGCAGAACTGCTGAGTGGCTCTCAGCTCCCCGGTGCTTTATCTGGGTCCTCCACCACGTTTAAGAAAACCCAAGAGCAGATTCATCTACTGAAAAGCACATTTGCAAGGACCCAGTGGCCATCGCCCCAGGAGTATGACCAGTTAGCTTCTCAGACTGGGCTCACAAGAACTGAAATAGTTCGCTGGTTCAAGGAAAACCGGTCTTCATTAAGATCAGGATCACTGAAATGGATGGACCAGTACCAGCAGCAGTACGTTGCTGATGGTCATAATGAGCAAAGCCAGAAAAAGGGATCCAAACACATCGAGAATCCAAAGAATGGTAATGAGGTTGGTAATCAGCAGCATTACCAGGAGCATAAAAAACTGAATGAAGAGAATGGGGGGAAACTGGTGGTGAGAGCAAAAAGAGACTGTGAACCACTGAAAGACTCTTTATTGGGGAATCAAGCAGAGGGTAAGGACAGGTTGGAGTGCAACAGCCACGACGGCCACGGCAGCGAGGAGAATGAGGAGCCAGCGGAGGTCAACTGGGTGGAGGTGACGGTGGGTGAGGATGATGCTGCATCGGACTGTACAGACAGCTGGAGCCAAACAGCACCTGAAGGCCAGGCAGAGCTGGCGGACTTTGACTCTGAAAGTATATCTGGAGACAATTCCCACGTATAGACAGGTAATGCTGATGGTGCCCTGTTTCTCTGAGCCTGTCTCTCTCAGGGTGTGCTTCCAGCATCCTGTAGCCCTCTTTCAGTATAAATCCCTGGAGCCCATCCGTGTCAGATCCTTGTGCCTGCTGGATGCCTGAACAAAAGGGAAACCCATTCTGCTTGTAAATTAAGCAACTGCATGGTAGGGGAGGGGTTAGTGCCATTTGCCTTGTTTCTCGTTTGCCTGTGGGTCAAGTCCTGCATAAGGGAGATTTTTTTTTTTCTTTGGCAATTGGTGACTGAACTTTCTGCCTTTAAACAACCTATGTAGCCTCTGCAGCACTGCTTGTAAAACACACCAGCTGAGCCACGCAAAGAAATAGTGAGTAACACTAGCTGCTGATAGCCCCCTTGCTAAGAGATCATTCATCTCCTGTGAATAGAGGCTGTGTCTGTTTTTGCACCTCGGGTCCTTCCTTTGCAGCATCCTGCCCTGCTCAGAATAAAAGGTCACTGGGGGAAGGGCCCCGGACAGAGATGCTTCTTTATGCAACGGCAAGCAAAAAAACTGTTGTGGGGACTAAAGTGGCTCATGCAAATATGCTCCCTTCCTCTTGCAGGTGAGAACGGTCTCCAACATCGCTTTGTTCTGCTTGCTCACTCTAGAGGCTTAGGAAATGCCCCAGACTAAGCTGTGTGGGTGTTTTAGCAGCTCTTCTTCACAGGATCTTGAATTTAAAAGCAAGCTGCGGGACTTTTATTTAAGGGGGTTTTATATGATCTTTCCACAATGTTATGTGGAGAGCTGAAGCCTGTTTCTGATCACAGTTGCACGGGTATAAGTCTGGAGCAAGCACCATCAGCATTCCTTGACCTGCATTTCTTGAGTTCACTAGAGCCTTGAGTTCACTAGTATTTTGTGCTCAGTATAAACGAGTCTTTCACTCACAAACTGGAGTCTCCTTAAACTAGAATTTATCCCCAAGAAAGCTCAGCACCCTGCATTAACAACCACAGTGAGAAAACACCTGTTATAGAAACAGTTAGTAGTTTTCTGGTATCTAATAAGTATAATAGACTTCAGCGTCTCTTTAAAAAAAAATTAAAAATGAAATATTTATAATAGGGAAATACAAAAGCTGGAAAATGCCTCTGCACTTCCACTGAAGACTTATTGCAGCTGTCAGTACTTGAACTACCATTTGTTGCAGAAGTGCAGTTATTGTTAGCATGGCCTGCTGGCTAGCCTAGAACCTTCCACTTTCTTCTTGTGCAATACTTGTCCAAAAGCCTCCTGGACTTTTTCTCTGAGTTCAAAAAAGAAACCCTACAGTGTTTTTTATTTTGAACTACAAATTGTGTCGGCTAACTTTGAGAAAAGTTACCACAGCATCTGTATTGCAGAGTATCTTAAAGCTCCAGACTGTGATGTTGGGCACTGTCCTGCTTGCAGGAGTTGGGTAATTAGGTAATTAGGGATGTGAGGAGCAGGCTGTGTTACCTGTGTGGCAAAGGCAGAGATTAAAGGAGGAAGAACATGAGAACACCAGCGAGAGGCACACTGGGGTGCCACTGCTGTGCAGCCACATAAGAAAGGAGAGCCAGGATCTGATCTGCCTTTTAAAACCAAGTACACAATGAACAAATGCATTGTGGGATTTTTTTAATTCCTCTATTTTTTTTCCAGGGTTGTTATTCCAGATTATTTCTCCCTTCCAGCTATAAATGTTCGTACTGGGGAGAGGGAGCAGACCAGGGGCTAAGAAAGGAAACGGAGGGGCGTGGGTTGCCTGAAACCACTTTTTCTTAAAAACCTTTTGTTCCATGAATCCAGGCTCTGCACCCACCCTCTTCCAGCAGCGTAGGTTTGGTGCCTGCATTTCTGTGCTTGGATGCAGCGTAAGGTACGTTGGGGTGAACCTCCTGCCTTTGTGCCCTGGCGCAGATGGTGACCATAAAGCTGCAGGGCTGTGGAGGTGCTCAAGTACTACCAGAGAAGAATTTTAATAAGAACTTTGATCTCGGTTAAACTTCTGCTGGGTTATCCTTTGGTGAGGAGCTTTCTGGTGGCTGGTGGTAAAACACACTTACTGAGAAGAGATGTTTCCGCTGTTAAGACCGTGCAGTAAAATCAGAGAACCGTTTTGTCCTCTCCCTTTGCCCACATCTCAGCATGCTGGCCTGGGGACTTAACAAAAGCCAAGAGTCTTTTACATTTTCCTTTATTATCCCTGTCTCAGCCCAGAAGCACAAGTACCTGCTTACTGGTGCCTGCATGGAGGCCTTGTCACTGGCGTTGTGACACAAAAGCTGGAGGCTTTACACCCCTCACTGGTGGCACCCGTGGAAAGATCCTAGCTGCTGGCTCCTTTTTCCTTCAGGATAAGCTTTTGCTCTTACATTTGGGAAGCCTATCTTTTATAATTTTGAACTAAAACTTTGGTGTTAAATTAACAAGGTGCTATCTTAGGTGACATCCAAAGTATGACTTAAAAGCAAAGACTTGTTTCTGCCTGTTGTCATATAAAAGTCTGAATTTTCCTAACATCGTAGCCCTTAGAACCCTAGAGGGGTCCTGTCACTGTCCTGGCTGCGGGTAAAAGGTGCTCTGAAGAGTCCCTAATAAGGGAGTTCTCCTCCTCTTGACTCTCACACAGCCACAGTCATTATGTGAAACTTTCACTACTGAACCATCAGGCAGAAACATGCTTCTTTCATAGTGTTACTATTTTCTGAGATTGATGTACACAGTTTAAAGAAACCACACACAAACTCAGCCAGCAACAGGAGTATGGAGATCAATTGCTGAGAAACAGTCCCTTTAAAGCCTAGCTCTTGCAGACCACATTGGTCACTCTCTGCTGCCGCATGTAGCTTTAGGAGTTTCTGAAACTCTCGGGGAGTATTTGTGTTACAGTTTAGGCAGATCTTATTCCTTAGAAAATTGAGTTTTTCAAAACTGATGTGTATTTGGCAGACTCTGCTGCTGCAGGTTGTAGCAGTTTCACGAGCCTTGGTGAGAGCAGGATTCATGCCAGGCTCATCCCTGGACTAAGAAAAGGCTCTGTTATGAAGTTCATAGCTGAAGCTTTTGGCAACATTGGATTTATTCCATGGAGCAGGTCAGATTTCCTGAATAGTGAGGCTGGGAGACCTGTTCCCATAGGCTGCTGGGGCTTCAAGATGTTGGGTGGCTGCTGTAGGGTGCTGTTGGGTGGCTCACTGAAACTGCCCCAGATGCTGCGTAACGAAGCCTCTCATCCCTCTTGCAATGAGGCCCAACTGCTCTATCAGGGGAGTGCTTTACTCTCTTTCCATCAATAGAGAGATTCCTGCCTTCCAACAGCACGAGTCAAAATTGGGTCTGTTGTCCCCATCTGCACAAGCCTGACAAACAGAAACTGGTCCTAAATTAAACAGAGCAAACTGCAGCTGAAACATGAGAGTGGGACCAGAGTGTGCCAGAGTGGTTGGCAGCTACCGCTGGCTTTCTTCACAGCATTGTCTCCCTGTGGGGTTTTCCCAAGATCAGTATTTCCTCAGCCCAGCACTTTTGTATTTTTCTCAGAAGCATACTTTTTTTTTTCCCACCACCACCTTCTCTGCTGTAAACTTTCTTTTTTAGAGTTATTTCATTACCTCCATTTTAAGCCCAAACCATGCAAGATGTAGACTTCAACGTTCATGATTTGTGCCGAGAATGAGGTAGGCAGAGACCCAGAAGGTGCGTGCCCTGGCTCTTCATGGCTGTGACCACTGCTCTGTGGACGTGTGCCAAAGGAAAACTAAGTTTGGGAGTTGCAGGAAACAAATAAATAAAGAATCCAAAGGAAGCCACCCCTTACTTCTGCTGTATGCATCCTACTAGGCATCAAAGGTAGACTGGGTCCTCTTGGTGCCTCTAACCCCTTTTGCACTTTGTCAGGGCTTAGATCATTCAGTTGCTGGTGGCCCACTGCAGTCCTCAGTGTCCAAAGCTAGTAAAAGTGAACAGCACTGGGGTTTCCCTCCCTTTCTGTCCAAGTTATTATTTTTCTTGTGGTTTAGGGCTTCATCCATAAAGCTATCTGCAGTGCCTGTTACTGGTGTTGGACTCCAAGGCACCGTGCAGAAGACAGTGTGAGACTGATCGGTGGTTTTTTGCTGAACTTGGGTCACTCTAAAGCATGTCAGGGAGCGAGGATGAAATGTGGAGGACTTGCCATTTCTCCTGAAGCAGTGAGGGATGTCAGAGACCCAAGCTGTAATGCAATGAAGGACTTCAGAGGGGGAAACAAAATGCAATGCAGCAATTAAAATTTTCCAGTGAGTTAGGAGAAGCAGGGGGCTGTTTGAGAAAAGGTCATAAGGATGGGGAAGACTTTTGCCTCTGGAGTTGGTGCAAGTCTGTGCCCTTTTACTGGGCTGGACAGCATTGCTTTCTGCATTGCAGATGCTGGACAGAACTCAATGCTTTGGTGGTAAATAACAGACCTGGTAGCAACATTGATAAAAGGTGTGAACTACCAAGTTAGCTCAGGTTTCTGTAAGCACTGGCGCAGGATGGGCCAGGAGGATGGTGCAGGAAAGCTCCAGCCCAGGTGGGGGCTTGCACTTCTCGCACTTTTACACCAAAATGGGGAAAAACATGCTGAACTTAATCATTGTCATAGAGCCCTTGCTCTCTGCTGGGAACTGGGGATGTGTGTAGGTAGGTGTTTGAAGCTTGGGGGGTTTTGGGGTTATTTTTTATTATCTGGTCTGTGATGCAGCCTTTATGTAGGTGCAGGAGTTGTAGAGAACCAGGGAGCTGCTCTGCAGAGCACAGGTGCATAAAAATTCTTTCCATTGTCTGGCAGTTTGTACAATTATTTCTAAAATCATGCAAAAAAAATATTTAACGAGAGGATTTACCAGGGAAGAGGGGAGATTTAGATTAGATGTTAGTAAGAAATTCTTTACAGTGAGGATGGTGAGGCACTGGAAGAGGTTGCCCAGAGCAGCTGTGGATGCCCCATCCCTGGAAGTGTTCAAGGCCAGGCTGGATGGGGCTTTGAGCAACCTGGTCTGGTTGGAGGTGTCCCTGCCCATGGTAGGGGGCTTAGAACTTCATGGTCTTTAAGGTCACTTCCAACCTAAACCATTCTATGATTCTTGCCTTTAGCATCTTGTGGTTGCAAAGTAGCCACCCCCAACCCATGTCCACATCATCTTTGAGCCAGCATGAGGGTCTGCCCAAGATATAGTAGTGAGGGATCATCAGAGTCACAGCTGGGCTGTATGTCCCTGTTAGAGATATATATAGGGGGTTGTCAGCTGGGTATTATGTATAATAAAAAGTTGGCACCCTATCACAGCATCAGGCTGTGATAAAGATGGACTTCATGGTATGGTCAATACAAAACAAAGTGCTACCACATGTGCAGGGATGGACACTGGACACGGTGTTAGTTGACAGCTTTAATAGTTGTTTAGTAGTGTTCGTTATTCAAAAATAATATGCTCCTTTTATAATTTTTTTGCAGGGGTACTCCTCAGCTGCACTGTCCTGACGTTGGAGGGGAAATGCTGTCTGGAAATAGAAGAAAACTATTTTCCTGCCTGGGGTGAGAGAGCGTGTTGCGACTCCAAGCCTCCAACCGCGCATGCGGAGGCACAGCGAGAAATACTCTTGTGGAGTGTCATCATGGGATCATTTATAGTGCCAAAGTCCTACTACTGCGTTAAAAAAGAAGAGAGGAAAGAAGAAAGAAAGAAAAAAGGGTCCTTGTACATAGGTTTCTCCTTAGCTTCTCTCCTACCCACTTTCCTGCCCAGCCTCTTCCTCTGCTGGAACAGATTTGTACAACGTGAAAATTTTGTTAACTTTTTTCATAGGTGCAAGTTATTCTTGCGGATGCCATTGCAAAATTTGGGGGTTGGTTTGGGGGAGGGAAGTGTCTTTTGTGGGGGAGGGACATGAGAATTTTTTTCTGAAGCGTTTTAAGAGAGATTTGTAATCTTTTGAAGTTGTTTTGGTGCAGATCAACACCTGAGCCCAGATCCCCAGCCCGGTTTACATTTCAGCCTGCTTAAATGAGCTATGGGGTCGGGGAAGGTTGTTCTGGAGTGGTTGGGGTTTCTTTTTTTTCTCTTGTTGTTTTGCCTTTTTTGTTTTGTTTTATGGCCACCTGCTACTGGTTGAAGTATTTAAATCTCTGCTTTTCCGTGCTCCTACAAGGCAAGTCTTCTCCAGCTCCTGTACTTCACTTTTGACAAGTCAGCCCCAGCCGTGGGTCTCTGAAGATCTGGCTAGAATGCCTTTTTTGGTTGGGTATTTTTTTTTTTAGCACTTTTTGTTTAAACATGCAGTACAACCCCCAGAGGGGTTGGAGAAAGGAAATTAAGATGCTTCATAATCTGAACTTGTTTGTGTTTCTTCAGCTGGTACAACGATGGACATCGTAACCAAGAGTCTACCCTCCGCCTTTAGAAGTCGTAGCACACAACAGAAAATTCTGATTAACCCTTGCCACTAAATTTTTAGATCAATCCTAGGTTCCCGAGTGCACTTTTTTTCAAATACTGCTCATTTGGATTTGGGGGGTGTCTGTCCGTGCACATGTGAGGAGGAGGAGGAGGAGGGAGAGTGGGAGCATGGGTGTGTGGACGAGCAGGGGCAAGAGCCGTCCGGTGAGTTCCTCTGACGAGCTGGGTTCAGAAAACTTACCCACCTTTCAGTACTGCACAAACACAATGCTAGGGAGTTTGAATAAATCCAACTTTTCTAACTTGTTGCTCATTTGTTGTAACTCAATAAAACAAAGGCTAAACATTTTGGTAACTTTTTTCTCGTCTCTTTTTTTATTATTTTTTTGAATCATTATTTTATTCCATTTAAAGCCCAAACTCGGCCCTCAACAGCTCTCCCCAATTAGGATTTTAACTGGTTTTGCAATAATCAGCTTGACAAACACTAACCAGAGTAAGGTGAACTCGGTGAACTACTGATGTTTATTTCCCTGGTGTTGGGTGGCTCTTCCCTGGGGGTCAGATACCGCCTGGGAATGGGGATTTAGAAGGCACCTTTATTTTGGTTGCAATCACAACCTGAATGAATGAATGAAGCTGTTCCCATGACTCACCCATATGGAATTATTTTTGTTAATTGTCAGCACAACATTTTAAGTGCTGAGGGAGGTTTGCAGTGGGTGGCTTGCTGACTTCTGCTTACAATAAAACTGTCTGGTTGATGGCTGAAGAGGAGTGAACGGACGGGGCAGCGCTTGCTCACGTGTCTGCGTGTCACAGGCCAGGGGCAAGAGGTGGGGAAGGAACTTGGGCTCCTCCAGGGGCAGAGGCAGCCGGAGGGTGTGTGTGGACATGTCCCATCGCCCGTGGTGTTGTGCATGACTCCTGTGGGTGCCTCCACTGACACTTCCCTACCCGCCCCCACGCAGGTTCTCACATCGATGGATGCAAATGTCAGGTGGCCGAAAAGAAAAACGCCTCCCAGGACGCTCCTCCAGGACTCCAAAGTCCTAACTGAAACTAATTGCCTCTTCTGCCTGCTTTGCTTACATGAAAGGATGTTAATATTTTAATTGCCCTCGTGCACAGTTTTTAGCAGCCACTTGGCAGCTTAATATTCCTCTGTGTGTGTGTCTCTGCTGTCTGATGTGCGCATACGTCTGCGTGTCTGGAGCACTGACCTACTTCCCTTCACCAGCAGCGCTCCCCGGGAGCTCGGCAGGAGGTTTTGGAAGAACAAGACCCACCTGGGTTTTCTGTATTCGCACAGCCCCAGACACGGTGGGATCGGGGGCCGGGACTTGGGGCCGCTTTAAGATCTCTGCAATTCATATAAAACAATAGCGGCGGCCCCGGAGCCTGTCGTCACCCAGATAATGAAGCTGAAGCTCTCCCACAGCAAACAAACGGGCTGGAAAAGGACCAGCACAGCCTTTGCTGGCCCCGGGCAGGTTTGTGCAGGGGGTTGTGGTGGGATACCAAACCTTCAGACACCACGTTTCACCGGGAAAGCCCATCTGGTGGCCCCTGGCTTTTTAAGCATAGATCAATCCAGGTCTCCACAAAGATTGCCTCAGCGTGGCTGCTGGAACGGTTCACAAGCTGGGCATTGCAAGCAGGCTTTGTTTTTAATTAATACCGACGCAGTGGCTGCGTTTCTCGGCGCGTCCAAGCGGGGAGGCACAATCGGGACATTGTTTGTCCGCGGCGGCCATTGGGGACAGCCCAGGCCGTGGGATTTGGTTGCACATGGATGAGAACAGGCTCCCGGGGCAGGAGCCCGGCATCACACCACTGGGCAGAGCCAGGTGAAGCCCTGCAGTGAGGAGAGGGCTTGGGACAGCCTCTCCTGGCCAGGACCCCAGGACCAGGAGTCCCTGGCGCTCGGGCTCTGATTGACATCTTTCATGATGCGTTTTAATCCAAGTCTCTTGAAATGTTCTGATCAGAAGAAACCTAGTTAACACCAAAAAAAAAAAAAAATCAGATTTTTGTACTTGTGCAATACTTATTTTTTTATGTGGTTTGCAGAAAAAAAAAAAATCCATCAGTCAAAAACCAGGAACAACTTGAATTAGGTGACCTCTGCTTTCATAATTTAATCTGCTTGTATGCTGACAAGAAGATGGGCGTTCACAATATACACATTTTACTTCTCCTGCCTGGTCCATAAGATACTGCTCAGCAAATAGGCTGCCACGGTGCTGGGGAGCTGGGGACTCCAAGTACATAGTAACACTGGTACAACCTAGGACCAGTCAGACAGAAGCTTTATTAAATGTGATCATGGTGAGAGACCACTTGGATCATCAGAGAATAACAGCATCACAGAATGGTTTGGGCCAGAAAAGGCCTTCAAAGATCATCTTATCCAACTGCCCCCTGTGGGACAGGGACATTTTTCACTAGATTAGGTTGCTCAAAGCGTCTTCTAACCTGACTTTGGGAAGTTTTGGAGTAGAAACTTCAGCGTGTACAAACCCCTCTGCAGGCCAAATAATTCTTTTTTTTTTCACAAATTTTTTTTCTATTTTAAAGAAAAGAACTGTTTGCTTTTCAGTCACATCACTGCACCTTTGGGAATTTTTTATTTAATGCATCACTTAGAAAGTCAGCCAGTGAGCAGCACAAGCAGTTGGGATCTGCAGGGTAAAGCCCAGCAGTTGCAGGGATCACTCTCAGAAGAAGGGGTGTACCATCACAGGCTGGGGAGAGGTGCTGGGTTATGCAAGAAATCTGAGAATCTGAGTGATTATAAGTATAGATGGTGATAACTTGGGATGCAGGGAAATACAGAGGGGAAAGGTAACCAAGATTTATGCATTATAGTCACCATTAGCAGAAATTTAACCACTGAAATTTTCTCTATCATCTTCTTTAGCCTTCAGATCTTGTTAGACAGCAAAAAGACACATCCTGAAATCTTACCTTACAGAAAGGGGAATAGCAGTTAATTTTGAAGGCACATAAGGCAACATTGTAGGAGGTACATTTGGCATCCCAGTACCAAGGAAAGAGCACACCAGTGATGGAAAGAAACTCTCCTGAGGAAAAAGAGAGACCTGAGACCATTTAGCTCAGCAAAAGGGAGGACTCCTGTGCCCATGTGATCGGTAATTGTGGTTATAAACGGATCTGTGGCTCTTGAGCATAATTCTGAAAATATTCATAGTACAGCAGGGAAAGGGAATGCATCGAGACACGAGAATGTGAGATATGCAGCGAAGAAATGAAAAAGCAGCATAAAACCCGAGTGTTATACAGCTGAACCACATCCCAATCAGATTATTGCAAGCTCTAGCGAGGACAGAGGTAACAGCCAAGTGACCGGGTAATTGTCAGGCCTAATCACACCACACACATCTTGAGCACAGTAAGCAAAAGCAGGATTTTTCCGTTGTTTTCTTATTTCTCTCAGACTTGATGCTCCAAGATGGTAGGTCTAATTATATTGCAATTCTTGTAACTTAAGTGTGCTGTGAAAACCACACAGCCTGCAAATTGGCTCAGGCAGAGTAAACAGGACATCTATGAAGCTTCGTCAGTACACAAACTCACCCTCTCCTCGCTCTTTATTTTCCTCTTTCTTAAAAGTCTAATCATCCCAGTGTGATATATCATGCAAAAGTTAACATGCAGCAATCTTAACCTAAAAAATCGTTAGTTTTGCAGGACATCTATGAGATAGCTAACAGAATAATGCAATTAACCCAAGTTTACAGACAGAGAAACTGTGAGATGTATGGAGTTATTCAGAAGACCACAGAATAAGCCTGCTAAAGGCAAGAGCTGGAGTTCAGCTTGGCTTTGTCAAGCCAAGGAAGCTTCAGTTTATATTTGCATCAAACCACTGCCATTTCATTAGTGTTTCATACTCTTTCACCCAAAGCTTTTCACTTTCCAAGAAACAAAGACACAAGGGCAGGAAGGAGTGGGCTGGGACTGGGGTTCCTCAGGGACCAACATCACACACAATCCTACCAGGACATCCCTCTTCCCCGGCACAGCACTTGGGCAAAGCTTTCACCTTCCTGCCTTAATTCCCTCCACTCTTAAGTCTCTCCCAAAATCATAGAATCATACAATCATATGGGGCTGAAAGGGACCTCTGGAGATCATCTAGTCCAACCCCCCCACTGGAGCGGGTCCACCTAGAGCACATTGCACAGAAACTTGTCCAGGCAGCTTATGAATGTCTCCAGAGAAGAAGACTCCACCATCTCTTTGGGCAGTCTGTTCCAGAGCTCTGCCACTCTCACAGTAAAGAAGTTCCTCCTCATGTNNTTTGTGCCCATTTCCTCTTGTCCTGTCACTGGGCACCATTGAGAAAAGACCAGCCCCGTCCTCCTGACACCCTCCCTTTAAGTATTTGTAAGCACTGATCAGATCCCCCCCCTTAGCCTTCTCTTCTCCAGACTTCTCCAGACTAAAAAGACCCAAGTCCATAGGAGAGATGCTCCAGGCCCTTAATCATCTTTGTGGCCCTTTGCTGTACCCTTCTCCAGCAGTTCCCTGTCCTTGACCTAGGCAGCTTGAACTAGGGAGCCCAGAACTGGGCACAGTACTCCAGATGGGGCCTCACCAGGGCTCAGTAGAGGGGCAGGATGACCTCCCTCGACCTGCTGGCCATACTCTTCTTGATGCACCCCAGGATGCCATTGGCCTTCTTGGCCACAAGGGCACATTGCTGTCTCATGGTCATCCTGTTGTCCACCAGGACGCCCAGGTCTTTCTCCTCAGAGCTGCTCTCCAGCAGGTCAGCCCTGAACCTGTACTGGTGCAGGGGGTTGTATCTTTCCTCTGTCTTTTATTTTCAGTGACCTTCATTTTGGAGGCCCCCGCAGGAGGTGCTGGGTGCTCCCCCCAGCCCGACTGCTCTTTTATTCCCACAAAAGGGGAATTTCTCCTCCCTCTAAAGCAGGAGCCGACGGCGTGCCCCGGGGTGCTTTATAACATTAACATGCATGTGCAATTAAATCCTCTCGGTATTAAGAGCATCACTGTCTCCTCAGCTTGAGAGCAACGGATACATTCAGCCTCTCTGACCTCCCCGAACCACTCATGCAAAATCACTAATACCAAAAGGCATTTTGCCACACAGTAGCATTTAACATACATCTGTACCTAAATGTTTAAATCTGATGGCTTTCACTTTTTTGTCATCCTCTAACCCCACAGTCCCTCTCATCTCGGCGCTGGTGCCATTGGCTAATGCTGATGAAGGATGATGCAGTTCTCTGGCGAGGTAGAAATGGGTGACTTTGCCTTTCTGCCTGGCTGGCAGATTAATACACCCCTTAAACACCAGCGTCATGTCTTCTACTCAACCACTAAACCACAGAATCTTCATGGTTGGAAGGGACCTTTGAGATCATCAAGTCCAACCATACAAACCCCCAAAACAATCTTGGGCGCTAGAGCATGCCCTGAAGTGCCATATCTACGCATTTCTTAAATACCTCCAGGGATGGTGACTCCACCCCCTCCCTGGACAGGCTGACCACCTTCTCAGTAAAGTAATTTTTCCTAATATCTAATCTCAACCTTCCCTACCACAACTTTATACCATTTCCTCTGGTCCTCTTCATTGCAGCCAGGGCTTCACACAAATTCAGGCTTCTTTGGCTCCCCTCCAACAGCCTGTTGTCTGCAACTCCACTCCAGGCTCTCCCAAGGCATTTCTGAACATTTACCTTCGAACATTACCTCATTCAGGGTGTCCAAAGCACCAATCGTTGAGTCCCATCTGAGCCTCACCTGCATGGCCATGTTGTACCCCCTGCCCTTCCCAGCTGAGGGGAAGATGCTGAGCAGGGGAGCTGGCCCTGAAAGGCCAGGGAGACTCCCTGCAACGAGGAACTTAAATTGGCACTGAATTTAATCAACTGATGTCATTAGTAATTATTACTTGAGACACATTTGGAGAAACAGAAGTAGGCACTGCCCATGCTGAGAGCAAGGGGACACATCTGGATCACCTGTGACAGAAATAGGATGCCAGCAGTTTTCACTGAATTCACTGAATTTTTTTGGAGTTGAAAGGGACCATAGAGATCATCTAGTCCAACTCCCCCGCTGAAGCAGGATCGCCCAGAGCTAGACCATGTTACTGACGACGGCATCCAGGTGGGTCTTGAAAATCTCCAAAGAAGGGGACTCCACGACCTCCCTGGGCAGCCTGTTCCAGGGCTCCGTCACCCTCACCATGAAGTTTTTCCTCATATTTGAATGGAACCTCTGAATGTTCCACCTTGTGCCCGTTACCCCTTGTCCTCTCACTGGCAACCACTGAAAAGAATCTGGCTCCCTCCTCCTTCAACCCACCCTTTAGATACTTATAGGCATTGATAAGGTCTCCCCTCAGCCTTCTCTTCTCTAGACTAAAGAGTCCCAGCTCTCTCAGCCTTTCTTCCTAAGGGAGATGCTCCAATCCTTGAATTACCTTCATTGCCCTTCACTGGACTCTCCAGCAGCTCCCTGTCCCTCTTGAACTGGGGGGCCCAAAACTGGATGCAGTATTCCAGTTGTGGCCTCACCAGTGCTGAGCAGAAGGGGAGAATGACTTCCCTTGACCTACTAGCCACACTCTTCCCCATGCAGCCCAGGATTCTGTTAAATCTGGGCTGTTAAATCATCTGTCATTAAAAAATTACAATGAGCAAGCAGTGTGCTCTTGGGGCACCACTCAGTTGTGGCACCACTCAGTAGTGGCACCATGATGCAGTAGGTGAGCAGAAGTACCCCAGAACTGGGAAGCACAGCACCAAATCCAATCTCCAGCCCAGATTTCAGTCACCACCAGCTTCCAACTGGGCAAACAGCAGGCAAAGAGCACCTGGGTTGGGGTGGGGGGAGTCTGTGGGCCTGACTCACTCTCCACAACACCAACAGAGCCCAGGTGATGAGCCCAGAGCCAGGAGCACAAGCCAAGCCCTAGCCCTGCATCTGAAAGGCAGCATGCTCCAAGGCTCCCCGTTAGGGATTTAAACAAAAGGAATTTTAATCTTTTTTGTTTTGTTTTGTTTTTCTTTTTAATGCCAGTGTTTGAATGTGGGGGGATGGAAATTTTAACATGAAGCCACACGCTGAAGGTCACGGAAAGGCAAGGCAGACATTGTCTTCAGTAATATTTAAAGGAAAACCAACCCTGCTGTGTCAGAGCAAAAAAATGAATGCTTCTTTTGACTGGAAAGAAAGTTTCTCCATGCTGGGTTGTGGTGCAGCATTGCACAACGGAGACTGCTGCGGCTGGGAGCAAGGAGAATTAATTACTTTGCTTTTTGAAGCACGGGCTGCTCAGCTCTGCCATGCCAGCTTCAGGAACGATAAGCGCTTATCCAAAGAGCGTGGTTTTGTCCTCCGGCGCGGGAATCTTGCCCGTCGAAATCACAGGAGGCCGCTGAGTTTTTGTTTTGCTTTCTTCATACTTGGCCTACGCTCGAGCCTGGGCAGCGCCACTCTCATTTCGGACTCACAGACACCAATTTCACTCCATCTGAGGGAAGGACACCGGAGCGAGCACCCCCCCCGGCCATGAAGGGCCACGGGGGAATTGCATTAAGCACCGTCCCAAGGTGCCAGCTGCCATCACCACGGCCCATCACAGCCCTGGAGCATGGACAGGGCTTTGCCAAACACGAATTTGTCTCCAAGCCACCTCCCTCCCTGGGGAATTTTGCTTTCAAGGGCATCCCAGCATCCAAACAAAGGCAAAGCACGCCTCTCCGAGCGAGCAGGCGGTGGCACTGAAGGATGTCTTCAGCGCTTTGTCCTCAGCTGGGCAGCAGCAAGTCATGCCTCAGAACGGGCTTATTGATGATGTGCTTGGCCTTCCAGGGGGCTGAACTGTTTTCTTCTGGCTATTCCTTTAGAAGGAAATATATATTATTTTCTTTTATATAAGTGACTTGGGAACTGCAAGTTGCTGAGGCTTTCTTCCTCTGCTCACAGGTAACTTCCAGGTGGCCCTTGGCAGGAGAGAAATGGTTTCACTCAGTAAAAGTGCAACCCACCAGTTCAGGACAGCTGCAGATGCTGCTGCACTGACCTTCAGCAAGCAAAATCACAGTGTTTAAATTTTCACTGTGGTGTTGACACCCCTTCTGAAAGAGAGTGACTCCCACCTCTCCCAGAGCCACCGTTTGTGGCCATCTGCAGCCTCAGCCTGCCAGAGCTGTAACTCCTAGGTCTCCTCCCTGTCCTGACTTTTGGCAAGAGCTGCTGATTTACCCAAACAGTTGCAGAAGAACTGAAGGACACAGACACGGGGCAGTTTTACATGAAAGCTCCTACTGGTAGCAATCTTTTGGCCAAATTCAGGGAGCCTCATCCCAGTTCTCTGGTGGGAGAGCCAAAATCAATGTGTCCTCAACATCCTGCACACTGAAGTTCTTAATTGATCATCTCAGTATTTTTTTTACTTAACATAATGAGCATAAGATTAAATATAAGAGCTACTCAGAGCTTATCAAGGGTTTACCATCTATTTCTTGACTTGAGCTAGAACTGCCCAGCTTCCCATGCCTTGCATAACTGATCGTAATTTGCAAATCCTGAACTACAGCCACCAGAACATAAGTAAGCCAAGAAACAAACTCACAGACAAGAAAGATCAGCACTTCTTTAAAACTACGTTCTCTTGAATTATCACATATAGATATCAATCTCTTAATTGACATTCATTCTCGTTCAACACTGGATCAATGCTTCAAATACAGCCCAGACTACCAGCTTCTTAAAAATATCACCATTCGAGTTGCAAGACAGATATAAAGGGGTGGAGGAGGGGAAAAATAAAAAAAAATGTGGCCACATCCTTTTGTTGCTGCTATTCAGAAAGAGCTTGCAGACCAGGGCAGCAATACAGTTCTTTCTTCTAGACTTTTCCCCTCCCGTCCCTGTGTTCACCAGCTCTCTAGTGGGGTTGTGGTACTGTTCTGTGGCTGTTTGTTTGGCAAACACATGGCAAAGCTGAAGCCTGACACACAGTGGCATAGTTAGAAATGAATGAAAGCCCAAAAGAGGGCAATTCTGTGGTCATCTGTCCTGATTTGAGCGACACAGGACTACTTTCTCTTCCAATGCCTGAGAAAACTGCACTATCAGAAGACTCTAGTGCCCTGAATTCGTGAAAACATTTACTTTATAGACAGCTCTGGGGTGCGGGTTTCAAGGTCTCAGTGGTTTTGAGCCTTGCCAGGTACAGGGATGAGGAGGAGCAAGACCTGGAGGAGCTGCCCAACAGCATTATTTCATACCACGAATGTCACATTCAATATAAATTAGGAAGATTGCTGGGAAATTCTCCCTCTTCCTTGATGGCTGTGGTCCTGAGAATTTCTTGTTCTGGTGCTGGACCCCTGAGCCTTTCCCTTCTTCCCAAAGCCACAGTACTCAGTGTCCAATGTTGGCTATCCCCTACTGGGAGTGCACAGCTTATTGCAGAGAGAACAGGCTGAGTATAATCCTCTATATTCTATATTGGTATTGTGATCAATATTGGTTCTTCAGTGTTATTTATGTTGATTATCTAATCTTATTCAATTAGGTTTGTTTATATTTCAACCCTTGAATTTCCGTGGTTTTCCCCCAATTCCCTTTCCTGGGTGGGGAGGGGTCATGGGGTGACAGAACAATTGTCTGAACAACAATAAATTGTTGTGGGCTCCTCAAACCATCATAGCAACATACAGTTTACCACTGCTCCCTGCCCAGCAGGGGAACATCCAAAGGTAAATAAGCTTACCTTTGACCATGTACTTCATCACAGCTGGCAATTTTAAGATACTCCTCCGAAAGGGGAAAAGGTGAAGCTTTACAGATCAGGTAGTGAGTGAATTGGGAGTGCTGGCCCTACTGGTCCGGCCCACAGATGAATATAGCTTGGGTCAAAAAACCAGCAGCAATATAGCAAGGCACGTATCTAGCATGAGTGACCCTGGGGATGGCAAGGTCATCAAATCTGAAGGAGCTGGGGTGTGCTGTCCTGCCCTCGCTCCAGCTGGAGCCATTCGCACAGCCCTGTCCCGCTCCCCAGCCCCTGCCGATGGGCTCCTCCAGGGCAGGGAGCTCCTCCCAACCTCCTCCACGGCTCAGCACCTCAGGCCCCACCAAATCCCCCCAGAGAGAGAGCAGGAACAAATCCATCTCTATGCTCCACAGCCAAACTGACCCATATGAGTGGGATTTAATTCCCTCTGGCCTTTTGGCTACGGGAGCGTTAAGACTGACCTATTCTTAGATAGCCTTCCCCTGGGGCCAAGGTGCCACCTTCATGGTCACAGAGGCACAATCACTTTCCTGCTGTTCTTTTCCCTAGCTTCCTCCTGCTCTCCCTCCCCTCCAGTAACATGCCCACGCATCCTCTTTGGGGTGGATTTTTTTTTTCTTGTTTTCCCTTCGAACAATGCAGCCGGGGGTCACGATTAATCACAGAGTTTTTCGTACTCCCATTTCCCTGCTCATTGTCCCGTGCCACTTGTTGAGAACCTTATCTCTATTAGCTGGTCTTATCATGCCTGGATTACACATTAACAGGAGCTCTCCTTACTCAGCAGGATTTCCTGGCTTTCGGCTTCAGAGAGCAGCCCCGGGGAACGCACCCCCACCAGCGCCAGCCCAGGAGCTCACCAATCACACTTAAGATGCACGAGGGGACACAGGAAGCTGCAGGATGACTTTGAGGAACTGGCAAGAGCAGATTTAGAGGACAAAGCATCTCTATAGGGGGAGCGAACACATTAGCTTACGTTGTTTGTGTTGGCGTTAAATTATACAGTAATTATTTGGTCCCCACAAGCTGTGCTCTAGTAGCAGCTGCAGAGCTATTGGAGATCCTTGGGCACAGGGATTGCATCCAGATAAAACATCCCCCTATCCACTTCCCTACCCAACTAAATCGTACAGCTGTAGGGCCTACTGTTGTCTGTCTGCTTTCACAAAATTAGACTGATAGAGATTTACTAGAGCGTCAAGCACAGTATCACCACACCATGTACACCTCCCTTCAATGCTACTACTACCACCTTGCCCAGGAAGGTTAAATGGCATCAACTGGTATCAACTGCTCTTGCTTCCTCATTTTTTCTTAAAAAACATATTATACAAAATAATCTGTTATTTGAAAAGGACAAAATAGGTGGTGCAAGAGAGGCAGAAAGCACATTGCTAGAGAGGAGACAAGCTGTTTCTTAATGGGTAGCTCTGTGAACCCCAAAAATCTATCTCTTGTGAAGGCAACTGTCCATCCAAGGACTCCACAGCCTGCTGAGAACTCCCAGCACCAGGCAGCCCAGAAGCAGGCAGAGGTCACTGGCTAGTGACAGCATCCCCTCTGCCTGGGAAGAGCCTTACATCTGCAATGACACACCATGGCCATGGCCCTTTACCTCCCCCTCTGCTCCCAAAATGGCCTACACAGGTCTTCACACAGGTGGCTGTGTAGAGCAGATACAAGAAGAAGGTTTGGAGAATTCATTTATGCAGTTAACAGAGCGGGGGAAAAAAACGGGTAAAACTGAAAGCACAAAAGTTCTTCTTCTTCTGACACAGCAGCAGCAGGCTCCAAAAGCATGTCTGGAACTTGAGGACAATTACTCTAACTAGTTACATTCATCAGACCATCTGGGAGAACATGTAGCTGGTATTTGGAAATCAGAGATGGATGTAAGAAAGGGAAGAGGCATTAAAGCAGTTATCACCTACAGGGGAGAGGAAAAAAAAAAAAGGTGATATATTGGTAATTTACTGCCTGCACGACAGCCAACAGAGGAAGCAAGAGAAGATTATAAATTGCTGTAAAACCAACATTGCTACTGGGCACATGATTTTAAGTATCAAGACTCAACTTCTGAAAACAGTTTGGAGCTCTTCTTTATATCCGATGGCTGTCACGGCAGGCAATGGATGAAGAGTCCCTGTTAACAGCCTGCCCAGGCTTTCTGAAGTGATGAGGATTTACATTTTGCAGGTGTACCTGGTGATTCCCAAAAGCCCTCCCTGCCTCTGCAGAACACATGCAGCAGCAGTAGAGCTGAGCATATCCCTCTTCTTCCTCCTGCGCTACTGTGAAACATTAAATTTGGACCTAATTCTTTGTGTGCATTTTCAGGTTAAAAAGAGGGAAGGGAGATTTAAATGAAATAATACTGCTCTAACCAAAATATATAGGAAAGCTAAAAATTTTGATTGTAACTACCCCAATGAGAGCAGCAGGCGTGCCAGGAAGCTTTCTGCCCAGAATCTATAGGTTTCTAAACCTCCCCAGACACTTCCTGCTTACAAAGAAAAGGAGATTGAAGCCTGTTGACAATAATCCAAGTTAGGCATTTTTCCAACATGCAAGCCCCATCTCAAGCAAGAATCACAAATCTACTGCATTTTGGCTTATTGCAACGACAAGCCATGATCACAGCACTTCTGGAAACAAAGACTGCAGAAGTGTTCTGCCCCAGTCAAAAAAAAAGTTGAGTCTGATCTCAACTTAGAAGGTTTAATTTGAACTCTAAAAGCAAATAGAAAACCCACTGTAACTTCTAACTTAACTGAAAAGTCATTCTGGAAATAAAAACCTGAAGCATTTCTTTCTCATCAGTATCATCCAATAGAAATATTCTCGCATTGCAAAAACCACCTCCATCACACAGGCCATGTCTTTCTGATATGATTCCAGTGAAACCAGCACATGCTGCAACCACGGGCAAGTCTCTCCAGCTGGGAGCCTCCCCTCTGCACACACTGGGGTTTCCCCCCTTTATTTTCATGTTAGGAGCTGCCTTCCCCTCTCCAGCCTCAGGAGCAGGACTTGCCATCCCAGGAGCCTTCAGTTTAAATACTGCCAAGACAGAGCTGTAGAAAAGAAGTAAATATCACTGTACTGAAGGATCCAGATTTCAGCAAAAAATTTGAAGTCTTTCAAAATTTTTCTCTCCTGCTTGTAGATCTTCTAAGAATCTGAATTCCTGCAACATTTAATTTGTTTTCTGAATTTACACAACACAAGGGCCAAAAGAACAATAAAAGCTCTTTGTGCCATCAGTTGCGTAAAGCTTCAGGATGTTTGAGTTTCTTGATGCTGCCCCCAAATCTTCGCTGTACTTTTTCAACATTAATTGGATTTTTATCTTAAGTTACGTACCTCGGGGAAGAAGGGTGAGACAGAGCCTCTATCATCTGGGCTTTGAATCAGCTTTTCAAGAAAATGAATCTGCTCCTGAGTGAAAATACGGAAACATTAACATCAGCTACAGTTACATCCTTCGCCTGAGCCCCTAAAACAAGCACGGCCAATGCCTAAGGCACACGTGTTCCCTTTTTTTTTTTTTGCAATTGCTTAAATTCACAACAGTGATAAGCACAGACAATTCAGAGTGAACAAACAACTGCTCAAAAAGTCAGGTTAAGCAGCGTTACAGGCATGTGCTCGAGGCTTCCTTCTGGTGAAAGGCCAAGTCCAGCTGCCAGTACAAATACTCAATAGTTTCTCATCTCGGCCCCCGCTGTGGGGCTGAGTATTCAGCAGATGAAGACAGAGACAGGCTTTGCTTTCCTCTGCAGCCCGAGCAGAGATTGCCACTTCTGAGCACACCTTGGGGAAACGGCACTTTGAAAAACATTCTTTGATCAGACAGTGAATACAATCTTTTTTTCCCCCATTCTCAAATCCAGTTAAAAAAGAGTTTCTCAGGATTGCAGGATCCCTTCCTGACCAATTAGAAGTATTTTTTTTATTCCAAAAATCAATACCTTACACTTGTCTACCGCATACATCCACAAACATCATACAAAACACAGTATTTTCATTTTAAAAAAGCAGCAATGACATAACCTGAGTTGCATCCTTCTGTCACAATATGCACTCCCCACAGCCCGGGGCTATCAGCACACACCACTGCTCCAGTGGGTGTCCAGACCAGTCTTGTAGACCATGGACTACAAGAAGACAACAGCCCCTTCAGCCTAATCCAAGAGGAAAAGCCCCTATGCTCGGGGATGGATGGGCAACAGGAAGACCCCTTAATCTTCTTCCCTCTTATGATTGTGAAATGAACTTTCAACCCAATTGCCAGCCCTGCCAATGGTGAGCGGGGCCAGTCAAATCAGTCTTAATGAAGACAAGTGCTACAAAAAGCCTTTCCAGTTGCAGTATCATAGAGAACCTCAAGTTGGAAGAGACCCAATAAGGATCATCGAGTCCAACTCCCTGCTCCTTGCAGGACTACCTAAAACTAAAACTTGTGACTAAGAGTGTCATGAAGGTGTTTTGATTTTAAAACCGGTTAGTGACAGCTAATCAATACTGTAACTTGAAAGGAAACAGAAACACTACTGCAAAGAAACATACATTTAACTAGTTATCACAAGGCAACGTGAACTCTGTGAAGAGATTTACCAGGAAGCTTGGCAAGCCCAAGGGCTGGTGCAGGCAGCGTCCTCACACCTCTGGCTACAATAAGTCCATGAAACCATTAACACAGGGGCCCACCTGCTGTCCTTCAATCCATGGCCAGTCCAGGGACTAGGTACTCACATCCCTTTTAAGAAATAAATGGAAACATTCAGATGCAAGGAGACTGCTTGTGGTGCTTTTGATTTTCAGCACTGCCTCCAGTTGCCACAGTCTTCATTGCAGGGACTATGGCTGGTTAGTAGTCCTGAGAAATTTGGCCTTAAGAGCTGATTTGAGCTCTAACGGCATTTTGCAAAGGCTTTGTCCTTTGGGAGAGGGAAACAAAAAAACCTGAATCACCTCCAACCATCAAAATTAAGGTTTTATCATCACTTTCCCCCCCCAACATCAGCAAGATTCGGTAGAAGCCTTGCCAGCATGCATAGTTACAGATCCTTTCATGCAACTTTTGCTCACAAGTGGTACAATCACTCCTCCTAGATCATGTTCCAGATGATAAAAGCTTGAGCCACTGCTGCGAACAGAACTCCTTTCATCAAAAAACGTGCTTGAAAAAACACAAGGAGCTGAAGTCTTTTCATCTTTTCAATCCTAGAAAACAGCACATCATCACCTTTTAGATGTAAGTACTTCTGCTTAATATGCAGGTATAATGTATTTAACTTAAATTAATAAGACAATAGACTCAACTCCCAATTTCAGGTCACACTGTTACTATCATCCAGGGCAATATAAGAATCTAGGGACACACAAAACAAGAAAAGCCATTTACTATCACAGGGTGATGGCAATGCTAAGAACATCTTCAACAAAACTAGTGCTCTGCCATACTATGGCAAGTACAAATTGATCCACCATCCTAAGCCTAGCACAAAACAAGGGAGAATATGAATCATCTTCGTTTTCTGGATGCAGAACAGGATTACAAAACCATTAGGTGACTTGTAATATCAGAAGCTTCAGACTGCAAATTAACCATCAAGGCAAAGCAGTCTTCTTCCCAGATAAGGTACGCAGTGACATATAAACACAGAAAGGATCTTATATCTCAAACAATATGCTATTCTGAAAACTAAAGCTGCTCAGTTCTCCTAATGCAACAATTAGATGACAGAATAAAGCAACAGGTCCAGTTTCTCATTAAGTCACCAGCAGCACTGCATTACCGAGTGGTGTTGAGAGAGGAGCTGTCGCCAAGACAAAGCGACAGGAATGAAAGATGAAGCACTTGGGCAGCATTTGATTTCATATTCCTGGCTCTTCGGATGACTATGGAGCTGGAGCAAAAACTGAAAGGCACACTCGCCCTGCTGTTGTCTCTGGTGTATTTAGTATGGACCAAGACTTTCCAGTTCAAGAAGCACAACAAATTCCCACAGTGCTTTATGTACCAAGTCCATGATCTTCTTTGGTGCCTTTATGGTAATAACAAACAGGAAAAGTGCAATCAGATGAACAGTGAGGAACAGAAGAGTCATTCAGAGGATGTTCAACATGTCTCCAAATCAGCTGAGGTAAGATCCTCAAAGTGAATTCTGGCAGTTGTGCACATCTGGCTGGACACAGAGAGGGTATTGCAGAATACCAAGCCTACCCCTGAAAGAGTATCTTTCCATCAAGCTCACAAAGTTTGAGGGTCAGTAGAAAGGTTACTTCCTCCCAGAGGACAATAAAGGATGAATAATCAAAGCTGTAAAATGGTAATAGCCCAGGAAGGACACAGACTGTCGAAACCCATGGTGATAACCAGAGACAAAGAAAATGCCTTTACGATTTTGCGACTGATCAGAGAAGACAGGACTCCCACCCAAAAGCAGGTCATTTTCTTGAGTACTTTTATCAACAGCAGGAGGTGGTGGCCCAGTGAACTGTCAGACAGTCCTCAGAGACATGCAGATCACAAGGCTTGTCTTGAGCTAAAATAAGATTTAGCAAAACAGAGACAGTAACAGAGATTAAAACTTTAATTTAAAACTTTGCCAACAAAAATTGATTACAAAAAGGGAAATTATCTGTACAAAATAAGAAAGGAGGTACTCATTTAACAAGAAACTGTCATTGTCAGTGTATGCTGGAGGACAAACAGTTCTTCAGGTCAAGTGGCAAGTGAGAAATGAACAAACTAAGCTCACGATATGGAATTCTGAAGTGAATTTTCCATAAAGTAAATTGACCTGAAGCAATTCAAAAGCTAATCAAGACTTATCAGAAGTCTATTTTTCCTTGCAGAGCTTTTCCTCTTTAGAGAAGGAGAACATAGCAGAAAGCAAGACCCAGAGCAGTGCACCGGGCCAGGACAATGACTTTTGCTGTGCTTCCTCCCACTCACACCTTCCTTCCAGCCTTCTGTACAAAGATGTTCTGCAGTTTGAGCGTGCCAGGGTTTTAGCCAAGTCACAAACTATTGCATCTTCACTTAACTGTTAGGTCCTGACTCAAAATGAAGACAAATGCTTTGAAGACAGTGATATTACTTTGGCTAAAAAGACCAGCTGTGTTATGACTCTTATAAAAATGATGGTTCTCAGACTGTTCAATTCAGCATCAAATAACAGCTGTCGGTCAATGACAGATTAGTATTTAGAACACTGCAATCCTCTTTTCTACCTAACATTTTATACAAAGAAAGAGACAAGAACATCCTGTCATCACTGAATAGACAAAAATGGCAGGTGATGTGTGAATTCCAAGTTCCTGTAAAACCTAAGCACACAATATGACCATTACCAGTTTTCTACATTTTTCCACAAGCTGAATCAACAGAATTGAGTTGCAGTGAAGAAATGGAACATGCAATTTTTTTTCAAGCAAGCCAGCCGAAAACTTCCAGTCTGACTGCTTATTTTCCACTCAGTTTCACATCACATAATATTTACAAGTTTTTAAACTTGCAGAACCCAGGTTTAGTGAAGAAACAAAGTAGTTGTAAAAATGTTTTGGCCCAGATTCACTTCACCTTCTTATAGATACCTGAGAAACCTAAGTTGGGACAGAACAGCTTTCTGTGCCCTACCTACCCAGTAAAAAGACAGACAAAGGCTAAAGGGAAACTCAGAGACTTGAAACTCATCCTAGTGATGATGCTGCTCTCCCAACTATAAACCAAGAAGTGAGTAACTATATTCCAACTTAGAAGCCTCGGTTAAGCTTAGAGAAAATGCGTCCCTAGCTAAGGAGTTGTCATTTATGTGAAGCTAAGCCTGACCTTGCTCACTAGCAGCTCCCACCCAGGGGAGTTGGGGACAGCTACCTTTTATGAATGCTGTGAGACATGCACAAGTCCTCCTTACAGCTGGGAAAACTGAGATAAGGAAGAAGTTTTCTCAAGTCCATGTGGTGAGTCAGTAAGAAGCCAGCATTACAGCTTCCTGGAGCTTAGCCCTATGCTCTGCCCATGGGAACCCAGTATAAGGAAAACTACTGTACAGAATCATTCCCTTTTCCACATCAAAAAGTTTCAACAAAAAAATACAGATACTGATAAACAGTGTACATAATTTCTTCTCTGACAATGAAAGAGTCCTGCAGTGAAGTGATCTGTTCTATTGGATCTTAACCCTGGAAAAGTTTATTTCCAGCTTTGATTCTTCGATGTCTTAAAGCTTTTAAGAGAAAGTTGAAGATTCATTTAACAAACATAATGCTGCAGTCAGTACCCTTTACATTAACCACAATGATATGTTACATTTTCTAGTTTAAGCAGTATTCGTGCTACCCAATTTTGCAACCAAAACAGAAACCTTAAAGTCAAGAATTCACAGAACTCACAGAGAAAAAATACAAGCCAGACAACTTTAGTTTAAACAGAGCAAGCCTTGTAACATGTCGTGAAAGGTTCAGAGATTTCAACTTTGTGAATACCTGTTACTACCATTTCCAACAAAAGCCCTCTTCTCCTTAGTCTTGCCCAGCCCATGATGTAGCAGGTAGGACAAATGCTGCACAGCAAGAAAAAACTCCCTTCAAAACACAGTTTAATAATGGAAATGAGACATTTGCACTTTGCTTTATGAACGCAGCAGACAGATATCACTTAAATAATGTTTCCAGAGATCCTGGGACTTAAGCACAGCTATGGAAAAAGTCAGTTTCCTAAGCTTGTGGGTTAGTTGGATCCATCCATCTCACACTGGATTCTTAACTTACCAAGCTGTTAACACACCAGGCAAGACAGAACACCATTAACTTGTTCCATCACATCGTGGAACAAGACAGCATAACGGATGCCCGTTGCAACAGACAGAAAATACTGTATAAAGAAGGCTTTTTTCAGTGGCAGAATCAAATCGGACACTACTGGCTAACCTGGAGCAAGATCTACATTTTTCCCTTCTAGAGTTTTAATTTTTCTCTTGAACCAGAAACATTCTTTCTGATCAGTGAAATCCAACAGTACTACAGAGAGCTCAGTTCTTAAGCATGCTCTGCACCAGGAAGGGTTGGTTCTACGTCCAATTAAAACCAAAGAGTTGCTGTTTTTCCAAGGAGGTCTTCACTGGTCACCTAGCCGGAAACCTTGGCCCCAGTTGTGTCTTCCACCACCCTGCTGATCTTCTGCAGCTCTTCTCATGCTAGCAGGTGGGACACCAAACCCCGACACTCCTCCTCTCCTATTTGGCAGCCAGCGGTACCTAGGACAAGCCAGAAGAGAAGGAGAGAGTTTGAGAAACAGATGTACCTTGAGGTAAACATCAGGCTATTTTTCTGTGCACTTGCTTTCAACTGCTATACTTTGCAACAAAACTGGCTTTTCACAGTGGTACTTCACAGAATTCTTGCCAAATCTAAGCCCTCAGCACACTGAGGAATGGGAATTCTAGGGAACTTCCATCTCTGGGATACAGTTAGATATAACAATCCAAACATAAAGGAAAAGAAACACATTCATTGTTGAAAATAACTGCTGTGATACAAACTTAATTCCCATAACTTCTCTTCCTTTTTTTCCAGGGGAAATAATAAAAAAAATCCAAACAACTTCTGAGCACCTCTCTATCTTCAATAGTTGCAAACTCCTGTTACCACAGCATCCAACCACCTCACTGCTCTCCTAAGAGCCAGAAGACCAAAGAGACAAAGGGAAATGGGCTCAACCATCTAGCTTGCCTGAAATCTAAGCTCAAGAGACCTGGCCAGAGCAAATCAGAGCTGTAAGACTTTTACCATCTGACTTCAGCTACCATCCAAAGAGTGATCTAAAATACAGCTTCTGCATTTTGCAAGGGATGTCATCAATGCAGGGATGTCATCAATTTCAGCTCTCCTTGCACCAAGCTCCTGAAAATCCCTTGCTGTATTCCACCACTAAAATCCGAGGCACAAACATAAACACTAGATTCCTTTCTACAAAAAAAGAATCCTGTATAGAAAAAGTTCTTCATTATTATATTAAAGGCATCTGTAATTCACCACAGCATCATTTTTTTAACAAAACATTACAGTGCAAAGGCAAAAATTATCACTTTGTAGAAATGTCTGCAGTACTTCTGTTTCTGCTCCTCAAATAGAGAGACTGCTTCTCAAAGAGAAAAATTAAATATACATATCAAGAGAATTGCACATAACCAAGAGGACTGATGGCAGTTTCAGAGCTGTTATTACCTTGACCAGCACTTTTAAAAAACATTTTGTCTTCCAATCTTTACGGAAAATTAGGTTTATCAGAAGGGCTTGCAAACACAAAAGTAGAATATAAAGCTTGCCTAATCATTAAAACTTGTACACAAAGTATAACTGGATTTCAACTTTACTTATGAAGAGCTTAATTCAACTCTTCTGATGAGGAGTTTATGATATAAAAAGAGTTAACTTAACAAAAGGATTTGCTAAGTAAAGTTTAGTAGAGGAAGAAAATTTACAGCTCAAAAGGATAAGGACAAGGGCAACTGAAGCTACAAACTTTCGCTTCTGATTCTAGTATTGCAATGCCATAGCAATAATCAGATCATTAGAAAAAGCACTTCAGAAACCAAGACCTACAATTGAGGTGACTGGTACAAACTGCAAAGCAGAACATATTTTATAGTCCTGAACAAGTCTACAACTGACTCCCATTATTGTTACAAGTTGCTGAACTGGTAGCTACTGTAATGATACATGAAAATGCAGATAAAGGATCATTTACAGGAGAAAGCTATTTTTTTTGATACCATGTGACAATTATTAGGGAGTTCTCTTTACTACAGCTCAATTCACTAGCAGAACTACGACTTTTGCTCTTAAGAGTGGGTAAAAGACACAAGCCACCCTCAGGGGTAATGAAGAACTCTCACACGGGCCAAGGAACTCAACATTTCTCCAAGCTCAGGAGCACAGTCAATATGCCAAGTCTGAAACAGGTTGATCTAGCAATGTATTTTACACCTTACAATCCCAGCAAATGTATGTCTGATAAACAATACAGACCAAACAAACAGTGAGCTGAAGAATAAGGCTAGCTTACAGGAACTGAGGTGTGGACAGAAAATTCCTTCCTCCCAAATCCATTGGATATTTAAACATTAAGAAGAAATACAGGTGGCCAACCAGGTTTCCAATCAGCTCATTGATGACTCTGCAAGACAAAAGAAAAAAATTTCATATGTTTTCTTCTCTGAAAATAAATGAGTGACCATGTTATGCCAGTTACTACTGCTCACCTGCCACGGGCATTGCCGGGGCCATGAGCCACAGAAAATTTCCCTTCCCTCAGCATTTTGCAGCCACTTCTTTAAAAGGGCCAACCTTCAGTGCCAACACATCAACAGGCTGTTCCACCCTCCCTTCCAAGCCTTCTCTACACTCTGTACTGAAAATGCAATTAAATACTTGTTTACATCAGGGAATTAGACTGTACAGCTATTAGTGTCCAAAATAATAGTCTGCAGAGTTTGAGAAGTTACTGCTGTTTTCACTGGACAACCTGTCTCCTGCTGGACTGAACTGTTTTGTTCTTAATTTTGCAAAAACACTGCTGAATGGAGGCCCTTGAGTATCTTCCGTCATGCATAGAAACAGCAGGTATCTAACAGCAAGCAGTCTTCTCAAGTGACGGGTGAGTCAATAGGAGGCACAGCCAGAAAAGAGATTTTGGTTTTGCTGTACTATCTCCTCCTTTCATAAATCAACCACGAAACTTATTACTGTCACTAATTACGCTACAGCGGCACCACGAGGCCCCAGTCAACGCAGGGCACCAATGGGAAAGACCGTGGCACAGAGGGGATTTCTGCATCACAGAGTTTGGTCAAAGAAACCCAAGCCAGACCAATGAATTCAGCAAATGCTAATAGGGCACTCTGTGTGCTCATTATTGCCATTTTCCTTTGTTGCACAAGCTGAAAAAAAAAACCCACCACATTGGGCAAGGCCGTGAGGGAAAGAAGTAACAGCACTGTCAGAGTCAAGCTAAATTTGTTTCTAAAACCAGTGGCACATGGGATGACATCTTTCTTTACTGTGTAGTACTCTTTTAGTAAGGAAAAGGCTTAATGCATAGATTTACTAGAAAATAAAGCAAATTCTTATTACTTTCCCCTCGCTTACATTCTCTAGTTCTCATATGCACATTTCCTCTTTGTTTTTATCTTAAGTGACCACAATATGACACTGAGCATTATCAGTCAGATTATACAGTTTTAAACCTCTTATTTTAATATTACTTCTAAATTCAGAAAAAAGTTCAATAGCTGTAAGAGCTTTTATAACGTCAAATGGGCCATATAAATAAATACATACGATCCACCAATGATGTAGTTGAATCCCAGAATAACCCATGGAAGGTAACAGGCCTGAAAAAGAACGCAGAGACAGAGAATTTCTAAGTACAAATTAAGGACATAAACCTGCTTAATTTCCCACTGCACTAATACATATGATTATGATCTCAATATTTTAGGCATTACACACATCCTGATTTATTAACTTAAGCAAATTCTACCTAACAAGGTAGGATGCTCCAAACTGAGCAACCACTAATATTTTCAGACAAATCATACCCATTTTGGCAGTGTTAGGTTAATTGTTGGACTCAATCTAAAGGTCCCTTCCAACCTAGATGATTCTGTGAATTAAACTTTCTAAGCAGATGTGCCTATTGCACTCTATGGTCCACATCAAGCTTACATCTGAAACAAAGTCCTGATGTTTCTGATTTTGTAAGGGTCTGGAAACAATCAAACAAGTGTTCACTACAAGATCTGGCAGAAACAGAAAGGATTGTTCAGGAAAGAACAATCTCAAATATCAACATTTTGCTACTACACTACAGTATCACTATATTCAGCTTTTACCCAGGTTAATATTTATTAGGAATTTTTTCCTATTTTCAGACCGATGAATTTCAGTTGTCAGGACATCTTTTCAGTAAAGCTACACAGAGTGACACTGTACCATGAAGAAATTTGTCTTTGCTACATCTCAAGGATTATATAGCTATGTCAAAGCACAGGATATATATAGTAAGAGAAAATATTTATATTTTGCCCCTTGCCCCCTTCATACGCATCATCTGGGCAGAAACCTTCCCAGTATCCTGTCTGACATACCTTAAATCTTGTTCCAAACCAAAATGTTACGATCAAGTCTCTGTTCAGCTGGGCCCACACATAAAGTACTGACATGATGAGTGGAATCATCAACAACTGCAGTGTTTAAAAAAAAAAAAATATGTGAAAAGTTACCATCAATTTCACAGAATCCTGAGAAACTTAAACAGGCAGCAGGAGCTGTAAGCTTCAAAAAAGGCTTGTAAGCACAATACATCAGCAAAATCTTTAAAGACTGCCCCAGAATCTTTGTCATCATGTGTCATGGATCTGTTCAAAAGCTATTGAGAAAGCTAAGTAGGAACACCTACTTGGTTAATCTCCTTTGCAAGACCACGTCAAAGGGCTCCAACTTGCCCCAAGTGAAAGAGCAGCTGTGGTGAGTTCCTCTGCCCCCAGCTGCTTGGCAGCACACCTACACCAGAGTCAGTGACATCCTTATGCCACAATCATTTCCATTCACAACCCAGGGCACTAACCCAAACACGCTCATCTGGGGCTAAGATAATATGCCAGATGAAGTTATTCCATGGAACTGCCACCTACATCCTCCTTGGAGCACCACAAGGGGAGGTGCTCCAGTGAATCACCATTTCAGAGTATAGCAGCCAGCCTTGGCACAGCCACCTTGCTCAAGCTCAGAATTAAACTGTACTCCATGCCAGGAAATTACATTGTTTCAAATACCTCATTTTTGTGTATTAGCTGATGGGACTATTGCTAGTGAAATAAATATAAAGCACTATTTTAGCAATCTGCTGAATTCTGAAGACAGACTGTGCCAGCAACGTTTCCATCGACTGGTTTAACCCTATGAACCAGCTCATGTGTTTGGAAGAGGTTAAACCCATCTCTTTGAGGTGCCACTATTAAACAAGTTCCATGTTAAAGCTGGGACACCAGGATCAGTCCAGCCTTCCCTGAGTCCTACAGCAATCAGACCCATCACACAAGAACCTTAGGGTCTTTATTAAACCATTTTTATTTTACTGGGGGGAAAAAATCTAGTTATTGAAAAAATTTGACATGGGAATAGAGGCACAGATTTTCTACTGTATCTTCTCACTTTCAAGCAAGCCACTCAACTCAAGCAAAAACCCCTTATTTTAAACAATACTTCGCACACAGATATAAAACCATTCTAAGTATTTTTAGAAAGACACAAATCAACACAGTCAGCCTAAATTTCATAAAATATACAGGTGACTAAGCATGCTTTTGAAGAATTTTGTGGCATCTTCCCCACAGCAAAAAAAAAGTCTAAGTGCAGTTATGGACAGCCTTTATGAGAACTGTCCTGACTGCAGATGCACGATCGTTATTTTTGTCTACAAGGGGAGCCCAATTTAATAAATGCTAATATGATCTTGTACAGAATATTAGAGATAATGGTGCAGCTTTGGGTGACGGGGACAGAATAAGATGAGGAGAGAACAGCAGAGGTAGGCTGAAGACATGCAGTTCTCTGGTACTCTGTTGTGTCCAGGAACCACTCCCCCCTTAACATTTGGGGAGATAAGAACTATCTCATTGAAACTGGTTCATTAAACTACTATTTTAATCATTCTTGTGATGATTTTGCACTTCATGGCTCTAATCTGAATCTGAAACTGCATTTGTCGCAAAAAGATCTTCTGTTGGCAAGTAAAAAGCACACAAAATTTGAGAAGACTAATGAATCCAAGAATCATTTTTAGATAAAAAAGTAAGAATGCAAATCCACATTCATTAGAAGAAGCAGTGCAGAGGTGACATCTTGTGTCCATTTTAGTAAAGGCCAAACACTTTCCAACTGCACCGAGAGCCAATTTTCACCCCTTGTCTCCCTGTCTGGGTTAGGGAGTCAGATACAGGTTTGTGACATCAGATGAAGCTAACCCAAACTAAAAAACTAACAGAACACACATTGCAATTTATTTTGACATAAACTAAACCAGCCCAGTTTAACTACCTTCTGCAGTTATGCCCTCTATAAAGTCATTAAGTAGTCAGAAAGTTCTATAAGATTATTATTTAAGAAACTGGATGGCACTTACCTGCATGTCCATTGCCAAGCCAGTTATCTGTCATTGCACCATTAAGGAAAATGCAGCAAAACCTGACAGATTAGAATGACAAAAAGAAGCTGCACAAACATATGCAAAGGCCATTAATGTTTAAAATTAAAACAGCATTCCTGTGCAGTATTAAGTTAACCACTGGAAAAAATGAAAAACCTCCCATGATCTAGAATCTTATACACTTAGTTTCATTCCTTAATTCCTTTTCAGAAGCCTTTCAAGCTACCTTCTCAAGTCATTACCCCGAGGGCTGATGGATGCCCTGGTCTTCTCTCCATGATGAAACTGGCCAACTCCAAACACAATCAGTACTTGCAAAAAGTCATGTTGCAGGGTTAACAGTTCTTTCATTAGTTTTTTCAAGATTAAAATGTTGAGTTTCTAGCTAATAAATACAAATCATAAAAAAAAAATGAATCAATACAGAGCCATTGATCTCATAGAAAATAAATAATTTATTTAAGTGCATTAATGCAGGCTTTTAATACTCATCTCCTACCATGGAATCCAAAGGATCTACTTGTTGCAGTAACTGCCGAGTAAAAACAATCACTGAAGAATTTTGCTATGACCAGAATGTTTTTAACATGAATGTGTATAAAATGGCACCAAGCATTTTTCCAGCCCATGTATCCAGGTTGCTCTTTACAGCATATAGGGAACAAGAAACTGAAAGCTTTTAACTGACCAGTTTGGAAGTCAAGTCACAATCACATTCATCTAATAGCTCACAGCCAACAGCCTGCAACCACAATGAAACCGATGGTTTTCATAACAACATCTAAACAACAAGGCTGTTTTCCTAGTTACTGCTGTGGTTTAACAGGACCAGCTGGAATAGCAAATCCCTCTGTATAGTGGAATGCAACTAGAGATGTTAGTCTATTGATAAAGGCGACAGCATCTCTAAACACTAGCTTTCCTGGCCTCCTCTGGTTCACACTGATGTCACCACTCCCTTTTTTCCACAAGCTGTGCCACTGCAAATTACTAGGAGGAGGTAGCAACAGCTCAGACAGAATGGGAGCATCTCCAAGGACAGAGGCTCCACAACCTCTCTTGGCAACCCATGCCAGTGTTTGACTCCATGGGTTTGACTTACAGTAGAAAGGGTCTTACTTACATTTAAATGGAATTTTCTATGCTTCATTTAGTACCTGCTCTCTCTCATCCCACCACTGAGAGAAATCTGGCTCCATTTCCTTTACTTCCACCCCCATCGGGCATAAGACCCCACATGGATAAGACACCACTGAGCCTCCTGCTCTCGAGGCTGCACAAACCTAGCTCTTCCAGCCTCTCTTTGTGTGACAAATGCTCCAATCCTTTAATCATCTTCACGACCCTTTAGTTAACTCATTCCAAAATGCCCATGTCTTTCTCATATTTGGGAACCTGGAGCTGGATGCAGCTGGATGCTAGACCAGCTCCATCAGCCTGCTGGCAATGCTCTGCCTAATGCAGCCCAAGACACTGGTGGCCACCTTTGCCACAAAAGCCCATGGCTGGCTCATGGTCAACTTGGTGTCCAGCAGGACCCCCAAGGCCTTTTCTGCCAAGCTGCCATGCAAACTGTCAGTTCCCAGACTGTCCTGCTCCTGAGGCAGTTCCTCCCCAGGGGCAGGACTCTGCACTTCCCCCCCTCACTCAGTTTTGTGAGATTCCTGATCACCAAACGTTTCTCCAGACCCTCAAGATGCCTCTGAATGGCAGCACAACCTTCTGGTGTACCAACAACTCCTCCCAGTGTTGGATCCAAAAAAAAGAAAGAAAGAAAGAAAGAAATCCCAAGTATCCCAGAAATCCCATGGCTCATGGAAAAACTGTTTCCCAACATTTCCAAACCAACAAGCCCAGCTTCTTCAGAGAATTGTCTCAGTGCAGATACTGCAATGCTGCTTTCACAGACTCAGCTGACTTGTACCCTGCAGGCAAGGATCTCTCCATGACATATCCATGAATTTCCAGCTCAGGGAATGGCAGAGATCAAATCTCTTTGCACATGGCAGCTCAAACACACTAAATTCAACCCACAAGGCAATCCACAAACAGTGGCCAAGAGAAGCAATACACAGTGAATCACAGAAGTTGATGCAGCAAGAGCTGAGCTTTATATAAGCAGAACTCTAGTCCCCAGATTACATACCTGTATTAGCATATTTATCAGTGTTTATTAGTATTTATTAGTGTTCTCCCTGCAAGCCACTCACTATCTTTCCAGTAAGATTAAAAACTCACCTGTAAACATCTTCTACATTTTAAAACTGTTAGTTGATAAAACGTGGTCATTGAACATACTTGGGGCAGAAACAGGAGAATCAAAATATTCTAAAAGTTTGATGATAAGTAAAAGGATACAACAATGCAGATCCAGTTAAACAGGAGCATGAACATGTAATCTGCTGGCCTTCCATCAAAAGCCCCTGCAAATAAAAAGAATTGTTAGTAAATCTCGATAAGAAATTAAGGTTGGGTTTTTATTTTGTTGAGTTTTTTTTTCTGTTTTGTTTTGGTTTGTTTGTTTGCTTTAATTTTTACTCTTAGGAGTTTAAGAAAAGTTCATTAAATAACACTTGTCCTACAGGCAGTCTGTTGATTGTTATTTTTTTTTAAATTATCATTATTTTAAATGACCTTATAATAGAATAACCTATAGGACCAGAAAATAAGACATCCAGCCTACTGCATTAAGTGCACGCACAGCAGCTCTGCTTAAAAAAAGAACACAAAAATTCTGGAGGTAAGTGGTTTTAACTTCACAAGACTTCAAAACAGAGTTGGACCCCATCCTTCACGAGAAGCTACTTGTGCTACAGAAGCACACAATAAGGAAATATACTTGCACAACAAAAGCAGAGACACCAAGTTTAAGACTGAGTCACGTGAGAAGAATTTCCCTCCTTAGGCAAATTGCATCCTCTTTGCATCATCCAGTCACACTCAAGAGATACAATAGATTTTATACTCCAGAAAAATCAACATACATGACAAAAGAGGGCCCACAGCTTGCAAAGTGTAGTAAAAGGCTGGCACAGACCTCAGCATTTGAGCAAGACTCTTATCAATTTCACACAGCTCCGTGCAGGCAGGGAGAGCCTGAGAACACCACTGAAACAGACCCAAACCACAGTGACAAACACAGCACCCTACAAACAAGCTGAATTACACGCTAATAATTAAACATGAAAATGCCTAGAAAGGAGGCCACTGCTTAATGTTAGCACTGTTTGGCTTCCTAAAACTATTTTACATGTCCCTCAAAAATGAAAAAAGAAAACCTATTTTTAAGCATTAGCTTTTAAGGCTGCTTTACTCTAGTTATTCTGTGTAAAACAAAATTGCTATTTTAATCATTTCAAGTTCAGCCATGCAAGTTACATGACGGGGCGGGGGGGGGACAACTTTGAAAAAATTTTTTGGAAAGTTGTAAAGTTGGAGAACTACACAAACTGGAGTTTTTTCCTTCCTGTTGCCATACAAATAGAAACAAATAAAAAGAGAAAACTGACTAACCCTGTAGGAACTCTAGCACAGGAATTCCTGCAGAACAGGAAAAAATCAAAGCAGATATTATTCCCGTGAAGTTTTTCATTTCTTGCTATCTAAGAGATTACTAGCAAGAATATTAGATAAACTATGAAGTTGATTTTCCAATGAATAGCTAAAAAACCTGATCCACAGACTACCAAAAAGCTCTTCGCAGGGGTGAGGTGAGCTCTAGCCCACTGGGTGCTTCAGGAGGGCCCAGGGTCTAACCCAGTCACTGGGGAAGAGCTGCAGACTCCTAATCTCATCATTCGTACTGCTGGGAAATTAACTCTGCCTATTCTGCTTTCTCTGTTGATATTTATTACATTCTTCTCCAACGGAAACAAAACAAAACCACATCAATCTCCTTTTCCTCTGGAAGCTAGAGGTCAGCTTGTTAGGAAAGCACAACCACAGTACAAAACCGTACAGATAATTGTTGACAGCTATATTCAAAGCTCGCATGCAACACCAGCATATGCTCAAAAACCCATGCACAACCCTGAAAACAGAAGTTTCACTTCCCCAGTTTCAGAGACAAAAGGAGGCATAGACCTATGTTGTTTTTCACTTGTAAACAGATTATCAGCAATTTACACACCTCCCATTTTCAGAAGGATTCAAGCCTTTTGCATAGAGAGGAAGCACCAGCCTAACCAAGAACTTTATTTGTACACAGAAAAATGACTGTAATATAAAAGAAAAGCATTGATTCAAAGAATTAACTTCCCAGTTTCAAACCCCAGATGTGTTGTACAGCAGGAATCTAAATTTACTGCTGAAATAATTGACTTCTCCTTCCATAAGACTTCTGCCACTAGACAACTAGAGCATTTTGTAAGTGTACATACAAGCAGTGATGTCTTATGATTTGCATATATTAACTCTTACTGCACATATCTTTGCACAGTAGAATGTCGAAACTGTGTGTATTCCCATGTGTTTGTAATCTACTGCAGAAAGGCTCAAAGAAAGGAGAAACTATTTCTAGCTATTAAATTACTCCTTACTTTCACTACAAAAACAACTAAATATGATCTGGCACCACTCCTCCCTGTTCCTGCTATGCTTCTTATGACTTAAAAGGGATTCCACAATACTCTCTGGATGACAGGTTTACTGGGGATCTCTTCTCTATTGTGGGACTTCACAAACATCCAGTGAAGGGCAACAAAGATGATTCAAGGATTGGAGTATCTCCTTTATGGGGAAAGGCTGGGAGAACTGGGATTCTTTAGGCTGGAGAAGAGAAGGCTGAGGGGAGACCTTATTAATGCCTGTAAGTATCTAAAGGGTGGGTTGAAGGAGGAGGGAGCCAAACTGTTTTTAGTGGTTGACAGTGAGAAGAGAAAGGGTAATGGGCATAATTTGAAACATAGGAGGTTCCACTCAAATATGAGAAAAAACTGCTTCACAGTGAGGGTGACAGAGCCCTGGAACAGGCTGCCCAGGGATGTCATGGAGTCCCCTTCTTTGGAGGTTTTCAAGACCCTCCTGGATGCCGTCCTGAGTAACATGCTCTAGCTCTGGGCAATCCTGCTGCGGCGGGGGATTGGACTAGATCATCTCTACGGTCCCTTCCAACTCTAAAAATTCAGTGAAACATCACCCTGCAATGCATTTCCACTTTCATCATCAGTTCTAAGGCTCCATTGGAACTACAATGAAATTATTGTTCACAAAGGCTTTCAGGAGGAGCTTGGCTTTGCAAATAATTATTTACTTCAATATAAACAATTTTTGTTTAGCTTTAGTGAACCGTGCAATTGCAAAATGAAAGCGGTTTTGAAGTCACCTTAAAACAACAATCTCTTTTTGAGGGAAATGATCCATTATCTGATCTACTTTCTGACACTCCTAATTTTTTCCCCTAACTGAAAATCCAACTTATTCCTTAACTTTTTCACATTTCTGTTTGGCAGGGGTTTACGCTTCATTTGTACAAGGTATCTCTCAACTCAACATAACTAATAAAATAACACAAGTAAGCATCATTGCCTTAAAAAAAAATACTGACATTGTTATTTTCTCAAGAGGGATATACCCATTATTTCATATGCTCTATCACTCTTCCACGTTAAAGGAAATCAGATACAATAAAACAGAGGGTAATGTCATCTTCTAGTTTCTATCCTTCGTCTCCTGAAATCCAACAGCTAAAAGCACCAGGCACTCCTACTGAAAGAAGTATCAAGTTCAGACACTCAATGACGGGGCTGCCTGCCAAAGGGAAGGAGTCAGTCACAGAAAATCAGTTTTCAGAGCAACTTCCCACTGACCAATGTAAGCAGGCACAAATATGAGCCATGTTTCACATGATTCTGTCTGCAACAGCCACAACCTCATCGCCACAAACATTCCCAACAGAAGTTCTATCTGCCAACACTTCGTCTCCATCAACTCTGGGCTAAGTTCCCCACGTGCAGACAATTTAATGAATAATGTACCTGTTTCTAGCCGTGATGAATATTGATACAAGAAATACAAATTCACCAAGTAGAGGAATCCTGTCCCAGGTCCCACTGGGAAGAAGAAAGTTGCAGTTATTGGCCGCCAGATCTGTTCAGAACAAAAGAGAAAAGTATCTTTATATACTCATGTGCATAGGTTTATTTTCTATTAATTTGTTATCAATTACTTGGAAGATCAAGGAGGATCTGATAAGCAAAGCTATTAAGATTACAATAGAAATCACACACAACTTCCCAGGTCATTATCTGGGTCATCTTCACAGTATTGAATCTTTATTGCAGGGCAACAGGGTTATACTGACAAGGATGCTACCCTTCTTTTAAAAGCATCCATAAGGAACCCATTTTTCCCTATTGAACAGAGGCCAAGGAATTCACACAACAGCCTTTGGCATATTGGTGCAGACAGCACACACTGCTCTGAGCACTTGGGACCTGCTTTAGAGTCTCCCAACAACCACTATGGTACATGTCATGCAATTGACTGTGCCCAGAAAACGCCTAGGCACTTATGAATGAGCTCTTTAACCAGCAACATTATATCTGGGATCCCGAACATCACAGTTTCAGAAGGAACTGGAAGAAAAAACAGTCATTTAAGCTACTAAGTTTTGGGGACAATACATGAAACAAAGAGCTATCTTTTTCTCTTTTTTTGCACTCAGCTTTTTTCACTGGGCATATAATGAACACACAAAATATATATTTAAAGGTTGGGATCTTTTCCTTCATTTTCAGTTCATCCAATGAGTGCTCTCCCCCTACACACCACATACCAAAACACTGAACATGTAACACCCCAGTGCAAGGAAAGAGACTACGTCCAGTTTGTGACCATTTTTGATATTCCTAAAGTGCCAAAAAATGCCGTACATCTGAAACCTCAGGACTTCAGTTGTTCGTTTATGTCAGCCACATGCAGGCACAGAAGCATGTCCCAAACACAAGATTTTTTTTTCAAATTCCAAGCAAGAGTATGCGAAAGATACACTTCTTGTATTCTGCCTTAATATCCCCAGAGTCACCTGCAGTTTAGGACAGTTGCACAGCTGTCTGTAACCCCAAAATCGGGCCCACACAATCACACAACGGAGACTGGCCAAGCCACCTGATGTCACGGCCACAGGTTCTATCATTACCAAATGCTCTGACACAACAACCCATGCCAGCTGGCACAACGGCCCCCAAAAACGTAGGAAGACTTGCAGCTGAATGAGACGCAAGGCGAACTACAAGGCCTGCCGAGGGCCACAGCCCCCCTTGCCTCACCCGGGGGCGCTGGCAGGGCCGGGCACCGCAGCCTGTGTCACCTTGGTGGGGAGCCCAGGGCCTGCGGAGGGAAAGCACCAGCTAAACTCGGGCCCCGCAGGCCTTACAGAGGTTAAGTGGCGAGGCAGGCCCCGGTTTCCCGCTGGAGGTGGCATGGCTCGCCCCTGCGGGGTCCCCTCGGTGCGCCATTCCCTCCCCAGGCGGCCGCAGGGGTGAGAACCAGTCCCCGCTCACTACGACTCCCAGCATGCTGAGCGCCCCCCGGGCCGCGCTCTCTTACGGGGAGGGCGCCGCAGGGCACGCTGGGATCAGTAGTGCGACCCGTACCTGGAAGCGGTTGATGAAGGCGTCGGGCCAGAGGAAGAGGTAGACGGGGCTGATGAGGCCCAGTTTGCCGACGAGCGGCACCGCGATCGACCCGGCGAACCAGTAGCGGGTGATCAGCGGGATGCTCCGGAACCAGTCCCCTAGGTCCGACATGTCGCCGTTGCCGCCGCCGAGGCCTCGCTCCGAACCAGCTGCTGAGAAAGAGGCGAAGGTCCAACCGCTGCCAGTGCCAGTGCCGCTGCCGCCGCCGCCGCCGACCTGGGAAGGGAGGGGAACCCCGAACCAGACGTGGCGCCGCCAAATTCGGCCGAGCCGCCACCACTTCCGGCTCCGGCCCCGCCTCCGACGGAAGTCCCGCCTCCAGGGTGGAGGCACCCGCCGTTGCTTGGTGACGGAGCCGCCGTCCCCGCGGGTCGGGTCTGCAATCAGCCCCCCATCTCTGAGGCCCAGGAGGCGAAACTACAACTCCCGGCAGACACCGGGGCCGCGTGGGCGAGGTTGTTCCATTCCCCGGCAGGCCGATATCGGGGGGGAAAGGGGCCTGCCTCCTTCCTGCTGCCCTCTATTGGCGAAGCGGGAGCGGGCCGTACCACGTGTGAAGCACCTCCGCCGCCAGCCCGCCCGCTGCGGCGGCCGTTGGAGGAGCCCTCAGGGGAGGTGGCGATTGTGGCGGCGGCGGGCCGAGGATGGAGAGTTCCGACCTGGGCGGCCGCCAGCAGGGCCCCATCTGGCACCGCAAACCCGGGGCGGCGGCGCGGCGGGGGTAACGGCCTCCGCGGGGCCGGGAGGCGGCGGTGGGATGCAGTAGCGGCCCGTCGGCAGCGCTGCGCCGCGGAGAGGCTGAGGCAGCGGGCAGGCCGGGGGCATCGGGAAGGGGCATCGGGGACAGGGCCGGCTGGAGCTCGCCTGAGCTTCTGCAGGTTGGAGGTACAGCCTGGGTAGATAACGGGGAAAGATGTTCCCCTTGAAGGTCCCCCAGTGAAACCTCCGTGCTCAGCGGTGCTCACAATTTGGCTGAACAAGGGGCTGGGCAACCCTCCCAGTTTAGCTTTTCTCAGATTTTAATTCTATTGAACAAAGTATCATTGGCGAATTCTCGTGAGAGTTTAATCAAAGTCTTAAACAGTAGGAAAATATTTTTTTGGCCCAAGCAGAAGAGCAGCAGTATGAATGCTATTTTGGAGTCCCTGTGTAATGTTTGGTGTGGGGGATCCAGGGGCAGCCCCATGAGCTCCTGACTTTATTCTCCAGCATTAGTTTAGTGGCAAAGGAACTTTTGAAAAGCCAAGAGCAGTGTTAGGGAGGAGATGCTGTGACTACACTGAAAAGTACTCAAAAGGGTATTGTGAGTATCAGAAGTCATACTTTGTGTCTTTTTTATGACCCCAAAGATCCTAGCATCACTACATTTTAATTATGATTTAAACAAACTAGCTTAACATCTTTCTAATTTAATTTTTATGGCCCTCGCCTTTTATTGCAGGAAGGAGTGGGTTTAGAAGGATGAGGTAAAATTAATTTTGTCTCTAGCCTGTACCATGGCTGCGTGGCCCTTCTGACATTCCCTCACGCTTTGTAGATATGCCAACAGTTGGATGCTGGCACTGGTTTGTTTATTCTACTCTGTTGGCAATCGGTGTCTCATATAGCTGTCAGCATTTTAAATAGCCATGGTCATAGTCTTCTGCAAGTGCCCTGCAGTCTTTAATCAGCCTGCTAATATGCTGTACAGTTTTAGACTCTATATTTACACCCAAGTGATAATAGAAAATAATTAGTTGTCCCATTTTTAATAAAGAAATCCAGGTGTAGCAGATCTCCCAAATTGTAATGTCCTGCTTCCATGAAAACCTTCCTCTTATGGTTTATTCTGCACCTGGGTTTTGGTTCTGCATCCGGCTCCAGTTTATACTAACAGCACATTTCAAGGATAGAATGTGTAAAAGAAGCAACTTTTGTTCCATAATATCTCAAATGAATAATGATAAAAATGGCTTGCGTCATGCTTTTGAAGATTCTGGGAAGAAGTGGTATTAAAACTGCTTTTCCCTCCAGCCCAACCTAATCCACATAGTTTCTTACAGTAATTCATAGCTGCTCAGTTTCCTAGTGTGTTTCTTTACAGTGATAATGAAGAGCCAGGTTCCTTGCTGAGGGCTAAATTAGGCTTTCAGATACACTGGTAGATCACACATCACCATATATGTGAGTGTGATTAATAATACAAATGAAAATCAGGTACCTAGGATCAACATAAAGGGATCATGAGTAGTAGATTTCCCCCATCTGCTATACATGTTTTCTAACTGCCTTCCAACATAGTGAGTGGCTTCCTTTAGTGTATTTTTTTATGTTAGAAATATGTGTTTTGCACGGGAAAAGATTTACATATAACACTATGTATTATTAGAACTGTAAAAACATAAGCTAGGAACATTTTAACCCTAGGTCTTGGAGAAATGCATGCTAATAAAATGATTCTAATCATGGTTGTTCTGCTTGCTTTCTTCACAGAGTTATAGTAAATGTAATTCATAGTGTCAAAGGATACCACTCAAAGACAATACGTTTTCTGAATGTGGCTTTTGACAGTTCTGGAGATTCTCTGCTTGCTGGAGACCACCAAGGGAATATATATGTTTTTGACTTGAATGGAAACAGGTAAGGATATTTTTGTCAATACACTTTAGTTGTCTTGGTGTCTGTAACATTGAGGGGTATGGAACTTGCCTGGACAGCATGCCACAGGTCTGGTTTTAACCTGCAGTTTTCCATGAATGTGGAAATAGTAATTTGCTCAGAGCTGAAACTACAAGCCAGTAACTCATGTAGGCTCCCTAAATATTATTTTACTAATTTAGCTGCTCCAAAAGATTAGAGTTTTTTAATTGAACTGATCAGGCAGCAATTTTGTGGAACTTAAGCACTACCACAAGAAGTTACTCTTTGGATGGTACGAATCCATTAATAATATCATCCATTAATTACAATAAGATAGACCTAGTATCATCATTTGCAGAGATACATTACTCAGTCTTTTCAATTTTATACTCCAGAGTTTTAAAATCTTAGCACTGTTTTATAGATTTATTATAATTTAATATGATTTATTTGTTCCCTTCTTTGGAGTTAATTTGTTTTTTCTTTCCGTGACATATATTAAAACTGCTTTAAGTTATTACTTCACTTGACATGAACCGAAGTTTCCTGACACAATTAGAATGTGTATTTTTCAACAGGTTCAACCTCGTTCAGCGAACGATGCAGGCTTGCACTGCTTTGGCATTCAATCTTCGCAGAAAGACAGAATTCTTGGTGGCTTTGGCAGATTATTCCATTAAGTGCTTTGATACGGGTAAGGAGAAATTTAAAGGCTTACTGGGTGGATTGCTATGAAAATCTATACAGTTTTAGTTTTGATGGCAAATTTTTGGTAAATTTTTTTGATGGAAATCTTACTATGTATTTCATGCCATCTGTCCAAAAAAAAGGAAACTTGGGTCCCATGTGAGTTCTAGTCCTGGGGGTAAATGTCAGTTTCTTGCCTCTGCTGAGTAATGCAGGTGCCTGTTTAACTGAAGCCTAGCACAGGATCACAGTTACGTGTGTTGTCTTTTTTAAAGCAATTCTGTATATGTTTGCTTAGAATGAGGTGCTCTATGTAAAATCAAAACAAAATCAGTTGGCAGTGTGTTCATTTGCAACCGGACCAGTTATAACTAGATTTACAGTAAAATATTCAACCAAAGTGACAATATACACTAAAAGAACTGTCAGTGCTTTTGAGCGTGCAAGTAGACCTGTATCCTTGTTCAAAAGCAGTATTCAAAATTAACTTCACAGGCTACCTGTGTGTCTCTTTCTTGATTAGAAGTTAAATGGTAAAAGGCATTGACAATTCATTCTTCAGAAATTAGTCTTAACCTTCCTTAAAGAGCAGTTTAAGGTAGTGTCTCATGTCATCTGCAATTTATGGGTTTGAGTCTAATATTATCAATGAAGATTTTATTGTAACACTGCTTCCCACTCTAGAGGAAGAGTCAGACTTAAGGTCTGAAATCCTCTGTGCTTTTTCCCCTTTCAATTGTAGTAAGACCAAACTTTGGTTTTGGATGCACTTAGAGAAATCTTCTTAATTATTCTACAGAGCATTTTTATATGGTGCCATTTCCATATATCAAGAATGAAGAGTGTCTTAAAAGATAAATATTATTCAGATAAGTCAGTATTGGGCAAACTAGAGGTGTATTAGATAATACTTAGTTGGTGGGCTCCATACATTGCTTTGGAAGCCATACTCTGTAATCCCACATCATCCTTCTGTGTGACAATAGCTTTAAGCACTCAATTGTCTGTAAACACAACAGAAAGTTTGACTGTTAGGCTTTATGAGCTGCTTTATAGCCATTTCCCATCTTTGATGCTACAGCAGTAGGTCAGCTGGAACCACCCCATGGGCTGTCAGGCAAACTGCCCAATGTAAATAGTGTAATTGCCACAAATATAGTTTGGTTGCTGAGGGAAGATTAGTGGTCACGCAGTCACAAGTGGGAGACAGTGTAGTCAGAGGAGCCATTTCCTTAGTATGCAATACGCAGCACAAAAATGCTTTGGACTCTAAAAGAATTAATGAGGTGTTGCTTTCTGACTGGGCTTTTCTATAGTCATAGCCTGTTGTCATTAAACCTTTTTTCCTTGCACCTGTAAATGCTGCATAATCATTTATACACACTTTCCACAAGTAAAGACAAGTGGAGAATTCTAACTAGAACATTCAGTCTCAACTTCTGGAGATTACTGCTGGTGTTCACGTTGGATAATCTGCCTGTGAGGAATGCTGAACTTACCTTTTCACAGTGTTCATGACTTTAAGATTGATTCTTTGGCTAAATTAAACAAGTCTGTACAAGTTAGCTTTCTGTGCTCAACTGAGAATAACCTATGAAGTCTGTTACTTGGAGATGATGAGATGATTATGTTTCTCTAAGGCACAATAACTACATGAAGACTGATACCTTTTTTTGTTTGTTTGGCTGCAATGGTAAACGGTCATATACTGGGTATGATTAAAAGTCTGTTTCACAGCACAGTGTTGGCAATAAAGAGTAAAGTAGTAGCTGTTTCACTTTGAATGGCTTTCATATCCTTTTCATTTTTTTCATCAACTCCTACAGAAACCCAGGAACTGGTTAGTTGGATGAGGGGCCATGATTCTTCAGTGTCCTGCATCTCTGTCCATGGCTCGGGCAGATATGCCATCACTACGTCCACTGATACAGCACAACTGTGGGACTTGGACACCTTTGAAAGAAAAAGAAAGCTGAATGTTCGTCAGTCTGTGGGTATCCAGAAGGTGAGTAAAGAGCAACTGCTAAAGGGTGAAGGAGCATACGTCAGTAGGAGTCACACTGCATGTTAAAATCACAGTACTTGAAAATATTTTTGAAAATACAGCTGAATCTTCTAAGTTCTGTCATCCTATCGTGTCACCCAGACCACTGGAATTGTGACTGAGTAGTTGCAGAGATCTGCTGGGAACTTTTAAGGAACCTCCATCTTTAGAGAGAGATACTCAAAACTTAGTTGGATATGACCTTGACTAACCCAATTTAACCTGAAAGTTGGAGCCATCTTCTAGGTTGACCCATCTGTGACTTGGGATGGGCTCAGAGGTTCTCCAGAGATTGATTCCAACCTGAATGATTCTGGGATTTAAGGGTGTTGTTAAGGGTGTTGTTTTGGTGTCATAATAGTAATTTCAAACAGTCACCACCACCTGCCCTCTTCAGTTGCTTATTCCAAAGTTGTTGTTCTTACTTTACACACTAAGCACTGAATGTGGGAACAAACAAAGCTGAAAAGTAACTCAGCGAAAGGAAATTGCTGCTTTTCAGCCTAGTGGTTTCTTTGGTCCTGTTTGCTGCACAGACACTTAAACTGGAACAACACAGGGAATGAGAAGGATGACATGTTTGTGTCACGTAGTGGTTTAAATAGCTCTTCCTTAGTCTTCCTTCCAATGCTGCTTTATAGAGGTCTGCCTGCGCCACCAAATGTCAAACTTTGGCATAAATACCTACGGGAAGTACCGACGCAGTGCCTGGGCTTTGCTTACACACGTGCTGCCCTGCAGTGAATAGTCTTACAAACACCACGTCAAACCAAACTTCTCATCAGGCTGGTCACTAAAAAGCCCTGCTGATTTTGCAGAGAACAAGGCTATTCATTTGCGTGTCTTCACCGTGTTCTAGGTCAGGCAGAAATTTGGTCAGCTGACAACCTAGCAATTACTATGGATGATCATCCATACGTTTTTGTTTGTTTGTTTGTTTTATTAGAACTGTTGTGTAGTGCATGTTGCTAAAATAAATATCATGTCTTCCCTCCAAAGGTGGTTACATTTCTTTAGTGGACAAGATTTTCCTACTGCTCGGTATTTTTCTTAGTGTTTAATACTCATAAAAATAAGGCAGATAAAGAGATGTGTCATTTCAGTGAGTTGAACTGGCTTAGCAAAGGGTACAACAGGTTCTGAACCAGTGCAAGGGGGAGCAGTGCCTGGGCTGTAACAGGGGAAGGGGACCCGCTGCCTGTGAGATCTCAGCCTTGCCTTGCAGCTGCATTCCATTACTATAACTATAGTAATAATCATACTGCCATGGTTTCTTACTGTATTTTATTCTGCCATGACCTTTGGTCCAATTCAGTGTCAATTATTGACAATATATTCCGTTTTTTTTCTTTTCCACATTCTTCCAGGTTTTTTTTCTTCCATTGAGTAACACCATCCTCAGCTGTTTCAAAGATAATTCTGTTTTCGTGTGGGAATTTGACACTCTGCGCTGTAAATACCAGTTGCCAACTCCTGCAAAAGGTTCTGCATTACTGTATAAGGTCTTTGCAGTTACCAGGTAAATTAACTATTTTAAACATTCTAAAAGTGGACGACAAAAATGGTAGTTTTAAAACAGGTTTTCTTTCCTTATTTGTAATGTTTTATGGAAGTATTGAGCTGTATACTATGATAAGCTTTTGAACTTGGCTGTAACTGATATTTTTAGCAAGGATCAATGGCAGTTTCTATTACAGTCCCATAGCAGTTGAAATAAAGTAGGTTGATTATTAATGACTAATAAAATAAGGTTTAAAATATCCTTTACAAAAGCAAATTTTATTGTTTAGGGACTATTTTGTTCTTTCAGAAGAGTATGACAGGAATAAAAACGGATTCAAAAGTGATTTGAGGGCATAGTAGGAAATGTATCATCTCTCTCTTTTTAGCTAACATTAACTTAAATTATATTATTTTGATGGAAACTTTGCCTCATCTGTGATCCAGAGATGGCCGGATTTTTGTAGCTGGTGGAAAATCAAATCGTCTTCACTTATGGTGCTTAGAATCAAGAAAGTTAATACGAATAATCCAGATGCCTGCAAAAGTACGAGCTGTCCGTCACCTGGAATTCCTCCCTGACAGTTTTGATGGGGGCTCCAATCAGGTCAGTTTTTTTACAAAGATGGGAGTATTTCATTAATTGATTCAACACATACATTTTGAGGGAACACTGAGGATATGGGCCCATACCACACAAAAGGAAAGTTACTCTGCTAAATGTTTGCTCAGTTGCTCTTTTAGCTTAACAGAATGTCAGTGCTGCATTGGGTATTCCTCTTTGTCTTACATTGACAATATCAATTGATGAATCCTTTTAATTTACAGGTCCTTGGAGTGTTAAGTCAAGATAATATTATGAGATTTATAAATATAGAAACATGCAAACTTCTTTTTGACATTGGGAGTCATGAAGAGGGAATCAGCACAGCAACAATTAGCCCCAATGGACGGTATATTGCATCAATAATGGAAAATGGTAGCCTTAATTTATACAGCGTCCAAGCTTTGACTCAAGAAGGAAATCAGGTAGTGTGTTTTAAATTTCTTAAAACAGCAGTAAATCCCATTAAGGTTGATAATTGTCTACATAACTTTTGTATCAGCAGTAGTTTGTGGATGTGTGTTGGACTGACATATGTAGCACTACATATAAAGAAAAAGTGATTTGTAGAGTTCCCTTTGTAGTTACTCCAGCCTGTCAGGTAAAATGATGCTGTTAGAGTATACATATTACTGTGTTTCTGGTGTTGGGAGGAGAGGAAGATGGTATTTCTTTCTACAGCAATTTGTATGGACTGATTTCTTCTTGTAATGATGTTTTGGGGAGATGGAAACAGCATAATTGTGCTGCTTCTGTTCCGCTTCCTATAGGAAATGTTTTGCAACTGGTGCTGTCTTAAACTGCGGGCATGAATGGTGTTTTTGTTGCTGTCATTTTGCTCTTCTTACTGTGTTATTGGATACCAGCATCCATCATTACAGCACAATCATGCTCCTAATCCTTCCTAAATAACAAGCGTTCTAAATACCAGTTCTTATTTTATTAAAGTAATTTATTAATAAGAGACGGGTTTCTAAATCCAGAATTCCATATATCTTTAATCACCACGTCTTTGAAGTAAACAGTAACCAGCTTCGGATAATGACGGAGCCGGAGCTAAGGAAGGATGTTGAAAGGTGTCACACGTGCATTCCATTTGCACTTTTGCTGCCGGTTGGACATGAACTGGGATATCCACCTTTGTTACTTGCTTTCACAATCTCCATCATTGAATGAATGCCTCCCTGACACTGAATACTAATTAAAGTTTGTAAAGTTCTTTTGTATTCTTTTTAACTGGTGCCATAGAAATGCAAAATATTTAGTGACACTGAGAAACACACTAAAGTACTGAACACGACACATGTATACTATCCCAATTATATTTTAGTGTTTGCTAAACAAGGAAATAACATGGTGTTTGAGTTGGTTTGGAAGCTACATAAACCTTTTCACAGTCTTTTTAGCTTATTACAGCAATTTTATTCACTGTAATAACTTATTCAGGAGTATACAGTCCATGTATATTTATTTATTGTATAAATGTGTCTCTATTCTTCTTGATATGGCCATCAAGCTCAAAAATACAGCCTATAAAATAGAATAAACATCTTACTATAGTGTTACTTAGTCTGTTTTACAAGATGTTAACTAAGTTATTTTCACTTTAATATTAGCCTCCACCACCCACATTCACAGTAGTAGAAAATCAGCCCAAGTGTCCGTCCGAGGCAAACAAACTGACAATGAGAGTGACGTCAGGAAGGTCAGAGCGGCCTTGGAAATCCAAAGGAAGCAAAATTCAAAGCAGATTGCTAAAACTGCAAGTGAACACATCACCTGAAAATAAAGAGGTAGGAAGAAGTTGCAAATATTTTGTGCTCCAGTTTGCAGTGTTTACATTTCTTTGCAAACAAACATTTAGCCACGTACTTCAAAGAATAAGTTCAGGCACTGAGTCACTTGGATGTTTGTGCAGAGAAGGGATTGAAGGAGTTTTTGTAACATTCTCACTCTCTCTGCTTAACCCGTACTCCTGTATCGTGTGACGCAGCCAGAGCTGCCTCCGGTCGGCTTGGGCTACCTCTGAAGTTGTTCAAGCAACTTGTGACACACTTGGATATTTGCTAGATCTGATCTGCTTCCCTGATGGCGCTTCTAAAATGTCTGTCTAGAAGCCATTTCATTTTTTATTAATTATTTAGAAGATGCATTACTATTAGGTTTATTTTCCTTCTGTCATCTTTGTGCTACTTTCTGTCTTGCATCTTGTGTACATATATTCTGTCATATATATACACATACATATATATTGTCCCATAATGTTCATCACAATATGATCTATGTCAATATTCTTAATGGTTTGGCTGTATCTATCATTTACCTATATATAGTTTAGTCAGTTAGGGTGTGATTTGCTTCTGACTGCAATCAATGGCAGCTGTTCTTTGAGTTCAGTAGCACATAAATGATCTTTTGAATTATCTTTTTGTTGTTGAAATACTCAGGATTATGTGCAGATTAGCAGTACACATTATTTTTTTTTAATATTATGTCAGGAACTTCAGTATTTAGCTACTATCATTAATTAGAGTGCAAAGACAGATATTATGAAAGATAAATCTTTACATTTATTGTTGATTTCCTATTTTGTAGAATGAATTGCCAGGTGGATTAAACAAGAAACGCCTGCGGGCCTTATTGAAAGGATTTGGAGAATATCCAGCAAAGTACAGGTACGTTTGTGAGCATGTACTCGCTTGCACAAAATAAAATTGCTTGTGTTTACTGGTCTATGAAAGAGAAGTTGCCTGACTAAGTCTGCATTTTAATTGCAGGATGTTTGTTTGGCGTTCCTTATTACAACTTCCTGAAAACTACTTAGCATTCAGTAGCCTAATAGATAAGGGTACCCACAGTGCTTTTGTGAATATTCAAAATGAGTATCCCATCAAAAGTCAGAAGCTGCTGAGAGTTTTACAGAGGTAAAAGATATATTTATATTTATTTAAATATTATAGATTTTTGGTTTCATACAGTGATCTGAAATGTATCCAATAGCTGGAATCAGCTGTAAGGAAAACTCTAAAATGAAATAGTAGTGCCTTCATGCAATCTTGTTTTTATAATTCATACAATTCTGTATATATCTTGAAATTTTCGGTCTTTCTATGTTGTGGTTTTAAAATGCATATTATGTTTTTGTTTGGGTTTTGATTAGTGTTTTCTACACCTTTGTTTGCCTTTGCATCCAGGACCTTATCAGCTCTAGCTCACTGGTCTGCTATCTTTGCTGAAACACCTTATATTCCTTTGCTAGCGTTCCCGTTTGTAAAATTATTCCAGAACAACCAGCTGATCTGCTTTGAAGTGGTTGCTACAGTAGTAGGTAAGCAATGATTTTAAAATCTCGCATGTGCTGCAATGTGTTTAAGCTTTCCTGTGCAAAAGAGCTTTTCCTGATGAAATGAATGGGGTATTTCTTAAGAGGTCACCAGGCTCTCTTCTAAAGGTGTTGCCAGGAATTAATACATAGCAACTGTATGCTTAAAACAAAAACCTGCTTGTAAATAAAAACAAGATATTAGACTTACCATTGCAGTGTTTCTAGCAGTTTATCTGTATTTTTAAAGTCTAATCAGTAAAAGCAAATGCATCTACCATAATTATACCATAATAACTAAAATCTCTGAGACATGGGAGAAGCAGTCACACACACCCTCCCCACCCTCTCACCCACTCCCAGTTAAATGAGCATGGTCTCTTTTAAAGTTTTACTGTGTTTCATTGTCCTAAGCATGTGGTAACTCAAAATTAGGCATTTGGCTGAAAGCTGGCTATGGCTGTTTTCTGAAGAAACATTCTAAATTAAAGTGCTTTACACTTAAATTAGTTGTTGCAGCTGCTGCTAAGTCTTCAGAAGATACATGCTGCCAAGCGTATGTACACACTTTGCAAACACATGCTGTTAGTGAATAAGTATCCAAGTTTATGGAAATTATTCTTAGTATGTTAAAAATTACTTGATCCAGGCTGTAGTTTCATGAGACAGAAATACTGGTTTAAGTATTCCCATCTGCCTTTAACCACTTAGTCCCACATCACACAGAGTTTTTTACATTTTACTTTTGAGCTAGATTAGTTCCCCAGTCTGGTTGACGATGTACTGACACAAACACATGCCAGTGCAGCTGGAGGAGCAGTGTGCAGTGGGAATGGTTTAACAATAAATGCTAGGAAAGAGGAGAGGTGGGAATATCCTAAATAGGTTTTGCTGCTGCCTAAAACTACCTCTTAAACTTTATAACCTTTATAACCAAACCTTAAGGTTGTCAAGAGTCTATCACTGTGGATTACAGTGGATTGTGTTGGGCTTCTTTTCTCTTGCAGTTAATCTTTGTCAGCACTGGTTTGAGTATTTTCCCAATCCTCCAGTTAATGTCCTTAGTATGATGGAAAATGTTTTGGCACACCATGACAAAGAATTACTTCAGCATTTAATAAAACACAATGTGACTGCACAGGTAATATCCTAGCCAATCTTTGTATATAAAATGCCACTGCAGTGAATGGTAGTGCAGTATTCTTTTATCTTGACATAAGTCTTCTTTGAGGGAGTTTTCATTAAATAACAGTGAATGCTATGAGAGCTTAAAGAATATATCATTGCTTTTTTGCAGCTTTTTCTTTTCCATGATCATAAATCTCACATGCATGCTATTGTCATTCTTAGAAGTCCTTTGCTTTCAAGTCCACATTGCTTAACAATCTACTCATCAAATTATAAATGTACTTTTTTGTTTGTTTTTTTAAAGTGGACATAGGTGTGATGAATTAGTTTTGTAATCACTGTTTCTCATTAGAGGTGATTTCAGTTTCACAAACTAAACAGAAGAAATAAGAAATTTATATATAATCACCCCATATTAATTTTGAATGTTTATAGTAGGTGATAAAACTTGTCTTCAATTATTGTGGTTTAATTCCTGTTTCTTTCATAAATCAATAGATTCTTGGTGTAAGGCCAGAAAAATTAATATTATTTCTTTAAAAGGAATGGTAATATTGTAATGGATTATTTTCATACTAATGTACTAATGGATTATTGTCAATTTTCCCAAATATTATAGGTTTATGCTTGGCCTCTTCTAGAAACACTGTTCTCTGAGGTTCTAACAAGAGAAGAATGGCTGAAAGTCTTTGACAACATCTTCTCCAACCATCCTTCATACTTCCTGATGATTGTTGTTGCCTACATTATATGTTCCAGAGCTCCCTTGCTTCACTGTGATCAAAAAGCAGATTTTGAGGTAAACATCTTCATATTTAAGTCAGTCATATGAAAATGTACCTCCAGGGATCTTTAAAACATTATATCTGTTGTTACTGAGGTTAGAAGATGTTTCATTTCTACGTTACTATATTATTATATCTTTCTGAAGAATATCACCTACTGCCTGACAAATACACAATAAATGAGTAAAATATTGAGCAATTTCCTGCAGTTTCATGCAACAAGATCTTTAAAAGCTTTCATAAGCTTTCTAATGCAACTAGAAGCCATTATGTAAATGCCAATAGTTCATCAACCACAAAATAATTCTGCCTCATTTGGGGGGATCTGATATGGACTTGTGCCAGTGAAGACAAGACATAGTCATTCTGTCGTGTTTTTTCATTCTTTTACTTTCAGATATGCAAAGTTTGGCAGTAGTATTTGGCGTTCTCTGAAGCTAAATGAAAATGTTTCCTTATGTTTAGCCTTCCATGGGAGGAAGAGGATTTTTCATATGAAAACCTTTCTTTAGGCAAACAAAGAGTTCCACCTTGAAAATGTCCTTGTGAGCAGTTAGTTTGACAGACATCAAACAGACAACGTTATTGTTATGTTTAATAATAACCAGTTTAAAGATTTTCTTGGTGAATAAGATCTTTGACAGGAAGAACTTCCTGTCAAGAAGAGGAGGAGGAGCTTCCAAGCTTCATGTTTGAACAGCAGAAAGTGGAGGGAGGTCATCCAGTGGTAGGAGTGTCTGTGCAGGCAGCCAGACACTCTAGTTCACACCTAACTTTCCAGATCCCTTATGCAACTGCCATTTGAAGAGGCAAAAAAAGAACCTGAGCATACTTTTACAACTTGAAGAGGTTTGGATCAAGTAATTTGAGACAGTGATATTTTAATAATTGGTAGGGCTAGCTCAATAATCCCTTTTTAAATCCCTTTCCTTTTTGGAATATAGATCTTGCTAATTTACCTAATTATTCCCAAATAGGTTTATTAAAAACTTGCTTAATCTTTTGTAGAATGTAAGTGGAAGTATATCTCTTACAGTATTTCTTTCATCATCGTAACAACCTGGACATTAACATTGTGATTAAGGAAGCTTATCATCTTATGGAGACTACACCACTAGATATCCATCCGCAGCGTATGCTTGATGACTTCATACCACTTACAAAAGGACAGTACCCTGTCTTTAATAAGTATCCCAAGTTCATTGTGGATTACCAAACTCAGGAACGGGAGAGGATCAGACAGGATGAAATTGAATACTTACGAGAGAGGTATTAATGGGAAAGTTGAAGACGTTAACAGACTGGGAGGGACAGGGGGACATAATTGCCTTCTTCTATTGTAACCTGTATGCTTGAGAAGAGAGACAAATAGGAAAATTCAGGAAGGTGACTTAAAATGGATGCTAGAATGGACACATTTTTAAGTTAAACCAGTGTTCTTTTCTTAAGTAATGTTTGTTAAATCACAGAAAATATTGGGCATCAAGTCTTCAAACTTGAAAGTCAGAGCCGAAATCTCCATTGGCTTTGTTGTGTCCGACTTTGTGAAGGGCCAGGAGTTCACAGCTTGCTGCTGAAATCAGTGGGAGCTGTCATGCCAAGGCACCTTTAGAAACTAGTCTTTGCTAAGAATGTGAGGAAGAAGATACCTGTACTCATCTGAAATGCCCGGTTGTCTGTAACAGTCAATATTGTAACTCTTCCTCATATACTTTATTAGCTCACAAAGGGGATGCCATACTCTTTCATGACATCTCTTTTCAGCAGTTCTTTGCTACTAGAGTCATCCGTTTCTAAGTAATCAAGTAATTTCTTGATACTTGGCTTGAATTACTAATGTGTGATCTCCTTCCATTTAGACAATTAGCACATGAATTAGAAGCTAAAGCACATCAGCAGAAAGCAGAAGATGAAGCCTGGTATCGAAAGCAGGAATTACTTCGAGAAGCTGAAGAACAGAGGCGAAAAATGCTACTGGAAGAGGAGGAGAAGCTGGCAGAACAGAGGCAGAGGTATTATAATATAAGAAGCATTAGGGGCCGGCTACCGTAGCCTGCTATTACATTTTTAACCATGAGTAAAGGAAAAATAGCCACTAATTTGTATAAATTGTAATGTGGGAAAACAGTGCGGTCTGGTGGGTCAGATTTTGGTGTGCGAATGAAGTGATCTGGGTTTGCGAATGAATGAAATGAATGAAGTGATCTTCCCACTGCTTTGCCTGAGGGAATACAGCAGATTAGAGGCTGAGTCACCTCATTTTTTTAACTCCCCACCTTTTGTCTGATCTCTTTGGGTTTTGAATGCTCTTAAGCAGTCAATTGCTGTGTGTTTGCACACTGAGGCTTCAGACTCGTACTGTGGGCAGCCTCACTGCAAATACAAGAATCACTTCTCGTGTCAGTGGCTGTACACATTCTTGTCTTTCTAGCGGATTCTAGACTTCTTTATATGTCAGTTGCTGAGCAAAGGGTTGCAATAGCACTGAAACTGTAAGTTTGTACATCTTGCAGTTGTGAAGGTTTAAGAGAATTTCAACATCCACATAATTTTTTTAAATCAATTGCAATTAATCTTAGAATCACTTAGGTTGGAAAACATCCTTCAGATCGTCAAGTCCAACTGTTAACCTCACACTATTAACTCCACCACTAGAGCATGTCCCAAATTCAATCGCTGTAACCTACAGAGTAAGGGGCTTTTTTTTTTTTTTTAACTAAAGAGGGCAGTGAGCCTTTCTTTGCAAACTAATTCTTGAGTTTGTGGTTTTGTTCCTTGAAAGAGTTTGATATTTTCCAAATAAAGTTAGGCCTAATTTTGTGCAGAAAGAAGTACCAGGTCAGTGGCAATTATTCTAAGGAATTGCCAGAACTTTCCGGTTCTGGACCATTGCAGTAGTAAATTAGTGCTTATTAAAGTAGAACTGAAACAGAGCACAGGACTTCAAAGCTAAATTGGGGGCATTGCCATTAGAGGATGTCTGGGAATTTAATTTTGTCTCATAAATGAAAACTGGGCAATTTACAAGTATGAAAGCAACTGCCCTAAGCTTTATAAATTAGAGATTAGCTCATAGTATCTAATGGATAACTGCAGTGTGAGTTTGTGCTCATTGGTACTGACCTCTTATATATACAAGTTCCCTTGTTTCTGTTTGGTTTGGCTTTGAAGGCTATCTGCTGTGAAAAGAGAATTGCAAGTAAAGGAACTACAATTTTTAGATGCTTCGAGAAGGCGTTTTCTGAAATACCAGCAAGATCAGCATCAAATGGAACTGAAACGTCTGGATGATGAGATTGCAAGAAAGGTTGAGTATTGCTCAAGCAGTTCTTTTCTTGAAGGTTTATTAGTGAAAATAAACAAGGAAAAAAAGCATAACTAAAATTTCAGTTGATATACTGTGATTTGTGAGCCCAGAGGTGTATTTAGCATGAGATGGACGGCTTTAAGTGGTAAATGCATAATTTAACAGTTTTATTTGGCACCTACTGTGTTCCAGTGGCTTGCTTTAACTGGCAAAATTCCTGAGAAAAGCCAGATTAATCTGTATATTGCCAGTGTTAAAATGGCAGTGTTAAAAATGTAATGAGCTCCTTAAAGGAGTAGTGAGCTCTCGTCTGTCTGTGGGCTGTATGTCCAGATTGCAAATTAACTCTGCCATTGATTGAGAGGCTCTGCAGTGGCCTCTGGCCAGGCCTGGCTCTGCTCCCGTGTTACTGGTTGGAGCACTGTGGCCTCCAGATGCTGAGAATGGAAGCTGTGGAACTTCATGGGCACAAACTGAGTCTTTGCAGGGCCGTTCCTCGTGTCTCAGCACCACCCTTTGCAGAGCACAGGGCAGCTGCAGGTTTGTTTCTGCAGGCAGGGTGCTGTGAGATTCATCAGCTCCAGGTTCTGCCTTATCTCTCTACTGTCCTCTGCAACCTTCTGGGTTCAGAGACTCCTTACTCGATTCGCAGCTGCAGCTGGCAGGTTATTAGCTCTAGATGAAGCCTGACATTCCCTAACACACTTAGCTGGATGCAAAACTATTCTTGTGCTTCTTCTTCACCTTGCTCTGTACTTTTGATATGCAATACCTTTCATTATTCATGGTATACAGAAAGTTAACCAGTTAAAAAGTTAACAAGTTAACATTTGGAAGTAGGGTGTGGTTTGGGGTTTTGAACATTCTTCTTGATATTGGTGCTTTAAGGGAGAATTTCTCCTTTACACCTATTTCCATGTGTTTCTCTTCTCAAGGTATCCATAAGAGAGCAGGAAACAGCTGCTGCCATTCGAGATGTCGAAGTACGACGGATGGAACTTGAGTCACAGAGACAGATTTTTGAACAGGTAATTATTAGGGAATTATACAGATGTTTATATTTAATAGTTCTTCCTTTGCAGTTCTCAGATTCAGTTGTGTTCATTAAACCAAACTTGTGAGGAAGAAGGGATTTTGGGGTTTTTTTGCCTTTTTCTTTCTGGTACCTTTTTTAGACTAAACCCTCTGTTAATAAAAGTATTTGTAGAACTCACTATTATCTATTTTTTTCGGGAAGAAAAACCCCATATCTTCCCCATTTTATTCTTCTGTGCAGAGGTATGATTTGGTTGCTGCAGGGTTTAGCTGTGGGCTCATCTGGTTGAGAGAAGTGAGGAACATGTAAATAAGAAATAAATCTATAACAATATGTTCCTCATCCCAGAAACTCCCACCTTTTCATCTGTGGTATCCAGATATATCTGCATTTTCTGGAGAGAACAGAATAGCAGATTGATGTAGTTAATGAAAAAATGTCTAATTGCCAAGAACATCACCAAGCAAAAAGGAATGGATGGTTCGTGGGGAATGTGCAGTTCTTTTCTCAAATGACTGACTTTGATCAGAAAGATCACTGTTCAGTCATAAAGGGACTTAATCAATAATACCATTTAAAATGAAATATGAGTTAATTACTGAAAAGCAAGGCTGCCAATGGAAGGCTTTAGTAATGTCCATGTGGTTAGAAATAGTAAGTTAAGTGTTTAGAAATGAAAGCTATATGTGCTTTGGAACACATGTGCTTTGGAAGACATGTAGGTCTTGTGTAACTGCAGATCCAATGGAGTGCAAGCAGAAGTGTATCCAGAGAGCTAACCCTTATTTTGAAGCATGTGTCTGCTTATATTTGGCTTTATAAAGCTTTTGGCCATGGACTTTTTATAACCCATGCAGAGCATAACTGGGCTACATTTCTTTTAGCATTCATTTATTAAATACACAGCCAGCTGTATTGTGGCTACATAACACAGACCAGGCTAAGCTCATTTGTGTTCCAGTACACATAAAGTCAGCTGTTTAAGGGAACTAATTCTACAATGATCGTCAATTTAGGTTAGAAAGGTAGCAATTATTTAACTAACTAACATAGGTCTGCCCACAGGAGTCTGTGTAGACAGGATTTGCCTGCCCATACCCTGAACTGACTGTTCTACTGCCGTCAATGAGGGGCTGTGTTCAAGCTTAGATGGCCGTAAATATTAATTTTGCTTCAGTGCCCTGCTGACACAGCTCAGTGGATGCCTGCAGGCCTGGGAGGGGACTATGTCTTCTCCAGAAAACTCTGTGCTCTGATAAATGTGAAGAAAAGGTGATGAGAGTTAAAATTCTATTTCTAGATCTACTGCTGATCCGTACTCCTTTGGCAAATCATCTCTGTATTCAAGCTGCAGATGTGTTTATTATAAGTCCCTGTACTGTGGAACGTGATTTGTATTTATGAAACGTTTTGAGGTTTTGGCTGAAATGTGCCATAAAAGTGCAGAATATTTTCATGATGTATCTAATTCACGGATAGTTGAATTTAAGTTGGAATTCTGCTTTTATGATCCACTGTAACCCAGGGAATGGAATTACATCAGTATCAACCCGCTGGACTACTGTGATGACTCAGGCTTAGTGTAATTCCAAATGGATAAAACAGCAGGGAGTATCACTTTCTTGGACAGTGATGATATGTAGTGGGATGAGATGTGTGGATATATTCAAATACTATTTTAATGAAATTTTAATAAATGTTAAAGAGACAGAATTACAAATGTGGGTTAGTAGCTTAGCAACAATAATTTATGTTGGTGCGTTTGGCAGCATCTAATCAAAGATCAAGAGGCAGTGACAAAGGAGATGAAAGAAGAGGTGGATGCTCATCAAAGAAAGGTGGATCTAGAAGATCATCTTGTTCAGAGATGGATGGAAGTAGATAGAGAAGAAAAGCAGAAAGCTCAGAAGGTAAGGTGGTTGGATCTTAACATGTATTTTGGGAAGTTAGTATGCTAACTAATACAAGTAGTACTAGTTAATAGTATTTTAATTGCATAAAGTAGTTCAAATTACTATGAAAGTATTTTCTAAAAGAAACTAATTTCTAGATACCTATATGAATGGATTATGATGGTATGCTTAAAGTTTTGAGGTTTTCAAAAATCAAGACTGAAGCATCCAAATAGCTCTATAATACTGAAAAATTCTCTGGGCCTGCAATAAATATTAATTTTTCTCTACTTCTCAGAAGTCAGAAGGCATTTAAGATGCAAAAGTGCTTTTCAGAATAAGTCATCCTCTTGTTAAGGAACATGTTTTATTTGTAACCATAATACAACAAAAGCCTCAAAGGATCTTTTCAGTTGGTAGTACTTGGCAGGAAATCCGGCTGTAGAAACTGTCTTCTAGATCACAGCAATGAATGTGTGTAGCTTGACATTAGGAATTGTTCAGATTTTCAAGCTCGGAACTTGTAACTGCACAGTTGGAAAAATAGTTGCAGCTAACCCACTGCCCATATGCTTGGCATCTGCATTTATATTTTGTCTAGAAATAAACATATGGGTCTGAATTTTTGTAAACAGCCTCCAATTTTTGGAAGCAGATGGATGTGGGTGGAAGTATTGGCATCCAGGTATCAATTTTATGTTAATGGCACCTGTAAATCATATTAAATCCATGCTAGGAAAGCAAAATCCACAAAATCATGGAATCGATGCCTTATTCCAAAATATTAAAAAAAAAAAACAAAACCACAAAACAAAAAAGACTCTCAGTAAGAGAAAGAACAAGAAGGATGAAGAGGAAGCAGAAGAAAGCCCTGATAGATGAGAGAACCTGCTGTAACGAATGGAGGAGGGCAGTGCAGGTGCAGTCTCCCAGAACACTTCATCTTACCTTACCTGGGTGTAAGGCTGTGTGCTTGAAATGGCGGAAGTGGATTCCTGGTAAGAACGATGTCTCATTAGGTGGCTGAGGAAAATTTAGCCAAAGCAGAGCAGAAATGCCTCGACACCGACTGGAGGTTGCGAGCGTTGCATAAACTGAAGGGAGGTGACCAGGCCCATGAGAAGCGTTACGAAGAGATCACCAAGCTCCTGCATGACAACAGGGTGAAAGAGGCTGAGCTGCTGAAGGCCATGAGGGAAGCAGAAGAAAAAAAGGTATTTGTATTATTTATTTTTCTAAATGGGATTAACATAAATGTAACTGTCTTTTTGCCCATAACATGGTAGAGCATAAAACTGAATGGTATTGAAGAAATATTTTGTTAGAAATCTCCTGTTTTGACTGGAAGTTCCTGGAAGCACTAGAGGCTGAGGATAGTTTAGGCTTAGGAAAGCATATTCCTAATTCTCTAAGTTCCTCTCTCTTTTTCTGCTGACCCAAGATTTTTACCTTTCTCCAGGTGTTTGAATGAGAATATTTTCAAGAAGACCCATTCGTTCAGTTTAGTAACATATATTTTGATTTTAGGGTGAAGTGTAATCTGTAATAATCCAGATGGTTTTACTTGTTGCTTTTTCCTTGCAACACATCTGTTGAAAACACATTTAATATCTCTGTTGCACAGTGGGAAGAAGTTATACAGAAAAAAGCTCAACTGGAAGCAGAGGAGAAGGCTGCAGCTGCTGCAGACGAACACAGGAAGCAGTTTTTAGAGGACAAAATGAAGGACGCATTTGAATTGGCTGAAAAGCTGCAAAGAGAAGATGGCTGTTTTGGTGAGCATGTAGATGATGCAGTTCTCCTGTGGGGATGTTGGCATAAAGCATTCAGCAACTGAATACAAACTAAATGTCCGATATTAGGGATAAACTCAGCTTAACTCTTTTTGCAATTCTCCTGTGGGGACGTTGGCAAGAAGCATTCAGCAACTGAATACAAACTAAATGTCCAATATTAGGGATAAACTTAGCTTAACTCCTTTTCAGTTCCTTTTGTCATTATTCTTTCATGAAACCAATATATCAGGCCAGACTTGGAAAGAAATCTCAATTTGATATGTATCAGATGTGGCAATATAAGCAGCATTTTTGGTAGGAGCACAGGTTTAGATCAGCTTAAACCAATTCTAAAATAGCTTCCCTTAAAAATCTTCTGTCAAATAACATAAAGAACGGCAAACTCACTGCTAGGAAGTGACTGTGCCAAGTGGTTGTTCACAGGAAAAAAACATTTCTGGGCTTCCACAACTGGCCAGTACATCCTTCTCAAATGCTGGGTTTGTATGATTTTGCAGATATTTCTCCTATTCCCCCATCTCTGCAAGGGTCACACAGGATTAGTATTAAGATTAGGTGATTAGTATTGCTTTGGGCAAACTTTTTCAGACTTTGCCTTTATTTACCTAATGTTTTTAATATGGAGTAGTTTGTAACTGCAAATTATTAAAATGGGTGTCTCCTTCTAAAACTGCAAGTACGAGTAGCCATATTCCACGTGGTCTTAGTGGCCCAATTGATGGAAGATTAATTATATAGGAAGAAACAGCCCATGTGGAACTGTAATTTCTTAAGATGAAACGCACTGATGCATAGCTTTGACCCATAGACTAGAAACATTGACTTCTCATTCTGAGCAAATTGTACTTGCCATTAGCTGGAGTGAGTGAGTGTTCCAGTTTTGCCTCCTGGAGAAAAACTGTTTTACCTCAAGCTAGAAAAATTCACTAGAAATTTAAACACTTAATTTATAAAGAATCCTTCTTGCCATTTCCCACAGAGAGACTGCGTGATTTAAAGGCTGGACGTGCAGAGAGAGGGGCAGAACTCCAGCAGGTGCCACGGTCTGGAAACATCTGTCTGAATGATTTCTCTCCATTGGAGTCATCATCACATGGTAAGTTTCAAAGTTAGGGCCCTCCCTTGTTTCACATTTAATTTCAGAAGCGTTACTGGAACACCTCGTTGTGTTATTGGGTCATTTTTGGTTGCGTAGGTGTTTATGGATAGTAAACCAGTTTATTGCTGTATTCTATTTCACACCTGAAAAAAATGTCTTTGCTACCAGGAGCAGCACAGGTAGGAAGTGCCTGAAGTGTGTCCTATTAAACCTCAGCTAGGTTTAATCCCATTCTGACCTGATCATTTTACCTAGGCTTCTTCTGTCTTCACAGTTATGTATGATTTGGGGATGTTGAGAAGGCTGTAGAACTGTCTTTCATCAAAATCTTACTGAGAGTTATTGTCAGGAATTAGTCTGGAATCATTTCCTCAGGCTGTCCTAGCCACGATAGCCAGCGAAGCACAATTTAAAAAAAAAAAAAAAGAGAGGATCACTTTCTACTGGAAGAGTAGCAAAAATAGCAATAGGGAAGTCATAACAACTCCATGCAGCACTACAGGCTTGGGGAAGAATGGTTGGAAAGCTGTCTGGTGGAAAAGGACTTGAGGGTGTTGGAAGACTGTTGGCTCAACATGAGTGAGTGTGCCCAAGTGGCCAAGAAGGCTAACAGCATCCTGGCTTGTATCAGGAACAGTGTGGTGAGAGGACCTGTACTCAGCACTGATGAGACCTCACCTTGAGTTCTGTGTCCAGTTTTGGGCCCCTATTACCACAAAAAAGACACTGAGGTGCTGGAGTGGGTCCAGAGAAGGGCAGTGAAGCTTGTGAGGGGTCTGGAGCACAAGTCTTCTGAGGAAAGGCTGAGGCTGAGGGAGCTGCGGTTGTTTAGTCTGGGGAAGAGGAGGCTGAGGAGAGACCTTATCATGCTTTATAACTACTTGAAGGGGGGGTGTAGAGAGACGGGGGTTGGTCTTGTCTCCCAAGTCACAAGAGATAGGACAAGGGCAAATGGCGTCAGTGTGCCAGGGGAGGTTTAGATTGAATATTAGGAAACATTTCTTCGTGGAGAGGGTTATTGGGCACTGGAATAGACTGCCCAGGGAATAGGATGGTTGAGGCACCATCCTTGGAGGTATTCAAGAGATGGGCTGATGTAGTCCTTAGAAATATGGTTTAGTGATTTTTGTCAGAGTTAGGTTGGACTAGGTGATCTTTAAGGTCCCTTCCAACCTAGACAATTCTATGATTCTATGATTTTGTACAAAACTCTGCACGCAATGGGAAACGTTTATCTCTGGATCATCCACAGCGACCCATCAGCACCTGACCTTTTTGTAACAAAACATGGGCACTGCTTCCCAAGAATGTGCTTCTGCAGCTCTCAGGGCCGTCTCACATTCAGTGGTACTAATAATGTCAGAGGTTTCTGCTCTCCCATAACCCAGTAGCATTTATGGAAAGCCCTTAGTTGCAATATTAAGTCCAAGTTTCTTGTGCCTAAGTGTCTTCAGAGAGAAGAGGAGAGGAGCTGGCGATCCAGGAGCGGGAGCTGCTGGCAGAAGTCAGGCAGCTCAGGCAAAAGCTGGCCTCGCAGGCTCGGAGTCGGCATTCTCCAACTCGGTTCCCAGCTACAAGGTGGACACCTTGAGATAATTTGCTCTGGACCTCAGCTGTGCTTTCAAATTATTAATCAGTGAAACCCTAAATATGTATAGCGTGATTAAGGACTAATCATAGATTGTTTATTTTAAAGGTCTTTGGAAATATTTTTATATAACAATAAAATGCTAGCTAGAAAAATGTGTGTTGTTTGTAACCTTATCATTGTTTTCTTGGTAACTATAATACTATTTTTACTTCCAAAATAAACTCACTTTTTTACCATTAAATTATTAGACTTGCAGTACTTGTACACTGTTTGTTCTGGTGAATGCTGTGACTTGAAGAAACAAACTTTTCTTCAAAATGAAAGAAAAACAAACCCAAACTAAAATGTTGGGTTTGTGAGTGATACGTGAGTGAATTCTACAAGTTGCAGCAGGGAAGTTTGCAATTAGTGAAAAAACTTATTTCCGTTGAGAGCTAAAAGCTGAAAACACGTCCCGGGGAGGCTGTGAAGTCCCTGTTGCTGGAGATACACACCGTTGTGAGACAATTTCATGGGAAAGTGTGTGTTTCGTGCCACCAGGCTGGTTTTCACTGGCCACCGTTTCTGACCCGAGAGTAGAACGTTATGGGGTGTTACAGTAAGAAAGATTGGGGCAAAGTAAAATAAAGTGACTCCTTCATAATTGCTGCTCGGGTGCTGGTACAGGGGTAGCCTGGGCTGGGTAAGAGTGGGAGGAGGTGGCAGGTGACGTGTTCCGCTCGGGGTGGCGGTGTCACAGCGGGACTGCTGGTGGTGCCCCGTGGGTGCACAGTGTCACCTGTGCGGGGTGTGAGCAGCCTCCCCGCTTCTCCGTACCCCGCACGCAGACCCGAACGCACAGAGGCACTCGCTTACCCCTGCGCCGGGCGGGGGGAAGAGTCCTTGGTCCTGGACCGAAAGGGGTTAAAATGCCTCCAGCCAACCTCATCTTTGGGAAACAGGAGGAGTTGATGAGGAAAATTGCCTTTTTTTTTTTTTTCTATCTTGGGTTTTACATCTGATTATTTTTATATTTAAAGGGAAAAAGATGAACCCACTAAGTTTTTGGCCAGCACCTTGGGCCATATGTGTGCGCTTATGGTTGTTAAACGTGTTACAGCTGTAGAGGCGCAGACACGGGTGTTCCCAGAAGGCGGGAGCCGCTGCCCTGTCCCCCCCCTGCCCCCCGCACACCACTGCGGGAGCGGGACCCATCTCCCCCTTCCCCGGTGCCGGAGGGGCTTTGGAGGCAGCAGGGATGCGGGAAAACCCGCTGCCAAAGCGCGGGTTTGAAGAAGGAACGGTGTGGGAGTGATTTCCGTGAGCCCACAGCCAGGTGAGGACACACGGGAGCTTACCCACGGCTCCATAAATCACGACAGCAACAAGAAAGCCGAGGGCTGGCAGCGCGGCTTTGTTGCGGGGGAGGCAGCCGGAGGGAGCGTGCGGGCCCCGGAGCGGCCGGGAAAGATTCGTCCCGCCGATCCCGGGGGGAGAAAGAAAAGAATCGCCCGCCTTTGCCCCGTGTGAGGATCGAACTCACGACCTTCAGATTATGAGACTGACGCGCTACCTACTGCGCTAACGAGGCGGCTGTACGGCATTTCCCCGGATCGGCTCTCGAGGCCACCCCCCTGCGCCCGGCGGCCTCCCGCCCCGTCAGCACCGCCGCGGGCCCCGCCGCCGCCTCAGCCCGGGCCACGGGAGGACGAGAGGCCGGAGGAACGGCCCGGCACGGCCCTTCCTCCGGCTGCTCCAGCGGGATCCGTGCCCAAGGACTCCCCAGTGACCGACTGGGGCCCTGTGGAGACGGTGTGGGGCTTTGTGGTGACCGCGGAGCTCCAGGGTGACCATGTGGGTCCTGACAATGATGGTGTGGGATCCTGTGGTGGCCATGTGGGACATGGGAGTAGCCATGTGGGACCCTAGGGTGATGACGGGGGTTCCCTGGGGTGACAGTGTGAGGCTCCACGGTGACAACCTTGAGTGGCCTGCATGGGGCCCTGCTGTGCCCATGTGGGGATCGTGGTGACCGAGTGGAACACTGAGGTGACCATGTGGGACACCACATAACCATGTGGGAGCCAAGGTGACAGCTCTGGCCCTGGCTGGGGTGGAGGGGTGACAGCTCTGCTGGACACAGGGAGGGCTTGATCAGCACTGAGAGGGCGCGATCTTGCACGCCAAGTTAATTAGGCAGCATCATTTTCAGCATAATTGCGCAGAACAGGTCAGTAGATAATTAGTGACTTTTGGCCGCGTCTGACAGCTGCGGGCGGATGTTGGGGGTGGGGGGGAGGGATGGGATAGTTTTTAAAATCACACCAGGAGCTCAGGGATGGGCCCCACCACCACTTCTCCTCAGCCCCTGGGTGGGTGGTTCCTTCGTGGCTCTGGAGTTAAAATCCAAACCGTTTCATACCCTTTTCTATTTTTATATATATATATATGTTTGTGTCATCCTTGTGTATAGTTACTTCTTTTCCTCCATAAGGCACCTGACATAGTCACAGACCCAGAGAGCCACCCTGGAAAACGTGGGCCTGCGTCATTCTGAGCGGCCCTGAAGACATCCCAAGCGCATTGGTTGGAGCAGCAGGAACTTTTCACCTCTCAGACACGTCCTCAGCAGCCTGTTCCCCCGTGCAAGACCCCAGACTGGTGTGTCCCCTCAACCTTCACTCCCCTCCGGAGCCGTGGCAGGCCGGTGCACGGGCACAGAGCTGCTCAGGGCGAGGGCAAAAACCCCCCACCTGCGTGAGGAAAACTATGTCACACGTGCCTCGGTGTAAAAGCATGCACCCAGGTATTTATGGCGTACCTCAGGCAGGGCTGCCTTCCCACCCTGCCCCTCCTCGCCCCCGCGCAGTCATTCCAGTCGGCCTGGCTCCCCGCAGGCACTGCGCCTCTCACCCCGCTGCGAACCTGCGCCTCCGTCCTGCTAATGACACAGCAGCCCAGCTGCCACCGGGACAACGTGACTCCAGAAGCTGCAGCCTGGAAAAAAAAAAAAAAAAAAAAAAAAACAACCCCCCAAAAAAAACCTCCAACCAAACAGCCCTAAATGCTCACAATCAAGTGATGAGTGTTTGTATTTCTGATGCTTTGAGGCCAGCTCACAACCCTCCCTCCACATAATATTCAGGATGTTTGGGAAGGGGTATTTTTCTTTTAATAGGATGGCGTAGTCACACAGCTTTAAAGAAATAAGTGAGTGAATCGTCTGTGGTAATAGCAACATACTACGGACGGGGCAGAGTGACGAAGTTCAGGTCTATTTTTAAGCCTGCCTGGCAGCAGGTAGGTGCAGACCGTCACCCTTTCTGCTGTTCTGAAGATATGGACACAGCTGATGTCTCTGTCCCAGTTCAACGTCAGAGTTGTTTTTGCTCCCTAACGAATACCATGGGAAGACAGAGAAGCCTCAAGCTGTTTTGAAGATTGTGCAACGATGCTTGGGAGCCTACCTGCTTTTGCTTGAGTGCTTTCCTCGCTCTCATCTCACAGGATGCGACGGGAAGGGAAATACAACCAAATCGGACGGTCCTGGTAATTGGAGGCGAATCCTTCGTATGCCCTGGGGGTGAGGTGGGTGCCTCTCAGATAAGCAATCTAATCAGCTTTGTACTTGTGTCCTATCTGGAAACAGATTGTTGCCAACGAACACCACCACCTGAGAAGCAAGCTTCAGGTTTTTTTTTTTTTTTTGAAGATAATTGTACCAACGAAATCAAGGAGTGTGAATTTGCCCGAGGTAATAAGATCTCTTTTATTTTTATTCGTAGCTAATTCGTTCAGCTGAGGTGATTTCACGCCAGAATGCAGTCTCCAAACAAGAAGGACGATTGCGCTGCCTGCGCCACGCATATGCATGGTGCCTCCCCAGCCGATCGGCTGCTGCGACACAGAGCCATGAGCCACTCCAGACACATGGGCAAGATCAGGAAAAGGTTGGAGGACATCAAGAGCCAGTCCCCAAAGGTGACCAAAGCAGATTTCAGCCACAACGAAAGCATAAGGTTGGCCACCGATGCCTTCCTGGATGGTGGGACAGACTCTTACCTCGAAACTTTAAGCAAAGAGGGTGAGGTGGATTTCCTCTCCTCGGTGGAAGCTCAGTACATCAAGGATAACACCCGGGAGTCCTATTATGCTCAGGAGTCCCTGTCTGCCGACGGGGCGGCTGCGTCTAAGCAGAACGATGCTGGGTCTTCAGGGACTTACTTCCCCACCATTTCTGACAGCAGTGAGCCAGCTCTGCTGCACACATGGATTACAGCAGAGAAGCCCTACTTAAAGGAAAAGTCCACTGCCACTGTGTATTTCCAAACAGAGAAGAACAGCAACATTAGGGACATCATACGCCGGTACATCAACAAAACTACTCAGGTATGGGGAGAGAAGTCCTGTTCCCTTCTGCACTCTGTTGTCTTCCTGCTCTTAAAAAGATCAGGTAAACGAAGTATTTGATCTGAGTAGCCTTGCGTGTTGCAGCATAGCTTTGCTCTAGAAAGTGGCTGTAAAGAGCCCGCTGTTGAACGCAGGAACACAGGCAGTGCTTTTCTTTTTTGTACTCACACCAGCACCTTTTTATGTTGCTAACAAATTGTAAGGAAAAAAAAAAAAAAAAAAAGAGGTGTTCCCTTTTCTTTTAAACTCCAATGAACATGGTGGAGCAAATGTGCTATTCTCTTCCTTCTCCTGCGTCTCCAGCAGGATGGGTTGCTCCATTTGGTAATGAGAATTAAGCTAAAGCGAGTTCTGAGCCATTAGCAATTGTTCTAGGGGATTCGTGGGAGATGTGGGTGAAGGGGAGCCCAGAGAAGGACACGTGTGTTTGGTGTGCCAGCAGCACTCTGCAAAGGAAGGAAATTATTCAGAAAAAATGACCTTTCATCCTTAATATGTTGTCGGTGTCACTAAAAATGCCACGTAGGCACCATACAGAGACTCTGCAGTGTAACTTGGCACACGGGGAAGGTGCAGATGATGCCCCTGACAACAGGCAGGTGGCAGGGGGGGCCACAGAGAGGTGCCAGCCACAAGTTGGGCTGCCCACGCGCTGGGAAACCAGAAGCTGAGTAGCTGGTGGGGGGCAAAAAGCCTGTCACGTGTGGTCTGGCTGCTCTCCTGTTTTCCTGGAAAAAAAAAAAATTGATGTTTTCAGGTCTGTGTTTACCATCATCTGGGAGTTTTCCCCGTGTATAAACTGGATATGCCAGTAGCAGTTTCACAGGGGAATGATCAGGAACAAACCCAGGCTGTAGTGCCTGCTCTCTGGCACAGGCTGCGGCGCTCACTGGAGTTACGGATTTTGGCTTTATTGTTCTCCTGCAAGGGCCAGTGCTGGGTCTGATAACTCTGAGCTTAAGGGCAGGGGAGAAGAATCCCCGTTGGCAGCTCCCCTGTCAAAGGCTACAAGTGTTTAGCTCATCAGGGGGTCATAAATCAGTCGTTTTAAGTTGGCAGCATCAGAAATGTACAGTAACAGAAGAAATGCCTCTGGAATAATAAAATAAGCATCAGGTGAAGTATCAACTCAGCCCAGTTTTCTGCCCCAAGAGGATAAAACGTGGAGGGGAAAAGGTGGGAAATGTAATGTAAATCCATGGTTCACATGACATTCTTAACCATCTAATTTACATTACAAGAGGGTGCTGGAGCAACACTTACAGTATAAATTGGGCAACTACTTTTTGAGTACAGTTTTTCAATAGCAGAATTTATGAATTAGTATCTAATAAGGGTCCATCCTGGATAGCCCAGTATTTGTTATATCCATTAACAACTTAAACACAGAATCAAACTCTGTGTGTGGATGATAGCAAACTGCAAAGGATTGGTGAGTGGTATTGCAATCTTAACACATTTGTGGAACAGGTGCAAATAATAAAATGAAATTCAGGCAAAAGAAGCGAGAAGTGCTGTAAGTAAGAGAGGAAAGTCAGGTGTAGAAATACAAATTGGGAACAGCTGGTGAAAAAGCAGTACTAGAGAGAGTGGTCTGGAGCTGCAGTGAGACTGGATGCAGTGTTGTGCTGTTTAAAAAGACAAGGTGATTACCAGTAAGTGTGGATGTGAGATACTGGGTGCAATTATGCCACCTACCCAGCACTGGCAGGGCCCTTTCTGAAGCATCATGCTTTGGCATCAGGAGGAAGGTGTGGGATCCTCACTGCTTTGTGAATAATTTGGCTTGTCTCAACAGGGTCTGGCCCTACAGGATGTGCTTGGTCTTGTAGGGTTTCCTCGTGGTGATGAAGCAAAAAAGCTTGCTGGCAGGTGTGGGAACAGGCTTTGGAGTAAGATTCAGTGTGAGTTGGAAGGAGTTAGTAAGACAGATCTGCAAAGATACTATAAAGTTTGTTTTGATTGAAGATGATATCCTGCAATTGCAATTATCAAGGGTTCCTTTTCTGGTCAATGGAGAAATTGACCCCTTCTGCAGATAAATCAGGTATCAGCTGGGCAGAATTGCCCTGGGGAGATGATCCTTTCCGTGGACAATAGCCAACCTCAGTGAAGACCAGCACCTCCATGAGGCTGAGCCCAGGGGTGTGGAAGTGGCTTTTTATCACATTTACAGTTCCCTCAATCCACACTGGCCAGAGGCTGTGAATTTAAGCAAGGGGCTTTTATGCCCAGTCGTGAGACTTTTACACACCACTCTGCCAGTTGAGACTGGGGAGAAGCAAGGATGCATGGTTAAATTGAAACAACTTGTTTATAAATCATTATTTTAAAAAACCCAAACAAACCCAATGGAGCTGTTGCAGGCTGTTGCCCCACCACTGGTGACAGAGTGAGGATTTAGAACCAGGCCCGTTCCAGGCATAAGTCATAACACAGAAAGCATCATCCAGTGATTCTTCCTAAATGCACGTGGCTTACAAAAGCGAGTCAGCCATTTGGCAAGGGCTACAGTCTCTTATTTTAGCTACGTCCTTTTTATTCCCCCAATTAGCGCTTTAATATATTTCCTAGTGCTGAAATCTCGCCTACAAATTTGTGGGTCACCTTGTGTTTCATGATTAAAAGAGCTTAACTGAAGTGTGTATGTTGCCTGCTGTATTGGCTTTATGTGAGCAATAAAACAATGAGGCAGCGCGTCTCATCGATTTGCTGATTCAGGGACTCAGGGAGAAAACCAGAAGAAATATCCACGTAAATCTCTGAAGATTTGTGCTTGTTGGAATGTTTTTTTAAAACAAGTAAACAACAATTCAGTGGCCTCACAGGCAACCTCAAGTTATGCAAATTGACCGTGTCAATGCCTCTGCTGTTTTCCCCTAGGTGCTAGCTATCGTGATGGATGTCTTCACAGACACCGAGATCCTCTGTGACCTCCTGGAGGCAGCTAACAAGCGCATGGTGTTTGTCTACCTGTTGCTGGATCACGGCAATATAAATCTCTTCTCAGAGATGTGTGACAAGCTGCAAATTGCTGAGGATCTCTTCAAGGTACCGTGGCTCTGTGAAGCTCTTAGGCTCAGATTCGTCTGCCTAACTTTTGGCACTCTAAGCTAGAAGGATGGTTGTGCTAAGGTCAGTCCACCCTGTAATTAAAAGGGAGCGAGAGATTTCCAGAGGGAGCGTTACCGCACCTACTTCCTCTCTGAAGATGCCTGCGTTTTCCCATGGATGTTACAAGAAGTTGAGGCGTTTCCATTAGGTTCTTAGAGGAACTAATCTGGACTCTGAAGTCTTAAAACAGAGCTAAAATCCCCTAGTAGAGCTAACAGAAGCATTACAACTGCTTCTGTTTAATAACTCTGCAGCAGCTGTGGGCTTCCAGACATGGGTAGCAGGCACACCAAGCTCTTTTGCTTGGCAGTACCTTGGTTGCACCAGGTGGTTTTTGATAAAACACGTTAACGCTCTGTTTTAAAGACAATGCCTCAAATTTAGCTGGATGTTAGCTTAATCTGCCTTCATCTCTGCCAGAGGGAACTGACCTGAAAATTAACCTCCCACGGACCATTTCAGTTGTGGCCTGAGATGCTGTAGAGCACCTGTGGCATCTTCCTGGGGATGGCTGATATGGCAGAGGCAGCGGCCTTCTGGATCGGCAGCTGGAGGGCCAGCAGGAGACCTGAGGGCATCTTATGTGCACAGACACTGGTGTTCAACAGCTGAATTCCACCCCAAACATATAAAGAAACTGAAATTAATAAACCATGCTCATAACAGTGTTTGCATGTCTGTAGCCCCCCACTCCTTCAGAAGAACAAGCCTCTGCTATTTATTTTTAAGTAAGCTGCTACTGTACACAGGCTTCGACAATGTGTGAACCAAATCCTTGGTGCCACTCATTTACTAAAGCCTTGATTCTGCAAAGTGTGTGTACGGACAGCAGCGTCAGGGCTGGGTGCCCAGCCTGCCTTAAATGCCCTTCTTTGGGTAGAAGGGCAGTGCAAAGCATCACATGGGCCACGTGGACCTGCTTCTCCATCACACCTGTACTCACATCTGATCCTGCAGGACAGCATTTGTCTGGGCTGCCCCGGAAGAGCAGCATGTGAGTCCTTGCAGGCCCAGGTGGACTGAAAGAACAGAGGGTTTTCCCTGTTGTGTTGAGAGCTCATGGCTAGAGCAGATTGGGGCTGGGGTGTCAGCAACTGCTCTCGGCTACAGACACCCCTCACAATCATTTTGGTTGGGGTAGTATCAGTTATTGTTACCCAGTGCAGCTCCATCTGCCCAAATTTCCATGCAGGTTTATATCCCCACTGAAACAAGTAACCCTGTGACAGGTGAAAGAGCCCAACTGGGTTTCCTCTACCCCCAAAACTTCAAAAATGACATTGGAGGGTCTATGAAGAAATCACAGCAAATATTTGGGTCATAAAGAGCTAAAGGCAGTGGATGGAAAGGGCCATTACCTTTAATTTAAAAAAAAAATGTAATTCAGTAGGGGTTTTTGTTTTTTTTTCTTTACAGAATATTTCGGTCCGCAGTGTTACTGGAGAGGTTTATTGTGCCAAATCAGGCAGGAAATTTTCAGGACAAATACAAGAAAAATTTCTTATCTCTGACTGGAGATACGTGCTCTCTGGATCTTACAGGTGAGCTAAGTCACTGCAGTTCGTGTCTAGGTGCTCTTCTATGATTTTTACTATTATTTCACAAAAAAGTGCTGTGGAAATTTTTCTATGTGTGACAAGGTTTTTTTGAACAAAAACACCTCATGTTTTCAACTGTGTGCCATTTCTCAATAATCTGTTTAACTTGCTTTAAAGCTGCTGTTAGTTCTTTGCGGAGCATATTTAATTTAAATGTTCAGAAACGTAAACAACTTTGCCGGTGCAGCCCTGGCACAGAACTAGAAATGTGTACAGCTTCATATTATGCTTTCCACATTGTTTGGGTCCTCAGATGCTGTGATCATGAGACATGATACATTTCCATCTCCCTTGGGATCCCTTAATGTATCATATGTCATTCAGCTTGTCTGAGGATTTGTTCTCCATATGACAAGTTTAGTGATTAAAGATAAAACAGAAATACTTCAGAGAGTTACTTTTTTTTCTTGTGTTTCATTAGCAGGTAGGCTGTATGTGTCTATTGTTGTACCTTCTGACTGTTGTACCTTCCCTTTTTCTTCCCCCCCTCTTTTTTTTTTTTTTTTGTGAGCTGAGGCTGTAACTCTCTGCTTTTGTGCTGCTATAATTATTTCAGGTACAGGATGTAGCAGCTCAACTGCTGGATTTTTAATTAAGATCTAGGATCCTCCAGTCAGGGAATTTCAGGAGGCTTTGAGCTTGCATCAAATAAATAAAGTTCCTAAGCCTCATGGCTGCATAGATAAGCTTCACAACTGACTGAGTGTATCTGAGAAATCCAGATACAAAAAGACAACAGGTCATCATATAATTAAAAGGATTAGATTGTTTTTCTTAATCCCAGTTCATGATTTGGAAGTTTAAATGCATCTAGTCTGATAAAACTATGCCACCAGAAAGATGACAAACCGTAGAAGTGATGGCAGAGGTGAATCTGTGGGGTTAGTGTAAGCTGCAGGAGCTCAGCTCCCCACACAGGTGGGCACCCAGTCTTCATTCCATTTCCAAATGAACCATCAGACAAAGATGAGTGAATGCTCAGTCGGGGCTTTTTTATTGGCTGATGTGTGGTTTTCATGTTCCTTCAGGTTGTTTTTTTTAATCCCTCACCAAAGGTGTTTGGAAATGCAACAGCAGATTTACAGAGAGAGTGGAAGTGAAGGATGTGTAGGAGAAGAGGGGCGGAACAAGATCTATTTTCTTTAGCCCAAAAGCTTCCTTTTGGCTTCTCTTTGCAATCTTACAGGAAAAAAAAAAAAAAAAGAGAAACCCTCAAAGTCCTGTGCAGAGTCATTTCTGTCATTCTCTACTGCTGTTGCAATATCTCTTAACCCTGAGAGCCTTGTCAAGCTACATGATCCCCTGCCCAGCAAGGACGCAGAGAGGGTGGTGAGGAACAAATCCATGCACTATTTCCCTTCAGCATGCTCAGCACCAGTTTGCACATTCCCATGGGTTATAGCTGGTTATCAGTATGTGGCACTTCTGTAGGTCTGCTACCTCTTACTTTGTTAATCTGAAAGTTTTCTGCTGTCCCTAAACTTTACCCACAAACCTCTGCGTGTATAAACAAGAATGATGTTGACTAAAACGGACTCAAACTCTTCTGCAGTGTATTTGTTGGAAATCAAATTGGGAGAGGTCTTAAAACTAATAAACCAGCAAAAATCACCAAAGTTTGAGTTTGATACAGACAGTCATAAATGAGAGCGTCCAGACAAGGACATAGGTTTTGGGACAGAGGCCTGGAAAAATGACTGAGAAATATCTATTAATGACTGAATTTATGATAGCCCCAAGCAAGGCAGTACTTTTTTGTGCTTTCTCTTCACTCTGATGTGCTTCACTCAAAGAGGCCTGTTAGATGAATGGTCCTTCTGGGAAGACAGTGACAATAACAGACTTCTCTGAGCTTTTCCCAAAAGGAAAGCACTCAGAATTGTAAACTAAGGAGCAAAGCAGGGCCTAAAACCTAAACAGTGATTTTCCTTTCAGAATGAAGCCAATGAAAACCTTGTAAGTCTTTATGTCACTTTCTGCTTTGTTCTTCAGCAAAGTGTGCAGAATGTAAATTGCTGTGACTCGCTACATGGAGTCCACAAACGTTAGTCTAAAATCAGGCAGGTTCTCACCTTGTTACTTTACAGCTGATCCATTTGCCATCAGCCCGTGGAGAATCTTTGGGCTGTTAATTGGATCCAACTTTCTCTGCTTATTACAAGGGTTACAGGTAAGATTGATGAGCTGCAAAGGAGAATCTGTCTGTTAGGTACTCCAGGAAGTAAGATCTGGGAGTAAATTATCAAAATTGGGCACAGCAATTTTTTTCCTCTGATTTTGTTGGGTTTTTTGAAGCCATTTATAAGCTTCAAATAGATTTATATTTCTCTTTAAATTTTCTTTTATAAACTAGATGTATCTCTAGCACTTAAAGGCTGAACCTGCCACTCCAAACCTCACTCCTTTCATGAGTTGTAACCTTCAGCGTAGATATCATAGACTAATTGCATGTGGTTCCTGTCTTATTAACTCCTTAACAGTTGGATGAAGGACATGCAAAGGTTTCGAGAGTGATTTTTAGTGAATGAAGGCAATGTTGAGCTAGCACAGCAGATGTTACCCACACAGCAGGGAGTTAGCTTGCTGTGCTGTTCAGGTTTGTCCATATTTAGAATTTGAACAAAGTGGATGAGACGTTCCTGTCCTGTAGCAACTTACTGTATATTTTCAGGTCCAACCATAAGATGTTGTCTATAGTGTAGGGTATAGATGCAGCCTATATTGTAGGGTTGCTCAGTGGCACTGAACTAGTGATTTCTTCCCTCCTCCTCTTGCTCCCCAAGCAAGAGTGTAAAACCACTGTATGCCCCAAACCCGGCGCTCTTTAAGCGTGCTCCCATCCGGCAGATGTAAATCGCCTGCTTTTATTCCCTCAGCACCAGCCCAGGCTGTCAGCCCCGCTGAGTTTCACAGCAGCTCTGTCAGAACATGACAAGAACAAGATTTAATGCGTGCACACCTACAGCTGAATCTGGCTTTCAGCAATCCTTGTGCAAATCCAGCGGAGCTAATAAAGTCACGCAGGAATAACCGGGGCAGAGTTTTGCCAACACCAAGTAACCTCGGGTTCAAATCCAACGCTGCTCTGTATCCTCTGCTGCTCTGTATCCTCTGCTGCACGGCTCAAGCCCCGCTCAGCTCAGGAAGTAATTACATTTCATTCTCTCAACTACGCTCGTTTTATTGCTGCTGCTGCTCAAACAAGGCAGCCTGCACAGCACAGTCAACCTGGCTTGTGGTTTTGAAAAAAGAGCACGAATTTATGTTTGCCAAGTGGATTAGGGAAATACATAAAAGTCAAATCATTTAAAAGCTATGGGGTATCCTAAGGTATCTCTGGAATACCAAAATGAAAGTTATTGCAGTGTTTCTCCCTTACTTTATAGAAAAGTAGTATTTTTATTTTGGGAAAGACTGTAGAAAATATTTCTAATTTCATTTTCTCTGTTGTGAAGAAAATAAGCATTTGTCAGGTGCAGAGGTTTCCTTTGAGGGAGTGGGATGTGCCAGGGAGTTTCTCTTGACCAATGCAGAAAAAATATGGCAAAAGGAAGATAAAGGGTGGTTATTTTTCACTAATCTTTCTGATGTCCGTTTTGAGTGGCGGAGAGTTCCCAAGTGGCAGGGCATTCTGCAGGGAGGGTACACTTTATGTGTGTGCAGACAAGACGTGGTATGACCTGAATTATTTAAGCATTGTGCGTGGAGGAGAGGTACCCAAAAGAGGGGTCTAAACTCCTCTCCATGGAGCAGGCACCCAAGCCTTGGGCATTCTATCTGCCATTTAGTCCCACAGCAGATGCGGATCACCACTCCCTGTAGGAGGTTGTATAACTCCACAAGGTTTCTTGAAGGTTTTAGAGGCAGCTGCAATAACAAAACCTTGATCCAAGTCAAAGAGCACTGATGCGAACTGACCTGAAATTCAACCGTTACACCATCTTCATCCTGTGTTTAGACAAGAAGCTCCAGCAGTAAAAACACATTTGCCTCTCGCGGTGTCCGCTCTCTAATGGCTGACGTTAGGCCTAACCCTAACCTCGTTTCTCATTCCAGCTTCACCTGGCTGTGCGGCCAGGTTCACCGCAACCTCCTCTCCAAGTTCACGGGCCAAGTTGTGGAGCTGTTTGATGAGGAGTTCCGACACCTTTATGCGCTCTCCAAGCCCGTGAGGGGGCCGAAGTCTCCGCCGCGCACCATGCCCTTCCTCTTCAGCAAGAGCTGGGTCCCGCCGCGCAGCCTCCCCAACAGCGAGGAGGGAAGCGCAAACACTCTCTCCGACCCCTTCAGCAGCCTCTCCGCTGGCAGCAACCACCAGGGCAAGCAAAACCCAAGAACTCTCATGTTCAGCAGCAACTTCAGCCCCCAGTCACCTCTCCACAGAGTTAACTCCTTCCACGGCTACGTCTCCTTCACGCCCCCGCCGCCGCAGAAGCCCGTCTCTGCTACCTACTACCAGCCGCACTACGTGCCCGATAACTCCCCCGTGCTCTACAGCAACATGAACGTTTACAGACCCATCAGACTTAGACAAGAGGAACCAAACAGGACGGGGTTAAGGTCACCCTGGCGATGCCTCCACAAAGCCAACTTGTTTGCATAATAACCACCTTGTTTGGAATTGCAAGTAAACTTAGTGAGAACCTGTTTAGCAATCGCTTGTGTACTGATGAATATAGAAATTCTGTATAATACAAAATGAGGGTGATTTCAAGCCTCTTGTTTTGTTTTGCTGCTTACGGATGCTTCGTTTCCCTAATTACAAAGCCAAACCTGCTGAGGTGCAAGCCTTGGGTGTATCACAATCCCAGGAAGAACACTTGTAAGTGAAGCTGCTCACAGTGCAACACCGCTGCTGCCTGTCACCTGCCCTTGGAGCATATTTGTGTGGCAGTAGGTTTAGGGAATGAACTGGTGTTTGTACAGCCGGGCACCCAAAAGTGGTGTAAGTCACAGTTTATCACTGTGCATTTTATGCACTTGCATCAGGAGAACGAAGGCTGCTATTCACTTGCCAAAGGGAGGCGATGCTGGCAGCAGTAGTCAACCTTCCTGGCCACCATCACACCTTCATCCTGCTGGAGGAGGACTTTAGGGCTGCCGGGGAAGCGCAGTCTCTGAGCTGCCTGCCTGAGGTGCACGACAAGGACGTCTGGTCACAGGGTGTCTAGGAAGGGGCCTGCCAACGTGGACTGAGACAGACAGTTCCGGTTACAGAGGACATCTCACAGCCACTGTACGCTCCCTTCTACTCGTTAGCAACACCAGTGTGTTCCAGCACACTTTGTTACCCACCTCCAACCCCACCAGCTCCGAGCAATTTTCTTTCTTGCAGAGCAGCTGTGCAGGTTCAGACTGGAAAAATGAAGCTGAGAAAAGAAGCAAAGTCCTGCTAGTAACACACCAGGACCAAGTTCCAATTCATTTAATAGCACTTGGATCTCAGAAATCCTCTCAGTGGTCCTTTGATTGAACATTAAGTTAGAACTCTGAACTAAAGCATCGTTATCTCTTCAAAGTTTCTGATTTTTCAAGAGAAATTGGGTGAATACAGTTCCAGAGGGAGTTACAGAGGTTCAGCAGCTTGGACCAAAACAAGAACTTTTTTGCCAAATAATCCATGAAAACCAAGGAAGCTTCTGTAAGTGAAAGGCAAAAAATAGTAAGAAAATTCAAGAAACAAAGGATTTCCATCCAAATCCCAAAGTTACTAGATGCCTAACTGATGTATCAGTAGATTATTTTTTTACATCTGCTTTATATCGTCTTTCATCTGACTCCAGCAGGAAACGGAAACCGAAATACATTTGCACGTCTGGGCCATTTTGCCTGACTTCTCACCTGCTCAAAAAGGAAAACAGTTTAATTATTTTGGGCAGCGGCTGATGAAAATTGTATGTGGCAGCAAGATCTCAGGTGAGGAAAGTTTCTCATCCTTGGAAGAGCAATCATTTTGAAAGCGTACCAGGAAAGTCTACAGAAAACATTCCAGGAGGGGCACGTCCTGCTCTAGCTTTAGTGTGGATGTTTTTACCTGTGATATGACATTTTGGAGTCCAGAATAACAATAAAGTATTGCATATAATTGTAAATTCTGTACATAGCAACCTTTTTCGGATTCCTTGGGAAGAAGGGAAAGTTGATTTTCACTCCTGTAACAATTCTACTTAATTATCTAAATATGGCAACCATTTAAATAAAAGAGAAGATTTTCATTAAAATCTCTTTGAGAATCATTTTGTTTCTTCATATTCTCTTGACTTGTGCATTGTACTCTCTTCTAAAAGCGAAATTAGGTCCACCCAGAGTCCAGGTGAAGAGGAAACACATTATGTTTCTTCTGAAATCAATGGGAAGAGAATTAAACACAGATCTTCCCCCAGCCTAATTAAGATTTTCCTTCTAAATTTGGTTCAGTTCCCTGATGCTGTTGTGGCCTGACTGGTGTGGCGTGGAGAGGGATATGGGGAGGAGTTTGTAGACCATTACCTCTGAAGCCTTCATTTCCTCAGGCTGTGACACAGGGAGTCCATGAAGGAGCTCTTCTCGTGTCTGTGGAGCAACAGTTTGCCCGCAGAACTTTTGGAGAAGAAGGCTAATGGATTAACAACTCAGAGGAGCAGGGTGAGTAAAGAGGAGCCGATTTCAGCCCCGGATCAGGGACGCAGCTTGGGCTAGTTCAGACAGCACCTGAACTTGAACATCAAATGAATGGAATTTTCATTTTTGATGGGAAACAATCAGTTTACAATTTCAGCAACGCGTTAGGCCAAAAATGCCAACAGGCTGCCTCAGGCCCGATCACTCAGCGGTGAGGGAGATGTGTGAGGAGCAGCCCGGGAGGTGAGGTGAGGTGAGGTGGCTGGGCAGGGAGGTGAGGGCAGGACGCTGACGTACCCCCTCCTGCTGCTGCAAGAGAAGGGCTGGCATAAACCCCGCTGCCGAGTGCACCCTCAGCAAGTCTGCGGGTGACACAAGGTGAGGGCGCAGGTGATTCACATGAGGGAGGGGATGGCGTCCAGAGGGACCTGGACAGGCTGGAGGCGCCTGTGAACCTCATGAGGTTCAACAAGGCCAAGTGCAGGGTCCTGCACCTGGGTTGGGGCAACCCCCGTTATCAATACAGGCTGGAGTGTGACAGGACGGAGAGCAGCCCTGCTGAGAAGGACCTGGGGGCACTGGTGGGTGAAAAGTTGGACACGAGCTGACAATGGGCCCTCACAGCCCAGAAAGCCAACCGTATCCAAAGCAGTGTGGCCAGTAGGCCAAAGGAGGTGATTCTGTCCCTCTGCTCCTCTCTGGTGAGACCCCACTTAGAGTCCAGCTCTGGGGACACACCCTGCAAAGGCCTCAGATTGACCTCTGGAACCCCCCTCTTCAAACCCAAGTGGAAGCTGCAGAGCACAAACCAAAAGCCATGAGACGCAGCAGAAAGTGCCGAGAGAGAAGTAAAAAGGGAGCACGGAGGAGCCAGGGAACTGTTTTGAGCCCAGGTAAGAGACCCAGAGAATCAGCTTCAGAGCCCCTCAGGGTCTCCTTGGGCAGAGGACAGTCCTGTGTCCTACCTTCCCTGAGAGGAGGACCTCACAAGTGAGGCAGAAGAGCCAGTAGCAGACAAGCAGTCCATTGTCCTACAGGCTCTGGGACAGCAGCCAGGAAAGCTTTTGAGTGTTGGTAGCTCCACAGAGCTGCCAACCTTCTGATGGCCCCCGAGCAGCCTGAACCAGCGCATCCTCTGACCGTGCCTTTGGGCAGGGTGGTTGGTCTGTGGGAGAGCTGCTGGATGGCACAAGAGGATTCACCCCCTCTGCTTTTGCCCAAGAAGATTCAGATGACCATCTAGAAAACGAGAGCTGGGATGATCATTATATAATTTTCTGTCTCTCACCTATTTTGGAGGAAGATGAAGGGGATCTAGATATGAGTGATGGGTGACAAAAAGCATAAATAAATGTAACCTATACAAACCTCCAAAATGTCTTAAGAAGTTAATTCAGACCTAAAAGTGAGGTTTATTTTTTAGACTTTTAGATTTTCATGTAACGGAAGGACTTCTGGAGGGCAGCAGGGGCCTGTTGCAGGCCAGCAGATCCTGGATCCTGGATGAGGCCCTGGAACACCCTAGAGAGTGATTTGTGCCCTGCGCTGGCCCTTGCAGAGCCTGGAGAAGGCCCCTGGGTGCTTTGGAGGGTAATTTGGTCCACACAAAGGCCCCTGGGGCTTTCTAGAGGGCAAGTCTGCCACGTCAGAGCACCTCTGCTGCTGGCACCAACAGGGCCCCTCCATCGCTGGTTGCTGTGCCCTGTCCTCCCCGTGGGGAGCAGCGAAGCAGCGTGCGGCATGGCCCGAGAGCCCACGGCGCCAGCATGGCTCCTGCCCCAGGAAAGGATGTCCCTGGGACACCTCGACCCCACGGCTGCCCCTGCGTTCGCTCCCTGGCCGCACGCCGACTGAAGAGGCTGGGCCTTTCTGGTGTCACCATGTCCCTATGTCCCTTCCCCAGCCCAAACCGGCCCCACAGGTCTTCTTCTGGCTCAGAGGTGCTTATGCTGGTGTCCTGCCCGTGCTGCCCACTAAAGCACCTTGGAGCAGTGCTTGGTGCTGGCCTGTGTGAGGGCTGATGGAGCACACCTTGCTGCTCGCCCACCCCCAGAGGACAGGGACATGCTGAGGGGACGTGCTCAGGGACATCCCCCGTGCCCACGGCTTGTGCTCCTTGGGAGCATCTCACTGACTGCCTCTTCCACAGGCTGCTTTCTTTTCTCCACAGATGAGAGCAGCCTGCTCTGCCCCTGTTGCTCCTCCTAGAAAATGAAGAGCACCCAGATCCCTTCCACCCGTGTGGCCCCTTCCATGACCCTCGCTAGGCCCTGCCCACCGCACCTCCATCCCCGGGGACCTGATCATACAGTCACAGAATCATCTGCGTTGGAAAGGACTTTTCAGATCAAGTCCAACCATCAAGCTAACTCTGACAAGTCCACCACTAAACCATATCCCTCAGCACCATGTCTACTCGTCTTTTAAATACCTCCAGGGATGGCGATTCCGTCACTTCCCTGGGCAGCCTGTTCCAATGCTTGACAACCCGTTTCATGAAGAAATTTTCCCTAATACCCAATCTAAACCTCCTCTGGCACAACTTGAGGCCACTTCCTCTTGCCCTATCACTTGTTACTTGGGAGAAGAGACCCATCCCCACTTCCCTACACCCTCCCTTCAGGTAGTTGTAGAGAGCAGTAAGGCCTCTCCTCAGCCTCCTTTTCTCCAGGCTGAACATGCAGTTCCCTCAGCTGCTCCTTGTAACACTTGTTCTCCAGACCCTTCACCAGCTTCGTTGCCCTTCTCTGGACTCACTCCAGCACCTCAATGTCTTTCTTGTAGTGAGGGCCCCACAACAGATCCTGGAAACAACTCCCAGCTTCTCCTGTGAAGGACAAGCAGGTGATGGGGAGCAGTCACCAGGGATGTACTGCATGAGGCAGTTCTGCCTTAGGCCGTATCACACACGAGGCAGGAAGGAGCACTCGCTCACAGCAAACCTGTGAACCTCCCAGGGGCCGGGGCTCGGACTGCTCCATCCTGTCACTCATCCCAACACAGAACTACACTTCAAGCTTTACCAAGTCCTGAACTACTGACAATTTTCTTCTGGTTTCCCAGAATTTCTGCCAGCAGCAAACCCTGTTTTACCTCCCCTATTGATACCTCTCTGTGACCAATGCTGCTCCTGGACTGTAGGGAATGTGGATCCCACCAGGACAACCGGGTGACCTCACCCAGTACCAGTTGTGCCATCACCACACTCAACAGGTCAGAAAGCTGCAGAGTTGCACCTGTGTTGCCAAATCATTACCAAAATGGATTTGCTTGCATTTTTCTTATCTTCTAGTTGGTGTGCAAATGCCAGAAAGGCAGAAGTGGGCACTACCCAAAACCCCTTTGATCACCAGCACTAGAGGTGGCTTTTGGCTGTGAGCATGAGTAGGACCCTGCATTACAAATCTCAATTCCTTACAAGCAACCCAAAGACCATCCACATACTCATTTTACAATGACATCACCTGCTGATGGAAAACAGAGAATAAACGTTTGGGTTTCTTGTTTTTCTGTGCTGTCACACACAGCCTTTGCTTTTTGTTCATTAAACTGCCTTTATCTCACAACCCACCTTTTTTTTTTTCCATTTTATTTCCTCCTTCCTTGTTGTGCTGAGAAGGGGGAGTGACAGAGCAGCTGGGTGGGCACCTGGCAGCCAGCAAATGTCACCCACCACACACTGACAGGAGGAGGGGCAATGATTTTAAACTGAAAAGAGGGAAGATTTAGATTGAACATAAGGAAGATATTTTTCACGATGAGGGTGGTGAGATGCTGGAGCAGGTTTCACAGAGAAGCTGTGGATGCCTCATCATCATGAGAGTTCAAGGTCAGGTTGGACAGGGCTTTGAGCAACCTGGTCTAGTGGGAGGTGTCCCTGCCCATGGTGGCGGGCAGGGTTTGGATTAGTTGATCTTTGAAGGTTCCTTCCAACCCAAACCATTCTACGATTCTGCGATGGAGAAACCTGTGTTAATGTCACTAGTTACAGCACTAACATGTTCTATCACCTCAAAACCAGTGGTACTCAAACACTCATTAGCAACACACAGATTGCAGACAGCAATCATCTCAGAAGCATCAGAACCAGGGTCAGAGGGTCCTCTCCAAAGCACCTGTAACACGAGCAAGTGTTAAAATAACAAAATCAAACCTCAGTAACTGTTCAGGGATTCACACTTGCAGTTTGCAATACTAAAATTTGCTGTTTAACTCAGCACGGAACACTGGTGCCATGTACTAACACCAATAATAACATCTTAAGAGCCAAAACATGAAAAAAATCTCTTACAGGTAGATTATTATGTAGATTTATGCAGAACAGAGGAAAAAGGATGAGGTATTCAAATAAATGCAAGATGGAAACGCAAAGCCCCTTGTGAGATACGATCAGAAACAGAAAACTGGAGTTAGAGGTGGGCATGCCAAAAAAGCGAGGAGTGGGCCAAAAAAGGAGGAATGGGAGTAGCTGAGATGAAAGATAGCCAGGCACCAATGGGACAAAGGAATATTTCATAGCCCCAGTGCAATAAATACTGGTTATTTGGAACAGTAACTATGCGACATGTTCAGAACAACATTCGTGTTGTTTTCTTTGCAGTAGTTAAAAACAACATTTTTGCTTTATTGTCACGTTGTAGAAAATACTGCCTGTTCCTAAGAACTGCCACTCGCTTCCACTCCCAGAGCCGGGGGGAGAGTTAACCCTTGTGTTCCCAACCGCAGAGACGACCTCAATTCAAGCAACCTGCATGCACACAAAAAAAGGTTCCAAATCACCTTGGCTACCCGCTGTGTATTTTGGACATCTCACTCACAAAATGACAACATTTGGCAAGTATTTCATTTGCCTCTAAAACAGCTCCAATGCTATTTCCACCTCCTAAACTGCGGAGCCAAATCACTTGGCGAATTGCCATTAAATATCTACACAGACCTTGCTCTGGTGTCCCAACTACCGACCCTAGTCCAGAGCTATAGTTAAAACAATTAGCGCCTTTATATGTGGCTAATCATGACCTTAAGTTTAAGAAGAAGCCAGGAGAAGTCCCCGTTCTAGTTTTTTTGCTGACATATTTGGCATTGGGCTTTCCATATTTGCTGTGTTGTTGCTGTAAGACATTCTACCCCTGATGCCAACGTCATAATTAATTTACGGCACGTTGTGGAGAGTCTCTACTGAAAACTTTTGACACCAGTTAGTTTTTAAAAGCATGCCCAGCCCTTCAGGCAGCTCCGAATATCGTGTTCCACGCACGCACACAAAAATTTCCACCTAGCAAAGCACACGCATGACTAAGCCAAATATTCTGTAATACTTTGTGAGTGCATTAATGCTTACCCAAGTGTTCTTGCCAAGTCATCATCTTTCGTAATGAGCTGACCAGGATGTGGTTTGATCGCATTAAGTCACCAAACTATCAAAGATAATTTGACGTGGCTGAAGGCAATATTCCATTTTTCTGGAGAGGTTTCACAGTCGACTTAGCAGAGGGCTGCACCCTTACTGAGGGCTAGTGACACGCTCCCTAATCTGGATCTTAAAGTAGCAGATACAAAGTGTGCTCACATGTGGTGAGTTACCATTCAATTCTGAGTTATTTAAAGTTTCAGCACTCTTTAGTACTTCAGAAAGAAAACATGAAGAAAAGCCACAGCAAATTATGTCTAAGAGATTCTTGTTTTTTAAACTATATGTGTTAAAGAACATATTTACAAAAAGCCACAAAGAATTTGATTCTCACAGTTTAAGAGAAGACGGGGGAAGAGCTCACCTCATTTGCCTCAAATGTAAATTATTATGAGCAAAAGAAACTACAGGATCATCTGCCTTTTTCTGTAGAAGCCCCAAGCATATAGCATCGATGCTTCCACATGTAAAGCAAAGTGGTGTCATTATCAACTGAAAGTGTAACAGAAGGAGCTGTGTGATGCAGAAACAACACTGCCAGTTTTCACAGCAAAGAGCTTCCTCCTCGCAGGGTTTCACAAAGGCTATGACCTGACTAAACACTCTTCAGTACATATAAACAACGTTGACAGGTTTTCTCCTCCCTCGTCTAAGCACACTGAAGACAAGACTACAGCTACTTCTCCACCCGCAGAAGTCACTTAGCTTAGAACTGGAAGATTTTCTTTCTTTGAAGTTAAAATATTTACCATTTAGATTTATTTTCTAAAACATATGGAATTATTTTCATTGACAAATTCTCAGCATATTTAAGATTTCTAGCTATCCAGCTCTGAACAGTCAATCGCTATCATGTCAATTAATCAAGAAAGATTTAAAAAAAATGAATTAAGAAAATGGCTGACTCCATGGGTCGAAATGCAACAACATAGAATTTGATGCCAGAAAACTTTCAAACTGGGCATCATAAAGGAAGTCCTCCATCCCACTGGCACTGTAGGCTCCAAAAAAATCACAGGTGCTTCCAGCACAACACTGTGAGGTTTACGATGGAAAGCTCTCCCTGAAAGCTTGATTTTTATACTGGATTCCTTATTACTTTAAATACAAACAAATAAGTGAACAAAGAAAATGATGAGATGTTAAGAATTTAAACGCAGAGGTTTATATATATTCTTAAAAGATATACAATAAAAATTCTTAAAAAATACGAAACTTTATTGCATATATAATTTCATAGTCATTTGGAAATATGAGAATAAATACAACAAAACCTTTAAGTTACCAAAGGTGTGATATATATATCTGAACAAAATTGACTGTCAAAATGATATAAATCATCATGGAGATTACCAAACCATTTGATTTCAAATTCTGTGGATGATGCAGTTACCAACGATGACAGCGCCGAAGGGCCTATGCATTTTACTTCACCCTGAAATTCCTCTTTTAGTTTTTCTGGTATAAGATCCTGCCCCATAACCTGCAAACAGAGTAAGAAAGAAGATGGGGAAGGAGAAAATAACTTGCAGAGAAAACAGCAAATGTAACATTAATAACAGAGCTTTACAAGAAGAGCCCTTGACACGTGAACCACAGGCCAGCCAGGAGAAGTTTGCAAGTCAGGCTCAAGCTGTCTGCCTGTTGCACTCTGCAGTGAGCAGGGAGAACTGAGAGCCCAGGCTTCCCAGCTGCAAACCCCCCCCAGCTACTGGCTGCAGTGGAAATCTCAGCGCCAGCTCTGCATTCAGTGCTCACTTTGCAACAGCACCAACACTCTGACCTCCTCCTGGAGGGTATGGGACCGAGGGAAGCGAGGAGAAAAGTTTCTTTTCCCAATCCTTTCAAAACCTGAGATAGTCTGCGTGCTACTGCCCTCTTATGGATGAGATCCCGCTAGACCGCCCGGCAACGGCTTGGCTTTCCCTACCTGAAAGCTCTCACACCGACAGCAAAGCTTCCTTTTGCTCCTGAAACTCTACAAATGGCACCAACAATGTTTAATTTCTCCTCCTTTGTATTTCTTTAAAATGAAACTAAACAAAACTAAAACATCAAAACAGAAGCGAAGAAATAATGTAAAATGATGTCTCTGGCTTTCTCTAAAGATGTTTAATACTTTTTTTCTGGAAGTGTTTAATACTGCTGTGTCCAACAAAGTAATCTCCACTTCCAGTTCATGCTTGTGATTCACGTTGTAGCATCTAAAATTCCTGAGATAAAATCTGCATCCCAGGAAATGCACAGCGATCACGCATCTGCAAATACAAGTCTCATGAGAAATTTAACAACCCTGAACCTTCCTGGAAGGATAATCTCAGCAGAACAGAGATACACCTGCATGACACAAGCCAGCACTACACAGGCATCACTGTCAGTTCCGGGTAATGCACCACCAGCACAACCCACCCCTGCTAATTTACCTTGCTTCCTGGCACAGTTAATTAGCCGAGGGGAGCGTCACGCTCAGGCGCCTCCACCAGCTGATACCCACTGTGAAACATCCCCTTACCTTGGTCATCAGCAGCAAGGAGTTTTCATTGAAACCAAGTTGAGCCACTTTGTCATCAATTTCTCTCTGACTTTTTATGTTGCTCTCCAGCGCAAAGGACGACTGTTGCAACTGGGTAAGCTGAAGTAAAAGCCTGAAATGAAAAAGACAGTTAAAGAGAGGCACAGCTGGTGCAAGAGCAAGTCATCAAACCTAAAACCAACCAAAATACTGTACTTTAAACCACCTCTTCTTCCTGACTTTTGCCAGCTGCAAAAATTGCAAAGAAATGAATATATCCCTATCAATCTACCATGGGTATGGTACACCCGTGCTGTGACAGAAGTACTGAGAATTAGTGTTGAAAGAACAACACACCAACTACCTCTGGTTGCTCTGCACAAATGTTTTCCTCCCTGTGTGTTTATCACCCAGTTCAGAAGTGAAGCTCAGGTGTGCAGCATTAACTGCAGTACCTCAGGTGTCCCACACACCTATTAAGTCCTAACAGAAAGCAACGCATTTTTGCTTATGGCATCAATTATCTTTCTACCTGAAAAGCTAGAAATGCAGCAGTTTTAGACAAATACCAAACATTCTCCCCACATAGGCCAACCCTGGCATATTTCTAAAACCTTTCACCACAATTTTCTGTTTAAGGCAGTGCCCCAGAAGTCACTGCCGTGATTCAATGAAGGTTAGAAGTCGTGCTGACAACATGGCTTCCTGGCATGAGGGACCCCATCACCAACTGCTTGACCAGAAAGAGCCACGGCAGTTTCCAGAATCTTCCGTACACAAGGACTGTAAAACATGTCAGCTGGGGAAACACCTAAGTATATTAAACCAAAGGATCATTGGGACTTAGCAGTATTGTTACTGAAAATGTTGAATTCAAGCTTTAAAAAAAAATATTGTTCTTTATGTATAATCACATTCACTGAAGTTAAATGAAGCAGGTGTTATAATAAAGGTGTGTATTTTTATGAAGAGAAGACTTAAGATGTCAGATGAAAGTTTCAATTTGAGCATTATAAACATAAAAATTTACAAGCCTGAGCCAAGAAATCCTTTTGAAATTCAGTAAAGCTTTGATGGGGAAATTGAAAGCAAAATTGAAAGTATATTTAATTTGTAAAGTGTTTTTGTTTCCAAATTTGCATCAACATAAGAAAGAATGAAACCTCAATGAAAACGAAACAAAACCATTCCCCCAATTATTTTTTTTTTGTTATCAAAACTATAAGAGTCAATTATTCATGTTTTAACACAGAACCCTATTTCTTACAAAAAGCAATACTAATCCCTAATATTCCTTTTCCAGGTGCACTTTACCCTGCACTATGTTGATGCAACATCCACACCTCACTTAAAATCCAACAGACCTGAAAATATTAGACAACCTATTTAATGCCTAAGCCCTGGAGAGGGAAGAAGCTTGTCTGGACAAGTGTATCTCAACGTATAACCACAATAACACATCCTGAAACTCTGCAGCCCAGCAAGGAAATCCCACATCTCACAACTGTCTCCAAGCTGAACCATACTCAGTGACACAAGGGACACAAATTATTTGACTATAAATGTAGCTTTAATATTCAATATCGGTACTAAATCTAGTAACTTCTCACAAGTAGCAATTAAAGTCACCATCTCTTAATCTGAGACATTAAAAGATACTATCTTTTTATTACATTTCTTAAATCTTGCCCTGAGAGGGCAGTTACAACATATTCTCTGTAAATATTTGTGGAAGTTCCTAAAATGGCTTTAAATACATTCAGTGATGAATACATTACTGAGAGGTAAGAAGGGGAAAAAATCCAAGGGGGAAAAAATTTTAACAAAACCAGTTCCTAATTATATCTTTGAAAGGTTATGTTTTGGGGGTTTTTGTTGTGTTCAAGAGTTTTGGGAAGAGAGGAAAGAAAAGGAAAAAGCATTTTAATGCAGCCCTGTCAATCAGCTGTCACAGAGTTCATTTTTCAACCTCATCCATTATGCAGGATGGGGATATTATTATAAAATACATTTTTGCTGAAGCACGAGGCTTCAAACAGGTAGCAGTTGCAGAAGGAAGACTGGCCAGCCTTCCCTTTGGGGCACTTCTGCTGCTGCATCCTTCATACCAAACCAGGAAATTGCCAAGCTCCAACAGGAGCATTTGTTGAAGAACAAGCCCTTTTGTATATAATTACTTGAAATGATTCATTAAAAAATTCTCTATTTCTCTGCATGAAACTGGTTTACTCCTTCCATTCAGATTTAGGCTGTTCACAGCTACCATGCCAGTGGATTTTGCTCTTTAGATCTGAAGGAATAGCAGGGTACTTCTAAGTTAGCATTGTCAACACTGAAACAAACACTTAGATTGAAAATGTAAACTGAAAATATTAAGAAAAATATGCTTTAAATTGTTCTTGATTGGGAGAAGTTAACATTATTCTAAGACTATGTTTAGTTACCTTGCTCTAATAAACGAGGCACATGCTTTTATTCCAACTTTCTTTGATGTGTTCTGCTCCCAGGACTCAGAGGCTGAGCTTTTCCCTTCATTCATCCTCCCCGGTTCTTCCAAAGGGCAGAGGAATTCTTTTACAGCTTGGCTGCTGCTACAAGTCACCACATTCTCCCTCTTTGTCTCTGTAACAAGGCTGGGCCGAGGGCCTTCTTTCTGGCCATCTGATCTCTGAAGCTGCAAATTCATCTCTCTTCCAGTTGATGTTTTGAAACTACTATCACTTACAGTAACCTCTTTGGACTGATTTACATTTGTTTCTGGAACGACTAACGGAGACAAACTCTGTAAAAGGCTCATATAAACTTCAGCAAGTGACTTCCAGTACCACGGGTTGAAGGGATGTAAGCAGATCAGTTGCTGCAGACACGTGATCTTTTTTCCTACATCTTTCAGACCCTGGTAAATGGCAAACTGCAGGTTGAGAACCATCGTTAAGTGATCTGTGTTAGTGGCGCCGTTTCTCTAGAAACAAAAAGATAATAGATTAAAACCAGAAGAACAGAATCATCCTTCAGAGCATAAGAACACGTCTCCCCGAATACTGGAACACAAATATCACTAAAGGTAATTTTTAAATTGTACTAAACTGTGCTCTTAATTTTAAATGATACAAGATACAGATCACACACGACCAAGCTGACAGCGCTCCCTCTCGCTGCCTTGTCCCAGTCTGAAAGGCCTGAGGGTCCCCAATGCTGTCACTTGTTTATTTGCCTTCAGAGTTTTTATACAGCTGCCCTTCTTTGTAGCATAACCACCTTTTATATAAAAATATAAACAGCAGCAGTAAAATTCTAGTGACTTCAGAGCCTCTGGACCTTTTTCTTTATGGAAAAAACTCGATTTGTGGTTAAATACTTTTCTTGGTGGCAGTTTGGCAGCAAGTATATGGAAATAAAAGGGAGTTGTGAACCGTCACTTTTATAGTGGAAAGATTTAAGCACTCATTTATCCCCTTTCTTATAATTCCTATTACATTACATTAATTCTGCCTGGCAGAGCATGATATTTAGTCCCTTCCAGGACTACCAGCCTCCCTGCACAGGAAGCTCATTGTGGTACAGGGTGTTCTGATTTCTGAAGAGTGATTGTATCCGCAGTGACAGTTACCCTCTGTTTACCAAATACTCTGAGCACTGAACATCCCTGAAGGATTATACGTATAAGGATTATTTTTCCAGAAAATGGTCCATATAAAAGAACTACTGGCAATATTTTCATATTAAAAGCCTAAAAGAAAGATTGGATTCTTTACCATTTTTTCTGCAATATCCAGAGCCTCCTTGTGCCTTCCTAGGTGAGATAAACACCGAGCCTGGCCCTCTTGGACATCTCGTCTCATTGCAATGTTACTGGCCGGTAAGAGGACTAAGCAGTTTGAGTATTCACTCAGGGCTTTCTAGGAGTGTCAACAAAAAGAAAAGCCAAAGAGAACAGTGAGAGATTTTCCCTTAAAAGCAAGCCTGACAGTATGTTTTATTTATGACTACAGTCATGGAGGGAATCCAGGAGCTGAAGTCCACATTTTCCTTTCTCTGGACTCGGGTACCACCTATGCTACCCCCCAGATGAGGACCCTACACTACACAGCTAAGTCTAGATGGGGATGAGCAACCACAGTCCTAACTGATGTTTAAGCCCTAGCAGGACTCACCACACATCTGTCTACCTCTCTCCCACCAGGCCTGATCCAGAAGGCATCATCTACTGACCTGGGCAATACGTGACACCAGGCATCTTTCCCCCAGCTGCCAACTGAGTGATCAGAGCACTCATCCTGAACTGGGGGGACCTTGTTTCAAATTTGTGACACTCTCCATGGGAAGGTTTGAACCTGCAAGTACCTCACCTCACATGAATAATCAGCAGGTCGGAGAATACCACAAGGAAGGTGAATCTCCATCATTCCTGTAGGATGGTTCCAATTTGCATGAAATAATTAAATATTAATTGTGCGAAGGAAAAAGACAAGAATGAGCAATACTTCTGTAGCTTAACGCTCAGGGCACTCACCAGGACTCCAATTAACATTTAAATACATTAAATTAAGTATTCGGTGAAGCTAAGACTAGAATCTTGGTTCCTCCCCCTTTGTGTAAGTGCTCAGACCAGATGACTAAAGAGCAGTGCTCATTCTCCCATCTCTCAAAATGAATATTTAATTATTCCTTGCAAACTTGAATGGTTATAGCAGAAAGAGCTTCCAGGCATACTTCCTAGCAAAATGGCTGAAATATTTTTCTCCTCTGGTGTTAATCTCACCATTCCTTCTCAAGCAAAAGGGTCTCCCCTCTGCCCAGTGAGTGCAGCAGCCACTGGTGAGAAGGGGTCAGAGGATGTTTGCAGGACCTTGTTATGTGACAAAGAGATAAAACCTGGCAAGGACAAGGCATTACAGACCCCAAGCAGATTCTACAGTCATTTATATCCAAAAAAAATGGACTCAGTTTAGATCACTGCTGTCCTTGGCACTTCCCATCAAGCAACTTAGGCTGTTATAAAAACATATTCACGATGAGCGAGGAGATTACTGTCCCTAATTAGTTATTTCCAGCTCCCTTTCTAAGGTTAGTGCACTCAAATCTGTAATTTTATGTGCTGTCTAGTTCTGTCACAGAGATCCAGGTTTGCAATAAGACTGAAGATTAGACATTTTTAACATGGATGACTGTGACAAAAAAGGGTTAGGAAGCAACTGTCTGTTCCACTAGCACATCTGAGGGGGTGTCATTCTCTCCTGAGAGGACACCACAGCACACAGCAAAGCCCAATCTGCTCTTCCTGAGGGTCAGCAGCCACGTCCAACCACAGCCTGAGGCATCTTTCCCCTCAGCACACTTTGATGAATCCCTTCAGGGCGTCTCAGCTGAGACTGGAAAGCATCTGTTGAATATAGACAAGGCAACAGTAGCGCTGGAAAACATTAAAAAGCAGAATCAGTGCCAACTGAGGTACAAAAAGATACACAAATCCAATGAGCAAGGCCAAAGGGATGGAGTCAGAAGTTGGCCTGACAGCCTTGAAAGCAGGAGCCTATAATGCAAACCACAGCCTGCAACAAGAAGCTATCACAGTTGAAACAAGGGCAGAAATGGCTCATTTCAACGAGGGAAAAATGTAACAAAAGACTGGATCCTGCAACTAGGGCTACAGAGGCAGGACAGCATTGATAATCAGGAATGCGGCTTGGGAAGTAGGCAGTGAGGACAGGGCCTAGGACTACAGCAGGCAGAACAGAAACAGGGAACAAAAAGGCACCCCAAAGGCACACCCAGCCATGCAGAGCCAGGGGAGGCAGCAGAGAGGTGAGACAATTAATGATAAGGCTTGTAAGTCAACAGTGAGGAGCCTGACAACTACAGTCAGCTTTCACTGACAGTGGGGGGAGCTCTGAGAAAGGTGAGCAGCAGCCAGGTGGTTGCCAGCTATCTGACAGCCTTTGTGGTACATGGCGTTGTCCCCAGGAGCAGAGAAATCCACACAGTTAACTCTGGCTGACCGTGACCTCCACGGCCACCAACACAAGCTCTGCTCACTACTGAACCACTCAGAAAACACAAGAGGAAACACCCTCAAGTTGTGCAGGGGAGGTTTAGATTGGACATTAGGAAAAACTTCTCCACTGAAGGGTTATCAAACATTGGAACAGGCTGCTCAGGGAAGCTGTTGAAATGCCATCCCTGGACGTATTTAAAGGTGAGTAGACAAAGAGCTCAGGGACATGGTTTAATGGTGGTTTTGGCAGTGTTAAGATTGATGGTTGGACTCAATGGCCTTAAAGGTCCCTTACAACCCAGATGATTCTACGATTCTATGAGCAAGCCTGATCTGGATCAGCTCTGGGTGCAGAGCAGCATTTTTGGCCAGTTTACACTGACTTCACACTGACTCCTGGAAAGATGACATCTGGCTGGAGGAGGATGCCAGAACACAGGTACCTGTTGTGGCCTGAGGGCAGTGCAGCCAACAGGATGGCTCTTCACCAAGTCACCACAACTGCCCACAGGACTGCTGTGCTTTAAGCACCAACAAGAATCCATCAAGCTGGACATAACTGTGCCAGACTCTAGTTGTGGCTTAGTCAGGAGACTATTAATCACAGAATCATTTGAGTTAGAAGGGACCTTAAAGATCATTGAGTTCCAACCCCACTGCCATGAGCAGAGGCACCTCCCACTAGAGCAGGTTGCTCAAAGCCCCGTCCAGCCTGGCCTTGAACACCTCAGAGATGAGGCACCCTCAACTTCTCTGGGTAACCTGCTCCAGTGTCTCATCCATCTCAGAGTGAACAATTTCTTCCTGATATGTAATCTAAATCTCCCCTCTTCTAGTTTGAAGCCATCACTCCTTGCCCTATTGCTACACAACCTGATACAAAGTCCCTCCCCATCTCTCCTGTAGGCCACATTCAGGTACTGGAAGCTGCTGTAAGGTCTCCCTGGAGCTTTCTCTTCTCCAGGCTGAACACCCCCAACTCTCTCATCCAGTGCTCACAGGAGAGGGGCTCCAGCCCTCTGATCATCTTTGTGGCCTTCTCTGGACCCTCTCCAACAGGGGTACAATGCCCTTCCCACGCTGAGGGCTCCAGAGCTGGACACAACATACACACACACTCCCTCCACACACCGGGGACTGTGAGATCACCCCCCTTTATATCCCCACAACTTCGACCCACCAGGCCCTGCGAGAGCCCTGGAAATACCTCAAACTCCCGCTGCCGGTAGGCCCAATC